>VXAV01001773.1:402832-428733 GCA_013399715.1 Alectura lathami
AGTTTCTGAGACTTCTGGTTGTTTAGTAAAAGCAGCAGAAATGTATTTCCCGGAGTTCCTTAGAAGTTAAATATAAATGACCTTAAATCTCAATCGCCTTGCAATGTGGCACATTTACAAAACACACCAAACATTGGAACTGAAAAATGCCCGTACATTTCCGTGTTTGATCCGAGGTGTCAAGTGGTATAAGAACCCCTCGGACTGACACATCAGCAATGTATGATGGATCAGCAATGTGGGCTGGGAGGTCAGCTGCAGATATCAGTGCTGAAATATTTTTGACAGAGCTGATGTAAATATACACACTGCTTGGCAAATTTTTGGTCATAAATTGCTTGCAAATATAATTCTATTTTGTGTTTGGGAATTATCTGCAAGCAGACTGAATTTTATACATTTTCTCATTCGTCAGCACTAGGATGTGAGCTTCTTTTGCCAGCCTATTTCAGAAACTGTCCTTGCATATGCAGAGTTCATTAACTGTTAATTCTCAGTATGCAGTCAGCCATGGAGGCCATGTGATGGTGTGGATAATATTTATTCTCCCTTATTGGAGCACTAAGGTTATGCCAAGCCACAGTGGAGAAATTCAAAGAGACTTCAAGAAGACAAATAGAAAATATTAACCTTCATCCTTCTGCAAAAATATCCCATAGCACTTGCAGCATTGGGGTGGGCAAACACGACATCTTTGAGTGTTATTTTCAGAAAAGTAAAAGGAATTATATTAAAGAGCACAACCAAGTCAGGTTCAGAGGTTTTATTCAGTTCCCTGTGAATAGATTTAGCTCTCTTTTTCTAACTCAGTTGTACCTAACTTTTTATACATTTTATTCTGTGGAGTTCCAACAAAATTATGTGAACTCGTGTTTTGGTAATTTTATATATTTCTTCTTAAGAAAAATGAAATAAGTAAGATGTAGATTGTTAGTTTATTTTTGTCATTTATTTTTTAAATAATGATAAAATATAGAACCATGTCATAGCCTCGGAAATATCGTAAGAGTGTATTTTAACTCTTGGAGGAAAAAAAAAAAATTGTTCCAAAGCCTTTCTCCTTCTCCCATCTCTGTAAAGTTTATTTGCAGCATATATTGTAGTGAAAACAAAGTAAACCAAAATGTTTTTCTGGAGTCCAGATCTGTGATGGTCGTCTGTAAGTGGGAGAAGAGGGTGGAGTCCTTGCCCCTTTGTACTCAGTAGCTATACTCCCATTGACTTTATAGGATCAGGCTTTTGTTTCACACTGGTTGTATCAGCACTGGTAGAAGTACTCATCACATGCAATAAATGTGCACAAAAGTTTTTGTGGGATTGGGCTCTAAACCAACAATGTAAATTTAGGATCAAATTATAAGAATGTTGGCTGAGATTTTTGAAATTGTATTCAACATAGTGTGCTAGGCCTGAATTGTGATTTGCATTTATATCAGGAACTTAAGTTTTGTGTTTCATTATCAAACAAAAGTATCTGTGATTTAGCCATACTAATTTATTTCTAAAACCAATTACTTTTTAAAGAATCACAACACTCAAGGTGCCCTAATATAGTGCAACAATTAGATTTCTAAAATAAGAAGATGGTTTTGCTTTGGTAGGAGTGCAAGCCTGTCTCAAGCTACTAACTTTTAATTTACTGGTATTCTTAGCAGTCAAGAATGATTGAAGAAGGCTTGGTAAGAGAAATATGAGAAAATAATTTATTTTATCCTAAAATATCTCTGAAAGTATTTAGCTTTTCATAGAGAAGACACACAATCTTTAAAGAGAAAGGTTTGCTATTGAAAAACTGGATAATACATTTTATGATATAATTTGCAATTCAGCTGTTTTGTGTACCCTATGGAATTACAAAACCCTGAAGAACTCCGTGAAAGCTAGAGCAGAGCATGTGTTGGTGTGTGTGTGTGCATGCATAAGGGAGAAAAACATGAAAAGCGGAGAGAGTCCAAGCAGAGAAGTAGAAAACATTCTGATGGATCTAATTTAATTTTATGCTGTGTTTTTTTTATTTAAGTTCGTTTACAAGCACTGACACTTCGCTGTGAAAAACCATGGATGTGGGATCTGCCACAAAAACGAAGCATATTTTGTAACTAACTTTGCCTGTTGGATTATAATACCTTAAACAAACAATAGTTTACCACATTACAGTAGAATGCAAAGATATTACTCGTACTCAGCTAAAATCAAATAATTTTTTAGTTTCTATTCTCTCCAAACTAAGCTAAACAGTAATGTCATAAAATGACAAATTACAGGATGAACATAAGAGCAGTGCCTTCAAACATACAATAGTTATACAAGCCATCTATTGTTAATGAAGAATATAATGCAATTTGTCTGTCTGTAATACAATTATGCAAATCAAAGATGGAACTATCCTGAAATCTCTCTACATTCCAAGTGATTAAAATGAGATAATTTATCAAAAAGAATATTACTGATCATGTTTATGTGTTGCACATTAATCCTATTACAATAATGTATCTTTCTACTAATGTAATGGATTTGTGCAATCTAACAGAAAATGACTTTTATACTACCCACAATTACAAAAATATTCAAAGCATATCCATCGCTGCACAGTAGCATGTGCCTAAGAATGTACAATAAACCTATTAAAACAAACAAAGCTCATGAATGTAACCTTCATACCAATAAAGACAGCGCTAAATTCAATTTTATTGCCCTCATTATTTCAACAACTTCATGTATAATAAACATTGAGAATGAATTACTTTCACCTTCTTTAAAGAAAGAAAATCTTATAAAAATGTAATATAAAATCATGACAAAGTGTTAAATGGACACCAGGCATATAGAACATGTGATAAAATCTTCTAAACCAACATGTAAGTTGCAATCCATGCACTTCCAGTCCAAAGGGTCTCTCTAAATCTAGGCAATCTGACAGATGTAATTTCAATGTATGACAAGTCAATCCTTAAAGTAACAGCAGCTTCTGAAAGAGTAGCTATTATATGCAGTGAGGCATGAGGAAATGTCATGGGGTGCTTGAGGACTTCCTTGCATGTGCATGGAAATACGATAGAAGGCTTAAAAATTCCTCAGAAAAAGCTGTAGCCAGAAAAGTCATCAAGAACTAGAAACACAAAGGATAAGACAGCTTATTCACATTTAAAACTAGCATAGTACATATGTAATATAACACAGTCACTGGGGGAACGATCACATGAGACGTCATAATGTTCCTTACTTTCTGCATCCAAATCTGCACAAACGGATTATTGCATAATGTTTATTCCTCTCATTGTATGCTTGCACTAATTTCATTTGTAGGGTTCAGCCCATCTTTATTGACCTAGGTTTGCTGCACTCTTTTTTCATCCCTAGAATGCTTCATTAGCTCTCTCAGTGCCCTGTTGCAATGTGCTGTACATTTTTCCTCCTGGCAGGTAGGCTTTGCGTAGATGTGGCTTAGATGCTGAGTTCGTTGACTGTAGAACTAATGCAGCTGCGTTCACCTTCAGGTAACCCTTGTGCTGACCTTCCTGCATGTGTAATTTGGACTGGGTTACCCAGTTAACACATATTTTTCCCTCTTTCTTTGAAAGAATTTGTCTTATTCCTCTTAAACTAGTATATCCTGAATATTAAAAAAAAGAATATTTATTAAAAGAAGGATATAAGAAAAGATATGTTACTGCTAACAATTCATGAGAATGCAGCATTCGTTACTTCATGGGATAGCTGCCTGCAGTTGCTCAGAGCTTATCGTGGCCCTCCCTAATCCTTGCACTGCTTTCGGAGGCTGATCACTTATGCTTTTATCCAAGTGCCTTTCTTGATTGATGCCAGCCTCGAAGGGCAACACATCCCAGCAGGGCTTTATCACCCAACCTGTGATTTTTTCCTTTCCTGCCATTCCTACTTTCCTTGAGTCTTGGAGCAGAGAGGGTTGCAGTCTGGAAGCACCTGACAGCAGCTCAGCAGTTGCTGGGATCTGCTGTTGTGTCAAGTTATCTGCACCAGGAGAGCTAAAATGTATTTTATGCTGCATTTTACTAACTGAGAGATACAAACAGACCACTCTGTACTGGAGAACTTGACCTACTGCACAAGATCTGACACTTTAGTAAATACAAGAGTGAATTAGCTGCTCTACAAATCTATAAATCTGCTGCTCCTGTTGCAGCTACTGTATCATGTTCAAAAGTCTTCGAATTCTCAAACTTTCCCTCTGTTCTGTATTGGGAATGGGATAAGATCTCATGGGTAGAAATCCTCATTTTGAAACTTGCTGGCACAGGTCTCAGCTTTCAGTTCCTGGGAACCCGGGTTTTTACATGGCATTTGTAATGTACATGTTTCTTTATTGTGTGTCTAGGAGGCTTAAGATATAATTGAACAAATGCCTGTTGGTCAAAGCTGTCTGCTGTGAACTCAGCACCTCCTGCACTTTGCAGACTGAGGCATGGTTTTGGCTAAATCTTGGCAGGCGCTGGACCTTTCCTCTCACACAGTTTAATATTCACCCATATAGAGTTACTTGAAAACAAACTGAGATAATGCTGCAGCCTGCTTGGATCCATTTCTGTCTTTGCCTCTGTCTCCATTTGAAACACACACGTACTCTAAGAGCACTGATGGATGGCAAATGTACATGCTTCTGCTTCTGCCAGCGATAGGAGCAAAGCTGTCTGTCCTTTGCTAAATGAGAACTGATCAGCAATTATCGTACGTGGCACTTAGGCAGCATGGTACTTCTTAATGTTCTGTCCGAGTATTAGTTCAGCCAGCCCCATGTGACTGAAAATTCAAGTATGTAGACCAGCTTCAGAGAAGTTACACCTCCATAAAGTCCATGTGAAGATGGGAGTAGCAGCTGGCCCTATAGATCTCTCACAGACTTTTTTTTCAGTGTCCACCAGGGATACCCTGACAGTGCCAGTCCCTCAGAACTGCTGCGTGGCAAAGGTTTTCCATGCATTTCTCCTTTCTTTTTTGATAAGTTGAAGTTTGACAAAGTTTTGCACTGAGCTGTTCACCAAACAGAATTTTCAGTGGGTTTTAGGCTTGCTGATCTGTGCAGAAATCCCCCTTCCCTCACTGAGCTGGTCACAGGTCCTGCTCAGCCTTACTGACGGTAGCAGAATAGAGTGTCTGGGGTGATTCACTGAGCATGAGGACATCTACTCACTAAAATACCTTAGAAAGTGGAATAATATTTAATTAGTAAAACATGTCAAGCAGGTGTCCCCAGGGCTATTTACATCCCAGTCTAAGCAAGTCAGTTCATAGAATCATAGAATGGCTTGGGTTGGAAGGGACCTCAAAGATCATCTAGTTCCAACTCCCCTGCCGTGGACAGTTGAGTCCTGAGAAGAGGAAAGGGAAAAAAGTAAGCAAGGATGGTTTAGTAACTTATCTTATTACTAACTGCTCTGCATTCTGGTTGATCTTGAGTGCCTGCCTTTATCTCTTTCAGTGGTTCACTTCCTCTAACACGAAGGTAGATGCTGCCTCACTTCACAGGCTCATTGTGAAACTAATCACGGCATTAGTGAAATGCTTAGATAACATGGCAAAGGAGGGTGTCTGGGTCCCCAGTTTTGGCATATAGATATAGTCTAATTTCCAAGAGCCAGCTAGCTGACCTAGCAGTTAGGGCCCGGTAGCCCAGCTGGCCATGACAAACGCACCGAGATTTTGTGCCCTTTGTTTGCTACACACGGGACTGTCCGTACACCGTGCTAGTGTGCGAACACGTGCTTTGGAGAAAAGCGGCACCAATTTTCCATACCATCTGTGGGACTCAATTGGCAGTGCTGTGTGACAAATCAGCGCAGATGAAAGTTGAGATGGTCAAATCCTGCCGCGCTGATATTTGCACAAAAATCCTGTGTCATTGCTGGGTCCAAGAAAATGCAGAATTTGGATCACAGTCACAACACTAAGAGATGCAAGAAGGAAGAACTGCCCAGTGTTAAAGACAAGGGAAGACTCATCTGTGAGAAGAATGAGGCTGGCTGGCTGCTGGGGCTTTTCTGCTCTGTTGAGGTTGTAATTACAGCCTCTCAAAGCTTGCGTGACATTGCTAATTTGAGAGAAAATGGGAGACTGATATCTGTAAGAACACTCAGGGTTAGGATTCTACTTATAGAGTTCTTATATCAGCAAATCAAGCCTTTGAATATTGAAGTTATTTAGTAGCTTTGTATAAGTAATTATAGAAATCATCCAAAAACAAGAGATGGGAAGATATAAATGTCAGCTATGAAGAACAATTTAAAGAGGTTAGTCAGTTTTTAAGATACCTGAAAGTCAAATTGACCATCAAACTGTGGCATGAAATTATGAAATTGGAAATTACTCAACACTTTTCAAAACACGGCTTTCTTTGCTAAATGTCTCTTATGTACAGAGGAACCTTTGTGTGTTAAGCAGTGCCTTTCACCCACAGGTTCTGTGCTTTGATACAACCCATTTTATTTTATATATCTCTATATCATGAAAGGACACTGTTCTTTGCTTTACATGTTTGGTATTGGGTGATTCCCCTGCTGTTTGAGGGGCTGTGGGTGATATGTATCTGCATAAAGAAGAGGCCATACCATAAATGACCATTGCAAATAGTCATTTACTTATGATTTGTGTCAGCTTAATTGTGTGGAAAATATCTTGTTCCTTGGCACAGAATAAGTGTCAAAATACATAGTTATTCTTTCCACACTGACACAGAAGGCTGCCTTTCACCTTGTAGTGACACATCCAAGCCAGACCTGTCTAAATCTGTCCATCACTCTTGGTCAGCTCTCCAGGTGCTCTGCCTTTTTAAGGCATTTTTGTTCACTTTAGTGCTGCATTCTGCTGATCGTCTTATGTGGAGTGTCTTTTAACCAGGGGCTTGGGATGTTCATTTGGCTGAATTAGCTAATGGTACACACTACTGAGCATCCTTACAGGAATGGAGAGCACCTGCCTTAGCCTTTAGCTATGTCCCTCCTCCCTCCCAGGAGATTAATGTCAGCTCTTTCTCAGCATCAGTGGGAGATAAGAGTGCTAGCACCTTGAAACACCCAGCCTTAAGACTTCGGTTCATTGTCGTGTAGAGCTTTAACAAGAGCTTTAGAGAGAATAGCAGAGGTTTCTTTCACCCTGCTTGTGATAATGCCCCCACAGCAGGAGCCACAGCAGAGAGCTAAGTACTTATAAATGATGTTAGGAAAGAATCTTGAGTCTGGGGTCTTCTGAAATCATCTCCTGTTAAGGATAAACACCCTCTTGTTGACATTACCTTATCCGGTCTGGTTTTGTGGCTAGAAATGAAGACGTTGGTTCTTTATCTATCTCAATCTAATTTACAGAAAGCTTGTTGTCAAACTCTCCATGACCAAGAAATGGCATTGCAGGGATTTGGTGTCCAAATAGGGGGGAGGCGGGGAGAGAAGGCAGGAGAATTAAAATGAGTTTTATCTGATATGGATCCAAATCAAACAGATCTCCTTTATTTATTTTCATTTGAGACTCTCTCAGCAGAAACGTGTAAGCATTAAATATACAGGAGATAGCAAGCAGAGGAAAAAAAGTAAAAGAATTAAATGATAGCAAGGATCAGTATTTTAGTGTATTCCTTCTGCGATCTCCTGATACAAATAGAAGAGGCCAGGCACAGCATAAATATTTCCTATTGTGGATAAACTAAAGTCACAATGGAATCTGTCATGCTTGTGATATGAGTGATGGACAATATTCCTGAGCTGTTGCCATGCTGGCACTTGAATGCAGCTTGTATTTTGTTTATGGAGCCGAATCAGAAACCCTTTATCCCCTCCCCTCTCTCACTGTTTTTTTTTTTTTTTGGCCCAGCATGTGTAATTCTTCTTCATGGAAGCTCGAAATGGCTGTGGAGCAGCTCAATATTCCATTTATTTTATTTATAAAAGAAATTCAAAGCCTGAAAAGATGAAGTAATTGACTTACTGGGATGACAGTTAAACCCACTAAATTTAATCTTATCCTCTCAAGTACAACATATCGCGCTTACAAATTATCACCCTGCACCAGACAGGCCTGCTCTCTTCACCTAATCCAAATGGAAATGAAGGCCTCTGTTATTGTATTATCTGACTTTACTATCAGCATTAATCCGGCTTAACTCACTTAATGATGCCACTTGTGGCACTATGAAGGCAGCAAAGAAGTCTATAAACTACTTCCATTAAAATGCAAATCTGGCCCACAGAGAAAATAAGTGACACAAAAGTAGGAGAATTCGGCCATACACTGTATTAGCCTCTTGCCGCACAGAACTGATACAAGTATAATAACTGATGCTGTGATTATTATTCTAGCTGTGGATTTCCAATGAAAGGAAGCCAGTCTACCACAGAACGTCACAAAAGTGCTTCAACAAGCCAGGGTATTTAATTTCTGAAGAGATTTATATTTTTTGTTGTCAGGAAATGAACAAATACTTATCAATGTAAAAACTGCTATCTTAAATCTTCCTGCCAGGTTTTTCATACTGATATTATTTGCACCCTATAACACAGGAAATGAAAATCTTCTGTGCCTTTCACACCTCCACTGTATCTTAAAATCCTTTAGTAACAGCCTTGCTTCTTTTTTTAACCCTCTTCTGTAAACATAAAAGAAAACTTTTATGGATTAAGTATAGGGAATTACTAATGCCAAAATCTCAGCCCCAAATTCCTTCTCCTGAACATTTCTGTTTGCTGATAATTTATTATTATTTTTTTTTTTTAAAGGAAACCATAACATCTGTTTTATGGAAAAGCCTGGATTAATTTTAGTGTATAGCTACTCACGTTTATCTCTGCTTCTCTCCTTTGCACACATGCGTACACACTTGTGTATCCTGCCTGGCCACTCTTTTGTATGAAAAATCATTAATGCAAAAACCTTCATTAGTATGAAAGAAATGCCAGTAAAAACACCAGGATTCAAGCTTCTTCCAATTTCTCTTGAGCTCAGTAGCTTCCTCTGCCTCAGTAACCCTAAGACTTTATTTCTGGCTTTGGCACAGAGACAACACGCATATCTACAGGGAGACGTAGGCACAGAGCCCTTACTGTTTAAATCAACATTTCTCTGTAGGCTTCGATAGCAAAATGTAAATGCATGAATTTGGTCCAGCATGTTTTATGTACAGGGTGACAGATGTGCAATGCCCTTTCACTTTTCCTTGGAAATCTTATTACTGATAATATTACAAATTAGAGCTGGGGCCAAGCTATGCAACTGGGATTCGTGTTTCACTCTCGCGCATGGGAATTTGATTTAGCTCACTTGCTGAGAGGAGTAGCAATGAGATTCAGGTTTGCATCAAAGTTTGGATGGTGATTCCCCTCCGAGGCTGAAGAATGTTTTGATCTGGAGCCCTGGCGTGATCACTGACAAAGACCCTTTCTTTCTCATCCCCACCCACATGCTTACCCCACCCCAGGCATGACTTGCTATTGAGATGGCTCTTCAGCATCACACAATTCTGCTCAGATGTTACATTGCTGAAATACTGTTAAATTGGCTTTTCTCTCACCTTAGGGCCACACGAGCGTGATCTGATTGCTGCAGACGTTGGCTCTGCTGCGGTACTTCCACCAGATGCTCCTTGCTGACCTTAGTGTCACTGGTGTTTCAGAAGTGGGCAGTTCAATGCAAATGACAACATCCACTTGCAGCCTAAAATGGTGGCATGTGCTCCTACAGCAAGGGGAGTTTCTGCTTAAAAGAGGCTCTGCAGAATTTGCAGTTTCCTCTGTGGCTGTTCATGGGTGTTGGGGATTTTTACTGCTTTCAGGGTGAAATTGGTCCTCCACCACAGCATATCTGGAGTCATGCTTTGGTGTAGCAGACATGCAATGCTAATACATACTGCTCATCTGAGGGGCTTTGGGCTGATCCTAAAATGCAGAGCATGAAAGGGTGCCAGGAGAGAGCCCAGAACTGCTGGCAGGGCACCGCCCTCCACCTGCACACAGCCATGCGGTCTGTCCTTGGTGCCTGCGGATTTGCATTCCCTGTCCCAAGTCCCTGCCTGTGTCAGACAGTATCAGGGAATGAGTTACAGAGCTTTACCCAGGGCTTGTTAGAATGAAATTAATTGCCTGGTTTATGGGAGTGATGCCTCAACTCCTGCACACCATTGGTCCGAGGCCTTTACCTTCTGGGATGTGAAATGCCCTGTGTACAAGCCAGATATCATCTAGATATTTTCTTATCATTATACAAGAAATCTTTATTGGATTGGCTCAAAATATCATTTTAAACCCACGGAACCAATGTCACTTCTCAACATGAATATGTTTTTTAAATTAAAATTGAGATTATTTCAGTGTGACTGAATGCTGTAAGAATTGGTTTAACCTAAACAAATAAGCAAGTTTCCAGAGCACATCAATTTGTAGTGATGTGGAGTACAGCAACCTGTGAAACTCAAACTGTCAGGTATTTCCAGTGAGAACCTGATTTCAAATGTGCCTTTAGCCTGTGCTTTCAGGAGTGAGAACTGATGTGGATAGAAAATATTATTTAATTGCCTTTATTTATTTTAACAAAATGTGTGACACAGGGCTGAATTCTCACATCATGCATCACCCATGCATCTACAACATCTGCATGCACGCATGCTGCAGTTATACAGATTAAAAGGTAGGGGTTGGGCTGGACGGCATCCAGAGTTCCCTTCTAGCCAAGTCATTTTGTGATTCTGCAAGTTCTAGTGAACCAAAGAAAATAGCTAGGTATCTAATAAAATACTGTCTTGTATAATCCGTGATACTAAATATTCAATATTCAATCTCCTATGAAAACTGTCTGCGTACATCAAATAAGTAGCATGCTGCAGTACTCTTCAGACACAGCAATGTGATATGTGGTAAGTCTGATTAAAAATTATTGTACTCACAAGAGGCATGATTTTTAGGTGTATATACAAATAGGCATACAGACTGATTTGTACACACAATTATCAATCAGGCTTGCATCAGATTTCTGCTAATTTACAGATGAAAAATGATCAGACATGCAACTTGTCTTTTTTTGCTCTCTTGGCATTAATACAAGCATTGTGAACTCAGACTTGCTGAGATATCTGTGGGGAAAAATGGACACATTTTATGTCATACAATAATTTTTGAGGATTTGCAGCATCAAACTTCAACAAAATATCAGGTGATAATAAGTTATTTCAATGAGGTCACTAGGAATTATCTAATTTACGTCTGCAGAACAAGTAGGGCTTAGTGGCCACTGACAAACGGAGGAAAGAGTAAGATACATCAAGAGCAACATCTCTGGTGAGGCTGTTATTGCAATGTATCCCTTCGCATTACAAATCTTGCTATCTGAGTTTGTCTTTTGCGTGTATTTGCATGATACTTTTTATAATCAGGGATGAGGGAATCAAGAAGAAGAAAATATTTCTTCTGCTCTATAGCAATTCTTTGAGTCCATTCTGTTACTCTGTACTTACTTGGTTCCATCTGGAGGGGGTGTGGTTTGGGGTGTGTTCATTTTTTTATTATTATTATTATTATTTACTTTATTGCGTTGACTGAAGTCATCACGTTTTGTGATTTGTAAGGATCCTCAAGTGCCTTCTCTCAGTTATTCTTGTTGAGGGTTCTGCATTTGTTTCTGCAGTGCCAGCTTGCTCAGTGTTTTGCTGATCCATGGGCAGCTGCGTCCCAGAGCTGAAGGAGGGAAGTGGCTGAGAGCATTTATTTCAGGCACTGCCCTTCCCCGTAGGTCGCGTTTGCTTACTGATTTTAAGAATACACTCCAACAGGTGAGACTCTCCAAGTCTGTCTTAGGCAGGTCCCCACAGCATACTCAGAGCAGCAGGAGCATGTGCCGGGACAGGTCTGACACCAGCCTTTTGATGGAAAGGTTGTTTTCAGCTGCAGTTTAAGTGTGACAGATGTATTTATTCATCAGTGTATGGTTTAATCCTTGACCTGATGAATGCCATTAATAATAAAATTTAATTTATTTTGGAAGGCTCTAGGTTGGGCTAGACTATGTTGGTATTTTTAACTGGGTAGGAAGCTGGGAAAGGGTAAAAGCAGAACTTGCAGCTACAAATATGAGCTAGTCCATCTCCTGCAGTCTCAAAATCATTTTTAAATCTGTCAAATTTCACTTTTAAGGTACCTGGTAGAGTTGCTCAGAATGTTTTGAATGGCAGGGTGGGGAGGAGGGAAATTTAAGCAAAAATGGAATATCTTGCCTGAGCTATCTTCTAAATCACTATGGCTTTATTGCTTTCTTTTTTACACCCCCAGTTTAAGGTGATATTCAGCTATTTGCGTGTCTGTGTATACATAGCTTATGATTTTCTTTAGTGTTCAGTAATATAAAAAACAATCCTAAGACACAATATTGGATTTTATTATCTTCCCAAGTTTCTAATTCATAATGTCAGAATTTTTCTTGAAGGATGAAAATTCCTATTTTTTCTCAAATCGATTGCTAACTCTATTGAGGAAGCGCAGCAGAAACCTGAATCAGTGCAGGATCAGTAAAATATATTTCTCCCCAGAAGAGATGGGCTGGTTGGTGCTGGTGTCTTCAAATCTTTCTACCAGCATAACTTAGGAGTGTCAGGGAAAAACTTTTTTTTTTTTTAGTGCTCATAAAGAAATTTTGGCTCTACCCATGTATAGTTATGGTTTTTTTTCTGTTACTATCCCCTTTTGCCAGATAATTCTTAGGTAGAGAACTGTTGACTGTATGAAAGTTGCTCATTCATTTTTCAGAATCCACTGGGCAAGAGTCAGTGGGTAACAACTCACTGACCTGGAGACCTCCCTGTGCTCAGATAAATGAGCTGTGTGTGAAAGGCTAAAAATCCCATTACCAGACCTTGAGCCATCCTGTCCTTAAGCAAGTCTGCAATATTTCTAGGGAGTAAATAAATACAAGTTGTGGACTAAGGGGCGAATCAGATAAACAAGCAGTGAACCGCTCTTGTGAAACAAAATTTTCGCTGTGTTCTTGCTCTGCTGCACTGCTAAGGCTATGAAATGATAGCCTGAAGAGATGCATGGTCATTGTGTCTCAGAGTGAAATAAAATCATAGGGTGAGGCCATAAGCTTTATTTCACTAACTTGGTAATCTTGATGTGATGTCTGTCCTAAAGGTTAAAATTATTTTAAAAATCTGAACATGACCTCCTGCCTTCTACTATATGAAGAAGACTCAGACGAGATTTATTTGAGAAATGACCTCACCTCTAGCAGGTTTGTGCTTCACTCACAGTTGCTAAAAGTAGACAAACAGTTTTTGAAGAAAACCCAGATCCAGCAGGTACTTGGGTATCTGTCTAAATGTAACACCTACACACGTGGGAATAGGGGACTCAGGGCTACATAGAGACTCTCAAAATACAGCCCAGTTTTCAAAGGCATTGAAGAGCAAGGTAACACAACGTAACATCCTCTAACCAACTAGGAGAACTAATTTTCAATTCAAAATCTAGTTATTTGTAAATCTTAGTTGATGTCTGGAGTAGGCTGTATTTCTGTCCTCTCCTGAGCTCTAATGCTTTGTGTGCAAATGTTGAATCCACCCAAGACCACTGGAATTCAGGCCACCTGCAAAGCACTTCTCCCCTGAGCTATTAGGGTCTTTCAAAGAAGGACCTCAAGATGTTTCTCACCTGTTTGAAGTTGCTCAGGTGACACTGCTTCAGAAGTGGATGGAACAGATAATATCCTCCCAGGCAAGTGTGCCTTTTCAGTTGAGGACTGAGAGCAGGCAGGAAGTCTTGCTAGGAATTCACCCTTGGAGTATCTTACACAGAAAGAAGTTAATGGGATAGAGGTATTGAAACCATTTAAGTCTGTATGGAAATGCAGCTCTGGACAAATCCAGCAACTATATGTATAACTGGGGGAAAATCAACTGAAAACACATTTTCTTTTAGTTCTCCTGGCAAAAAGAGAAAACAATAAAATTTTATTTAGATCAAAAATTATCCTTTTTAAGAATTAATGTAAGTACTGATTAAGAAAAAAATCAGGAAAAAATTTCTTTTGGACACGGCCAGAACAAAATGTTTTTAGTGGTTTTGGGTATCTGAAGTCACTTGGCTGAATGCACCATGAATTGAATAGTGAATAAATCCTGCTGATAATGTTAAAATGTAATTAGCTGAATGGGGAGGGGGGGAAATAGAAGCCCTACCCCGCTCTTCTAAACAGTTATTTCTTCATTACATGGCTAAATGTTTGTAATTTTAAAAAGGCTTTTTTTTTTTTTTTTTTTTTTTTTTTTTNTTGGTGGAGGTATGCTCTTAAAGGTATTCAGGTACCCTCTGAAGTATTTCCCTAATTCGATCACAGTGATTTCAATAGGATTTAGATCTCTAGGCACTTCTATAAACCCCAATAGCCATTTTACATTTTTAAGCACCTAACTACCTTTAAAAATCTGGCCCTTGATAATTGTAGAAAACGGTCCTTTCTACCATGCAGAGCTTTCTGCTAGCAAACTGGAAAAGTAATTAGCATATAGATGCATCCCTCAGATGTGAGACTGGGTTAAACTGGATTTTTCTACCTTTTAATAACCATTGGAAAACAACAAGGAATTAATTGGTTTGGAAATGTGAACTGATGGAGAAAGTCAAGCTACAGAAAAGTTATTAACTATGCAACACTGCGAGTCCTTAAAACCATCAGTTAATGAAACAAAGAAAAGAATACATTGAGTGGGAATTGATTTAGAAGTGAAGAAGACAGATGAAAAAGGAATTGCAATATAATACAATGAAGAAAAGATTTTTCTCTTGGAGAGCCTGCTAGTCCTTGCTCTAGCTGCAATAGAGTGAGAATAGTGCATCTCTGAAATAAGAGCCTGTTTGCTGTGATGCTCAGGGTGGCTTTGCCAGGCTTCACTGCAGCCCAGCTGTTGCTGTGCCATGTGCCCTGGCACACGGTGGGGAGGAAGGTCCCACCTGGCTCCTCCTCTGATCATGTTCAGCTGTGTATGACCCTCCAGCCCCATCCTGGGCACTTGAGGGTGCCAGCAAGTAAAGAGAGGAAAACTTTTGTGCATGGCTGTGGGTTGCTCCAGCAGTGGGATAAAAAATGGCTTTGAAATCTGTGGGTGGAAAAATGCTGTGTAAGAATGAGGAACTTATTTTATTTTTTATTATCCTCAAGGGCAGACTTTGAAAGAGCTGCTAGGAAGTGTTGCCTATGCCCAGTTTATGTGTGATACCTTTAATGGTATTCTAGCCAGAGAAAGACAAGCCTGTGAGAGGCACTATAAAACCTCTTCCTTGCTTTAATCTTTTCTTTTCCATTCAGCCTCACTTGAGAGCGAGAGGAATCTGCAGCCAGACTGATTCTAGACTGACTAGGATTGTTCTAACACAAGGGGATCGTTATGAAAGACACATTTCTACAGAAAATAGCCCCAGGTTTAGTTTTTGGATTTGAACAGAGCTTTGCTTTCACGGTGTAAAGTAAATATTTGTATACTTTATATGCAGGAGGAAAAAAAAATCTTTGTTTCGGCTAAATTATGAACATATGTTAATGACAGAGTTGAAAAAGAGGCAAGGAAGAGCTTTTGGTGATGTACAATATCTTAGGTGCCAGAACTTTGCATGAAATGTACAAGTAAATTGGTATGAAAATAATACTGAATAAAGTAAAATGTTTTGGTAATTGTCCTTTATTTTTCAGAGTTTCTAAGGCACTTCTGAAAACAAGTAGGAGACAAACTAAGGCAACGTTGTTCCACAAAGCACAGTGTGGAATCTTCTAAGGAGGTAAGGTAATTTCTTATAAATTTTAAAAAATAATTACTTCAGTTTCAGTGCTGCAAACAGATCCATGTAAGCGAAGTGAATGTTAGTAGTGCAGAGGTGAGAGTTTTCTTGGAAATCCATACTACAGGCGGCGTTTTTGTGCATGTGCTGTAGGGGAGGAAACAGGAGGAAGGTGATGCTTGCAAAGGGATGTAGAGTGAGATGTATTTTGTGTTGACGGAGAGGACAGGCTCACACCATGCTCTCTACTGCTGTGACTGGTGAGTTGAACAAGGACTCCGAACGAGGCGGGGGTTGCAGATCTGGTCAGAAATCCTACAGAAGTCAGATGAGTGTTCTGTCAGGACATGTGTGCCAGGATCACCTTTATGGACTTTGTTACAGAGCTGGAGTCTTCTGTATCACAAAGTCCAGAAAAATGTAGTCAGATGGGACAAAATGTGATGCCCATCCATGTGTGGAAATTAAGTTCCCCTGCTTGGGTAAAGAGAACAGGATGACATGGGGCGGAAAATCTAAAAACTGTTAACAGATTTACATGAAAGAAGAATGGAACCTCCTGATCTTTTTCTCTGCAACTAAGAGATGTAAGAAAAATAACAAAACAAGTGATTTCTTTTGTTGTTGTTATCATCAAACTCCTCCACCCTGGAGAAGATGAGACCAGCCTGCTGCTGGTGTGCTGGGAGAGGTATCCATCTTGCCTGTTGCTGCAGGGTCCCTAAAGAGTCTGCACACCTATAGTCTTCTGCAGCAGAAGTGTAGTTCACTGAAGTGTTTTGCATCATTCAGAAATGAGATCAGATTTTACTGTCCAGCAGAGAATTGAAGCTTGAGTGGAATGGCAATTATCTTAATTTGTAAATTATAGCTTACTACTTGAGTAATTCCGTACAAATGGAGATGGTGATGACGGTGCTGAGGATGAAAGGTTCAAACTGTGTATTTCAGAGGTACTCTGATCTAAGCCTAGTCTTATCCCTTGGGCAGAAGCCCACTGGTGCCTGGACTGCATGAGCTGACTTCTGGTGTATGTCTTCCATGTCATCTTCATCCAAAACCAGCCTGTTTCTGTCCTCTGAATTTGCTCTGTGTTGTGAACCAAGGTGTGCTAAGTGAGTACGGTTAGGAAACTTCCTTCTAAAGTGCCTAGTCCCAGCTAAAATACTAATGCAGACTTACCCATGGCCTTTAACAGTATGGAAGATATGTAATAAATTCAAGATACTGCCCTCAGCGAAATCAAATTCCCCATGTTTTGAGATGGTGACTGATGTATTCAAGCATAAGAGCCCAAACTCCCATATTTCTGGGAGTGAAGAGAACCTGCAAGTGAACCCAGATGAGTTTGAAACTGATGAAAAGTATTTGCCAGTAATGCCAGCTCTTAATTTAGTCTATACTTCCTTTCCAAAAGGGAAAGATACCTTTCTCAAATCTTCAATGAACCATGAGTGCTTGTTTGTCCTTATACTGTAGGAAGAATTTGCCTAATGTATTATTTCAGTGGGGCTGGGAAGCTTTGTTGTGCAAAACCTTTCGTTGTGCCTACCTAGACTGGGGAAAAAAGCTTGAATTGAGCCAAATATCATTGGCTTTAATGTACTTTAGGGAGAAGAGTTTTAGTTTTTACTTCAGAGATAGTTACTCATGGCCTAAATTTGAAAGCACAGTGGTTAATTTTAAGGATGTCAAAGTTGCTAAAATGAATGCTCACATTACACTTGCCCTTTTGGAAGTTGGTAAGTCAAAGACCATTGCTTGTGGACTAAAGAAAATACAGCTGGGATGATAAACAGAGGACTTGCAGGTAAATCTGTTGGGAGAGAAGTGTGACTGGATTCCTGTGTGTCTTAATGGTTGTGACACGTCCTTTTCTGCCCCATAGCAAAAAGGCCCCATCCAGTGAAGCACTTAGCCCTGAGTAGTGCCTTGGAGATCAATGGGACTGCTTACAGCATGTAAAGCCAGGCACGCATGTAAGTGCTTTATTGGGTTAGAGCCAAACTGGGTAACACATACATAACGCTGCATTCGGATTCTCTGTAATCAGTTCTCAGATCTGTATTGATCTGGATTTTGAAGCCTTCACTTGATACAACTTTTAAAATAAATTTTCTTTTTTATAAACACAAAATGAATTTGATATAGTTGCCCCTTTCACTCAGAGATCTGAAAATACTTTGAAAATATGAATGTATTGATCTTTCACTATGGGGAGAGTGAGTAGTAGCAACCTATAAAACAGATGAGGAATCTGAAAGTAGAAGAGTGGAGAAAAAAATCCACAACAGCGGAGTGGAATTGGAAAACAAATTTGTCTTGATTGTATTCCCATCTGCTTTGGGTTCAGTTTCATTAGCTTTCTTGAAAGGGAGCTTCTGTCAGGAAAGTTTATGAAAGCACTGGTTTTTAGTAGATATTCAAGAACAGTTGCAGAATCTTTATTTTTGTAATCTAGCTTCTCGTTCATGGACTTATGCGTGCCTATTCTTCTTTACATCCTACGAAAGTAACTTGAGTTACCTGCACTGCTTAACCTGATTAACAGCTTCCAAGTTAAACACCAAGTGAATGCTTGTCCCTGAGCTCTTTAACAGAAACAACAGACAAATTCAGGTAAATTGTGATATGTCCATACCTAATACAGGAATGTACACAGAGGTAAAATTCAGCAGGTATATAATTCATTTATTTGTTTACAATATTTATTGCAGTTGAATCAGTTTGAGTTTGGAGAGGAAAACCATGAGAGAAACATAAGAAAAATCCTCAATAAGGATTCGTGCAGGATAGGTACTTTTTCTTGGTCACAGCTGATATCAAAAGAAGGTTTTGTTTGTTTTCCTTGTCACGTTGCTTTCCTTTGTTTCGTTTGTCACATTTTCCTTTTCTTTTTTAAAAAGAAAACCCTTGAAATACTGTTTGTGTATATGTTCTTTGCCGAAGGGCAACATTAGAATAACATGACAAACACTGCCAGGCTCACTTGTATGTCAGAACAACAGCCTCTTTAAGCAGGATGGTAGTGTATAGGAAGAAGAACAATAATGCTGTAATCATTAAGCATTGGGCATAGGAGGAAGATTCTCTCAGAAACAAGTTATTGCATAATTCTCTGTTATGGGAGTTTCACACCTTCCTATGAAACATCCAGTGCTAGGAATGCAATAAAATACTAGATGAATTTCTGACCTGATGTGGCATGACAATCAATAAAATTCTTTTATTAGCTAACTCTAGTTTTAAGAACTTGTCATAGTAACAGCATGCAGCTTTGCAGAATGCCAACTTGTGATCAAATGTTCAATTTCTTTAAAAACTGAATCTTTGCTGTTTTGCACGCTTCAGGTCTGAGGAGATCATCCCAGCATCCTGCACCATCTGCCACTAGAGAAAACAAGAGCTCTCCTGATAGATTGTTACAAACCTTATGCGTGCTATGCAGGAGAATTGCAGTGAAGTAAAGCAGCTGAGATGCAACCAAAACTGCTTTATGCCAAGTAGTCAGTCCATGGTACAGGTGCACGGGCTTCACTGTGCTCCTTCCTTCCTTGCAGTGCTCTGCTGCAGCATCTTTTCTGCCACCCTACAGTCCCCTCTAGCATTAGATGTCAAAATCTAATCATCCCTGATCTTCTGATGGATATCCCAGTGTTCTCACTCTGGGAATGTAGCATGCATGAGGTTATGAGCTCTAAAACTACTACACATGTACCAGACATACATCCAATGTCTTCTAGGCCATGCCTGATTTTTTTTTTTTTTTTTGACATAGGATTTATTACATGGTGCAGAAGCTTTGCATCTCCCTAAACCACTTTGTGTGCAGCAAACTTTTCAATCCCATGGAAACTCTGGTCTCTGTTGATGTAGCCAGGATGACAGAGGCTGATGCTGCTGGATAAAATCTGAGGCATCCTGAAATGACCTTGTGGTTCTCATGAACTGTCCAGGATGGGAATTCAAGGGCTCTGATTAAGTGTTGTGTTGCAGTGAGGTCCCATTACAGCCAAACATAAGCCACTTTTTTATTTATTATTATTATTATTTTTATTTCACGGAGATAAAATTTATTCCAATCCTGAATGCTTGAAAATACCTAACTCTGAAATGATGCTCCTGGTGAGAAACCCTGAGGAGTGCAGTGCTGTGAATGATTCCCACACTCCTCCGAAACGAAGCCGTGCTGTAAAGCAATGCATTTTGGTAGTATAGCTTACATCTCTCAGAGCTGCCCGAGTGATTTTTCCCAAAAAGTGCAGCAAAGTGTTAATATGATAGCCCTGTGGTTTTGAAATACAAACATTTTCAAGATCGTTAAATCCAATGTGTATTTATATATGCATATATATGACTAAAGGAAATAAATCTGTCTGGTGTATACATCTATCTTGTGTGCTGAGCAACACAAAATGCAATGCAATTTTAACAGCCATATTTTCATGCAAATGGGCTGTAGCCACTCTGAAGATATTCCAGGAATCCCAAATTGTATGTACCACCTCTGAAGTCTTCCTCATATAGAACACTACTTAATTTGTCGTTAATTAGTAAATTGCTTTGTGAAAGCCAGCAAACTATCTTGGGTGAATTGACCAGCACAAAGATTATTCTTCTGGAAATGAATTGAAATTCTTGCTGCTGGGCAATTTCCATGAAAATAGAGCAGCCTTTGTAGCTTTTAGTTTAAAATAAAAATAAAATGATGCAAAAAATCAGCAGATAAAGGCGATGAAAAATCATAGATAGAAGGCATACGCAAGAAAAACCCAACTTGTATGTCTGTCCCAGCAAGCTAAAAAGTTCTTGCAAGTAACTACTTGAATACATTTGGGACTATTTAGAAGACACAACTCAGAGTAAATGCCTTCTCCTTGCATCTCCTGGAAGTCAGGGTAGATTTTGTTGTTTGAAGTCTTTTCCTCTTTGAAAGTCAATGACTGGAGAGGGGGGTAGTGGGGGATGAGAGGCAGACTTGGCAGACTGCCACTATCTGTTATCATTATTTCATATGTTATATGTACCATATAAATCTGCATTTGTTGGTTTGCCACCCTGTGTGCCAGAGCAGGAATTATTATTTTATTGTTACAAATAATATATGTGCATTCAGAGCCATTTCAAATATTTAGCTCTCTCCAGTTCTCACTTTTGCATACTTTCCCCTCCCTGGGCTCACCCCCTGTCTTCATGTCTGCTACTAAGCCAAAATAAAAGTCCCTCCATCTCTGTCTCTCATTGTTTTTCCCATGATTGACTGAATGGCATGCTAGGTTCAGTGAACTTGGTCTTGGCTGGTGCTCCACCCAGGAACAACCTTCTCTTCTATACGAATTATCATATGAAAGCTGCTAATGGTGTTTACTGCAGTGCTGCTTCATGTTTCAGAATTGTAAGTGGCACCATGCAGTCCACGTTTGCCCAGTTTCAGGGAGCAACACTTCTCCTCTTTTGCCCTACTTTTCAGTGGAAAATTCTGCCTCCATCCTTTTATTTGCTAAAGCAGGACCCTCCTTACGATAAACATTTGCTACTTCAGATATAGCAACAACTTTCAAACTGGGATTCTGGTGTCATTAGAAATATTATGGGATCATGTGGATCTTGTCCTCTAAGGCTGGTTTACAGCAGGGAGCTGCCCCCTGGCACTGTAGTGGTGGCAATCGCATCAGTTTAGAACAGAAAACTCTGAGCTTCTGCACAGCACAACAGGAAAGGAGAAACTCTAGTGTCATGTAAATTTTAAATATTGTTGACTGATGTCAGTAGCTAATAGTTTGCCCTCAAACCTGGCTGGTTATGTGCAAATGTAAAATATTTTTATATATTGAATATACATAAGCATACAAGAAGATGCTGTTATTTTAAGATAAGTTTGCATCAACAAAAATGAATTTGTTCTTAATAGTTTTGGGAGAGGCAAGAAAGAGATTCTTTGTTGTCACTGCGTATTTAATATCCACGAGGCATAGGTACAAAGCTCGTTCTGTGCCATGCCAAAATGCAATCTTCATGCATATTGAAGAGTAAACCACCTTCCTGTTGTTGAAACAATAGCCTTGAGAGAACAAGTATAATTTAGACTACAAGTGTTTGCTCGCACAGTCAGTTATGAGTAATTTTCTGGGACTTAGTCAGAAAAGACAACATATACCAAAACTTTAAGGGTTCTTATATTTTTACCATGGTTATTCAACAGAAATCTTTACAAGAAGCTACAAATATTAACGGTTGGTATTGTTCAGCTCAATAGCAGGAAATGCAACATGACTTTTTTTACTGGGTGCGTGGGAGAGAGGACACTTCATTTCCTAAAAGAAATATATTTTTTTCATTACTTTTGTTTNGTGTCTCTCTGCCATGTGTGGAATTTGGCCAATTCGAACTCAGAGTTGGTCACAAGCAGCCAAATGGCTTTCAGTTTTCTTTTGTTGTAGCTGCATTCCCTACAGGGTAAAACCTTTCAGGCTCTACTTCAAGGTACAATATGCTCCTCTGAGAGGATAAATTATTAAAATGCAAAGTCTGCTTGTGAAAACTCGAACTTTACAAAGTTATGCTCATTTGGTCTCCAAGAAATAATGGTTCCATCCTTTCAGGTCTCGGTTAAGCCAAGACACATTCTAATTTTCTTTAACTTTGGAGTTCTGACGGCCTTAANTGCCATGTGTGGAATTTGGCCAATTCGAACTCAGAGTTGGTCACAAGCAGCCAAATGGCTTTCAGTTTTCTTTTGTTGTAGCTGCATTCCCTACAGGGTAAAACCTTTCAGGCTCTACTTCAAGGTACAATATGCTCCTCTGAGAGGATAAATTATTAAAATGCAAAGTCTGCTTGTGAAAACTCGAACTTTACAAAGTTATGCTCATTTGGTCTCCACGAAATAATGGTTCCATCCTTTCAGGTCTCGGTTAAGCCAAGACACATTCTAATTTTCTTTAACTTTGGAGTTCTGACGGCCTTAAGGAAATACGTGTTTAAGAGAAAACTGAAATCTGCTGCACTGTGAAGCAGTCGAGGTGCCTGCTGTGATTAATCTGGAAAGGTCATCTTTACCAGCAGTTCCAACTGGAGTGATTAGGTGTGAGGGCACAGGCTAGCGTAGGGGTTCATGCATCATCACAGCTTATTTTGGTATTATGAGACAGAGCAGGCAAACCATCCATCGTTTATCACAGAATTACAACTTTTATTACTTGGCTGCATAAATATCTGAGATTTGATGGGCTTGGTTGTGAGAGGGATGGACCACAGCAAGCTGTCCATTCTTGCTGGTGTCAGGCACAGCTGAGGTTACAAAGCCAAACAGACTCCTAACACAGCAAGCAAAATTGTTGGATTACACTGAGATCCTGATGGAGCCTGAAGGTCAGCGCTAACTGCAGCTTTACGTAAGCAGCTGAATCTCACGTTTCCCAAACCTTTACTAATGTGCTCTTTGCCAGGGTATCTGGGCGTTCATCTTTCTCTCATGTTCTGTCTTCATGCAATTAACAGAGAAAATGTATATTATCTCTTGAAATGAAATATACATGCACATACAGAATGACTGTATGGAGTGAAATATGTGTAAGTGTACATAGCACTGAAACAAACAAGTTAAAAGGAATGTTTTGAGACATTTGACAGAGTTAATATTGATTACTGAATAGATTAAGAGACAGACACAAGAGGTTTTGTCAGCAGATCAAACTTTACCTGTGTGACAGTGTTAATACTATGAGACATGAGCATTTATCAACAAAACAGTTTCAGCTGCTTGGCAAAAAGCACTGCATCCCTGAAGTGTTTTGTCATACAGCTTCTTTCACCTAACAAATCATGGTGTTATACACTTAAACCTACTTGTGGCAAGGAGAAGAATGTACTAGAGGCAGTATCAGTAAGGTTCTTGATTAAAGAATTTCTCAAAGATATCTTTTATTTAGTGTGTGTAATTAAGATAATATTGATAGCAAGATGACAACAAAAATGTTGGACCACTGATCCAACACAGCTGGTTCTATCTGACAGAGCTTGTCTCATGCAGCAACTGACTCTACTGGATTTTACTTGGGAATATAGCACCTCAGTTTAGAAGGTTTCTTCTCATGTGTTCTTCCAATAGTAAGTGTTCAGTAACGTCTCCAGAAGAGGTACTGGTAGGGATAACATGCTAAATAACTGTACCATGCTCATCTGAAGAGTGGGTTCAGATGCATGTCAGCCAATGGTGAACATCTTTGGCTTTGAGTAACATGAGGGTTAGTTGAAAGTTTTGCCCTGATGTGTCTCAGTCCACCGCTCTGTTTTGTAAATTGTAATATTGGTATTAATAATGAAGAAATTCTTCAATTTCTAGAAATTGAAAAGTGAGTCAATGGATATTCCTATGCAACAAAAGAAAACTCAACATCTGCAAAATAATTAGTTTATTAGTGTAGGGGAGCACTTAGGAAGCAATACATTTGTATTCTAGCTCAGATCTAGAAGCCTCCTTCCTCAAAGAGTACAGGCAACTTTCCCCTTACTGTTAGCTCATAATTTAAGGGTGGGAGGAAAACAACTACCCCCAGAAAGTGCTGTTCATACCACATGAAAAGGGAAACATCATCTCAGGAAAAGCATGGAGTGAAAAGAATTGAGAAAGATGCAGATGATCTGGAAAGATAGCTGGCTGGTGGTCACAACATTGCTGCCAAAGCTTCAGATCTATATCATATAAGTGATGTTTGTTTGTTGCTTTTGCCAAAATACAGCCTGTAATTCTTATCCAGGCTTCGGCTCAAGAGTTAGGAACTGAAAGACAGGCTGTGATGGACTTTGGCACCGCTGGTGTTACAGAGTTGGAGGCCAATTGCTCACAAATCATTTTCTAATATGAGGTCAAATGTTTCAGCTACATCACGGCAGGGAAAGGGCAGCTTATCTGCACAGAGCACGCAGATACTTTAAGAATTTTGGAGCAATTAAAGCTTCCAAAACTCCAAGAATGCATTGAATATGCCTTTTGAAGTAGTGTACAACATTATATTCACAAAAGTTTTTGTGATCTGGATCTGCACCGTTTATTAGAATAGATAATAAAGATATAGGTAACCCAGAATATCTTACCTTAGAATGTGTACTACTGTTTGATGGTGTCTTACTGAAAACACCTCATTATCTGGGAAATTGAGACAGGTGACATCTGAAGAATATTAAGAGAGGTCCCTACATCCTGAAATTGTCCCAAACAGAAAAAGCTGGAGACATAGACTTGGATTTTGAACTATCAAAATTGTTAGTGTTTTGAAATGACATTTTTGTTCTGATAAAAAGGTCAGTGTTCTTTTGTTCCTTCTAACATTTACAAAATGTTATTTTTCAAAACTTCTTTTTGGTAAAACTCCTGTCTTTCATCTTTTTGCCCAAAATGGAATTTCAAAAGATTTTGAAATATTTTCATTCTTTACAAGATGGATATCCTACTTTTGAGCAATTATATTCTGTACGTTTACTTTATCGTTTAACTGATCTGTATCCTACAGAAGAGCTCTTCACTGAAAACTAATGCTGGGTCCATCAGCTATATAATAAATGCCAACAGCTGTCAAAAGCAGAGTGAAGCAAAAGGGGGAAAAAAAGACAGTAATTGTCTTATGAGAGTGTCTCATGGTAATTCAAGAAACATTCTGCAAATTCCACCTCAGTGGGGTATGAAATAAAATCCCCATTATGATGGATTGGGAAAACCTGGGGTGGCCCAAAGCTACTTTCTCTAGGATGATTTCTTCCTCTTTGTTTTTATTTTATGATATCTTCCCTAACTCTAACAAGAGTAGAAAAAAATTGGAGACAGGAGAATGTATGACCATGGTAAAGAAAAAAAAGAAAGGGAAAAAATCTCTTGCAATATTGAATAATCTTGAAATACAACAATATATCTTGCAAACCTGTGAGATCTATAGCAGTCTTTTATAACTGATCAATTTTCCACCCAGGTTTACAAGAAAAATAAAGACTGCTCTAGTTCATAAATCAACATTTCTTAAGTACTTGTATGTTTTCTTTCTCCTGAAGTTTAGTGATTTTTGAAAGGAAGCTATAAAGAACAACACATTCAATGAAACTGAGGCATAATAGCAGTAGAGTTTTTGCAGAGAC
>VXAV01001773.1:430626-441920 GCA_013399715.1 Alectura lathami
AAAAAAAAAAAATTACACTATATAAACATTTGTGTGTATATTTGCTTGCATGTCTTGCATGTCTTTATACAAGCTGTTTCTCCACCACCTGTTTTTGAATCTGACCCACTAAATCTGAATCTGAGGGGACGAGCCTTCCATGAAGGTCTGTGCAAACATGTAGTGCAACAGGAGCAAAATACCTCACAATGGAACTGGTGAGGAAGATAGCTGCAGGGGAACTGCAGCACTGCGGAGAACCCATCTCAAGCAAAGATTTAAAAACCTCATCCAGGGAGAAGTGGTGTCACATGAGCCAGGAGACAAAAAAGATACGTAACCTTTGCTTTATCTGAAGCTTATGGGACTCCTTATTTTAGAGCACACTTGCTCATCGCTTGCTTCATATCAAATTTCAAGGGGAAGAAGGAAAGAGCCATGGCAGGGAGTGGGGATCTTCACCCTCCTGATGGTAAAACTGTAGCTGCTGCAGAGTCAGAGTACAAACACTGTCTGAGCTGATTGCTCTGGGCTGCTCTGAACAGTAAAATTTACATTCCTTTCTTGGACAGAGTACTGCATGACTTTCTTGTTGAATGTGCCGGGGCACATCCGTTTTGTAAATGCTGTCCATACAAATTTGCTACTTTCCATTATGTTTGCACTGGGATGTTTGACCATGAAATATCCAAAGCCTTTTGTGGCTTGTTTTAGAGAGGGTTATTGCAGGCCTAGATATAACATTTGGGATCTGCAGCGAGAGATATGGCTTTCAAGAGGCATCCCGACACAGACTTGGCATTCATGTCCCACCTGCTGGATGCCAGTGGGATCCTGTCCATTGCTTTCACAGGCTTTGGATCCCACCCAGAGCTCTCAAAGACAGGTGGCAAGTGGCAGTACAGGCTGGATTAGGAAACGACAAACAGTTCTGAAAGAGGTTTTCTTTTTCATCAAAATTTAATTTTTGTCAACATTTTCTAAACAGCTCAAACAACTGCCCTTGAAATTAGCAAGTTTATCTCATCCCGTACAGTAATTTGTGCTATGGTCTCAAATTTAATTTTCATTCTGTAATGTCTCCTAAATCATCTTAAACATTCATCACAAATCTTATCAATTATCAGAAAATTAAAGAGGGGTTTTCTTCAGGAGCTTACTTTGTAATATGTTAATTTCCTTTAAAATCTAGGGCATTCAAAGACCTTTGCAGCCCTGTGATGGTTATCATCTATTGCTCTTTTACCCTACTTTGACAGAGTTTTTCATCAGTATTTAATGATTTTTTTTTCTTCCTCTTTAAGCAGAATCAAAACCTCTATGTTCTTTGCCTGTTTTCCTGTTGCCTGTGGTTTTTGTTTCCAAATTGTAGTGAAACAGCTTTATCTTCTCCTTTCTCATGCAGGGTGTGCACTCAAAGACTGTTGTGTTCCTGGCTAAAAATTCCTAGCAAACTTAAACATCAGGATTTTTCCCCATATTGACCATTCATCTTTTTAATCTGCTGCTGCTTATTTTCCCTGATGGAACAGTCCTTTCCTCTAACAAAGCACATATTCATATGCATCCTACTTTCTCTGCGGATCGCTTTGGGTGCGTACCAACGCTTGCTCCTGCTGCCGCTTCCTCGCTGACATAACGGGGCAGAATTCCCTTGGCCAGCTCCCTTGCGGCTCTGTGGGCCGTGTGCAGATCTACAAGGAGGACTTCCTAAGTACTAGAAAGATTAAAATCAGCATCTGCTACTTAAAGCATCTTGGATTCCTGTTGTAGGTTTTACCCTGGTGAGTTCTCCAAGTCAAACAATGCTGTGGTTGTGAATTGTTGTCTCGCTTGCAGCCTTATTTCTCGTTCTTGGCTTGTGTCCTAAAATGGAATCCAGAGCAGTTACTGACTACAGTGATACAAAAGAGAACACATTACAAAAGAAAACAGTTGCCCAATCCTGTTGCAAGCACGCTGCTTCTGTTGTATGTTTCTGCTGGGCTGGCCCCAAAATACAGGTACTTAAAATTTGCCAGAAGAAAAAGTAAAAAAAAAAAAAAAAACAGCAAACAAAAACTTGACCTCCTTATAATCTCTTCCTTTCTGGAGAAAGAGGAGATGAACACCTAAAAGGTTTTTCTGTTCTAAGTGCCCTTGAGGCTAAGAACCTTGACTGACTTGCACTTAAAAATCCTCATATACCTTAATGTCTACTGAAGCTGCAGTGTTAGTAAATCTCTGCCCAGCACCAATCTCACTTTCTTTCCTCCTCTCAAGAGGATACCAGGCCTCTGCCACAGGGAGGGTACTGCTTGCAGACGACGCCAACTTGTCCAAAATGTGTGCCTGAAATGTGTGACCTTGGGGATTTGGCTGTAAACATCATTTCTGGTTCTCCTTACTGAACCTCAATAACTGCAGCAGCAATCCTGGCAGAAACCTTTTTATGAGACTACTGGTGGATGTCCTAAACAAGAGGCAGAAAAGATACACTGAACTTCCAGAAACCTCAACTGAGCGTCCTAGAAATCTGTTGTTGGATGGTGACCACATGTAAGAACAGAAAGTTTCATCAGGTCCCCAGACAAGGGCCAGTGTGTCCCCCTCTGTCCTACCAATGCAGGAGGAAAACAAAGGTGGAAGTACAGTACAGCCCTACTGAAGACAAGTGGAGTGTTGTTTAGAAATGGTCTTCAGGAGATGTCAATGGAAATAACAACAATAGCTAGTTATCCACAGGGAAGAGGAGAGGAAAAATATCTATATATTATGCTATCTTAAGTAACTGTAAAAACAGCTCAAAATGAGACTAAGAGCTAATGTGTAGAGGAGATGGAAACAGAACTTGCACAGAAAATTATTTTTCAGGGGTAAATGAAAGCTGTAAGAAATTGCATCTCAAGATGAAGGCAGGCGTAGACAGGAGAGAAATTAGAAAAATAGAAGATGCATTAAGGAAAAGAATTGTAAGGAAAAATACAGAAACAGAAATGTACCAAAGAGAAAAGGCTGGCAACAAAATGGTGCAGAAAGCATAACGAGTATGAAACAGAGGAGATAAGGTAGAGATTGAATGGCTGATTATTCTAACACTCAGCTGAAGTTTGATGTTGGCATTTTTTTTTGTCTTTTTTTTTTTTTCTGTCTCAGACTTAAGTATACTGTTCTTCACCTATACAGACATTTCTGGACATATATTGGCAGATGACATTTAATACTGGCAAATTTATGCATGAGGACTTTCTGAGTGGAGAGGAACTGGTGTCTCAGGTCTAACCTACTTATTTTGAGTAGCAAAATGGGAGAGATGATACAAATCTTAATTAGGACGTAAAAGAGAGATTACGGTCGTTTAAAGCTTCCTGCCTGACCCCTAAAATCCCTGTGTCAGAGTCCAAAATGAAATAAAGAGCCAGTATTAAAAACAAATACATTTTTTGTACACTAGAAATCAGAAATTCTGTTGTGTTTTCACAGTGTGGGTGATTGCTTCTTTGCCATCAGCTATGACTCTATGGCCTCATCCCCTGTAGATTTGCTGGATGAGTGCAAGCCTGCTGTCTCTACATGCAGCCTGAGTCCTGTGCTTGCGGAGGGCACTGTGCTGCTTGGAGCAGCTGCCTGGGGTGAGCAGCAGTTCCCTGCGCTGCTGCAATCTCCCCATTCAGCCACGGGCATACTCCTCTGCCTCCCGCGTCTCAGGTCCGAGGCAGCACATCCATTACACATCTGCCCGTGTTACAGCTGCTGGGCTATCAGAGAGCCGGGTGCATTTGGCCTCATCCTGCCAAAACCCAGCTCCCAGAGGCAGTTGGAGGTGTTCAAGCAAGTGAAAAGGTTGTGGCAAAGCCTGGTTTGCAGGTACCGAAATGTCAGGAAGAAGAGCTTGGTGCTGGGGGAGCCCACTTATCTTCACAGCTGTGCTTCACAGAGCTCAACAACAGCCCTCACTGTGATTCTGTGTCTTGCTGTTGTTCCAGCAATGCTGCTACTTAACAGAGCTGGGCCCAGTGTTTTGTTTTCTCCCTCCTTGGCACCAGCTTCAGTGATACTTCACTTCCCTCTTATCTGCCCTCCTTGCTTCACCTTTTCTCTATCGCCTAATTATTATACCACAGATATATTACCTTGGGATCAACACAGTCTCTCTCTACACATATGTAAATTCTAAATTACCTCATCGTTAATCTAGGAAACAGACAGCTTTCCATACTAGCTGGCAATCTGCTCCTCTGCAGCTTAACGGTGCAGAGAGGAGCTTGTCTCCCTTGGAGAGACAGTGCTTCTGGGGCCCTCTCCTCGGGGACCCTGGCTGCCCAGCCCTGGTCCTCCCACCCCACTGCACTGTAGTATCGGGGCTACAAATTTTACAAAACTGTAAAATCTTCCCCTGGGCACTGCAGAAGTTTTACCAGGTTATCCAGTTAGCACTGTCACTTCCATGCCAGTATGGGAAGTTTTATCACAACTAAGTCAGCACAGTGTTGCTGCATGGTAATTACAGTTCCTCCTATTTGTGGGCTCTTGTTACAGCAGCCTGTCAATTACGGGGATCGCTCGCATGCATTTTCATGTGCTGCGTGCTTATGTATTAGCACACCTAACCAGAGAACATGAGAAGCATGTGTTCTGTGACAAATTGAAATGCAAGGAAATAAATTAGCATCTTCCTTTAGAGCAGCTTGCTTTATTAACGTGTGTTTTGTTCGAAACTGAATGGAGAAATTCAGGCATTCATGTAAAATGTAAACAATTGCATTATCTTCGATATTGCTTGATGGCGATCAGGGAGCTAGCATTGTTTTCAATGTATTTCACAACTGATTGCTTTGAAAAACTGCTTACTGGTATACAATGTTTACTATTAACTGAGAAAATGATCTGGTGCCTGAATACTGTATTATCGAACGGGTGTTTATTGTCTTCTTGCTGTCTTCCCAACGATTTAAAAAGGCATGAACGAAACCGGCTGAGTAATGGCCTGGTAAGGTGCTATTTTAATTTTCAGCCACTAGTGAGTGCTCTTGAATAGTTTTTCAAGGCAGATATTCCCTGAGTCCCCGTGAGCTTCGAAGTCCAAACCTCGGGTTTGAATTTGTTAGAAGCAGGAGAAAGAACACAATTTATTCGCGGGCAAATGTGGTGCCACCAGTACAGAAGTGACTTCCCCAAACAGGCAGGGAGCTCAACTGGAGTTATTAATAAACAGAATTAAAAATAAAATGATAGCGTTGACAATCTCTGCAGGTTGCAGTCATTTTTATTTCTGTCCATTGGTAACCCTGGTTTAAAATATCTGCAGCTTTGTCAGGAGCTTGTTTCAGCCCATTTGTACCTGCTGCTACTTGTTTTGCTGTGTGCGCGTGCACATGTCAGCTTGCAGATTTAGACACTTGTCTAGGCTAAATAAACAGCAAATGCTGGGTGTTAGTCTGGGCTGAAGTCTGAACCTTGTACAAACAAATGTGCTTATAGCTGACTGAAAAGGCAATGATTTATTTAGATCTTGGGGAAACAAGCTGTCAGTTATGACCACACGCAGCTGAAGTTTTTGATCTGCATCTTTACCAAGTGAGAATTTTCTACATTAACTGCCGCTTAATACTGTCCTAACAACAAAATGAAGATTTTGTGTTTGTACGCTTGGACAGGCTGAGCTATTAATTAATTAAAGAGGAAAACACAGAAACCTCCGGCATCATGCAATACTGTTTGCACACCCAGCAATGCTAGTTTAGAAGGTGCACAAAGCATCACTGGGCATGCTAAACTGCTCCTTGTTTTACTGGATAAAGTCTATAAGGCTGAGTGGTTTCCAAGTTACTTACAAAATTCGGCTTAAAGGAAATGAGATCTCTCCCTTTTGACTCTTAGTTAGTCATCACCAGTTAACTCCAGCACTCATTTTCCCCCACCCCCTCGCCCTGCACAATTCATACTCATTGTAATTAATTTTATGGCCTTTTTAGCAAAGGGAGACCTCTACGTTTTATGCTACATTGCACAAGCAATTGAAAGTTGCAGATGAAAAAAACCCAAGCACCAAATGTTTAGCAGGTTTTTATTCTATTTTAAATGAGCAACCTATTTAAATCAATTATCAGCTTAAAATGAGCAGCCTGATCTAATTAGTGTTAGCCCCTGGTGGGTTAATGAATGAAAGGGAGGTGCTGGGCAGATGTGCTTTCCCCCAGGATATTCTTCTACTGACCACATTGACACAGAATCCTTCTAGGTAGGAGAATTTTATCAAACTAAATTGCTGAAAACAAGAATTATAAGATGTAGAATTATTAATTCTATTAGCAGAACAATGTGCTTTGTGGCTGCTGGGGTTTTTGCTTTAGTTGTGTGTATATTTTTAAGGCAAGATTTGTTAGTATGAGATAAGCCATTACAAATCCAAAATAAATTGCTTCTAGAATTAGCATATGAATCCATTTCTGTAAGACATAAAATTTAAATATATTTATGGAAAATGCCAACTAAAATGTTAAGAAACTTGGTCAATCAGCCATAGATCAGCTCATATCCAGTGTTCCTGTTCCTCTCTCCCAGCTCTTAAGTCCCCAGTTACTTAAACATAATGTCCTCTGTGCTTTATTATGTAGCCAATTAGTTAGTTTAATACAGTACATGCAAGCAGAAAATATGATAAGTATCGTTAAGTGTGGCAAAGGGAGAAAATGATGCTGTTACTGAATGGCCTTAATTTCTTATCCCTTTGATATATTTGCTAACTGCTCCACTGTGAGTGCACAGATGTTTGTATTTTTGGAAGACGCCATTTCTTGAGCCAAATTCTTAGTTACTGGTAAATATTGCAATTTACTACTGCACAAGACTCCTAGGTTTCTTATTCAGGATGTGACTTTTAAAGCAGATCTCACTGCTTTCCCCTCTCCTTCCTTGCACTTTCTCCTGCCCAGGTGGGTGCATACATAATAGTGGTCACATCATGATCTGTGGGGTTCCCTTCATGCCCCTCTGAAGCCCTCTGGACTCAGGGCTGCGTCCTTTGCCATTGGAGCTGGCTGCTGTGTTGCCTGTCACTTTCACAGGTGTCCCACTGGATTTCTGAATTCCCATCAGTCTGTTCAGAAATACAGTTGTATAGACATGAGAGACATTTACAAACACTCTCAAATGGCAAAAAAAATATATTGACTTGTTGACACTTGTGTGTTATTCCTGGATCATCAGCCTCTAGTTGTATAATAAAGGCTGCTGAAATTTCAGTGTTTAACTGAGACAAATACACAGATGCTGTTGAATTACAACACCGGTGAATAAATGCTGATGTGTTTGATGGCAGAAAGTTTGCTAAATGTAGAAAACTCCCTCATTGCTGTTTTGAAACATTTAGAATGTTTTGGAATAATCCACAGAGTACATGAAGCATACAAATCAGATGACAGTTATGAGCACATAGGCTTTGGCAAAAATGGCTGGTTGGTTGGGGAAGTTTTCATTGCCTTGCCCAGTGGTATGACACGTCTGTTGGAAAAGGTCAAAGAGATTTCTAAAAGATAGGTGTGAAAACATCCTGTAAAAATCTCCAAATAAGTGCATCAGCAGATGTATAAAACAGCGACTATGCAGAAGCAGCTGCTGACCCACTTGCTCTTCCTGGGTTATCTATTTCTGTTTTACTTTCATATTACCAGAGCTTCTCTGAAATTTCAAGTCTTATGCATTTGTATTTAAAGGGTAAATGTTTTCATTGGTACAGAAGGGCTTGTAAACAAGCTGAATGCACACAAATTCACAGTATTTATCTACAAGTTTTAATGTGGAAAGCTTAAAATGTTTGCTAAGTCCCATTGGCATGCCTTGAAAAGACTAAACACACCGCAGAGCGTGTTGTTTGAAAAGTACGTAAAAAGTACGGTTTGGGGATTTAAGTCAAGTGTTAGCTTCAAGTTTTTTGAGAATATCTGCTGCCTTTTGAGGAGAGAAACCAAGAAATATAACTTCTGAGTTTTTTTCTCCTTTTGAAGGTGAAATTAGAAGCCGATAGATAATCATAGTTTCACCATTAGCTATTACAATGATTTATTCAATTAACCTCATGAATATAAGCTCCATCATTAAATAAGCTAAATTTGAGTGCAACAATTACAACTTTTGCTAACTGGAAGCAGTGTCAGTATTAAGTGTTTAAATATACCAATATTGGAGCATGATAATTTTTAAACATAATTACATCTTTTATTATATTTTGATTAGATTAAAATTAATGCATTATTAAGCCATGATATGTTCTACCATCTAGACCTCTGTATAGACAAAGATAGGAGTTCCCCCCCAACACACCCTTTTCTCAGGTCTAAATTAATTAAATTCTCCTTAATTATAATTTACTAAAAAGCTCCACTTTTGCCACTATTATGTCTTTTGAACTTTGAAATTCAAAGAAAAAAAAAAAAGAAAAAGAAACCCTCCTTAAAATGGTCTTTTGCGGGAGAACTGAACTGTCAGCGAATTCAGGCAAAATTAATTATTTCAGCTTGATAAACCTTTTCATCTATTTGACTCCTTATACAGAAAAGCCAATTAATAATGTCAAACATGCTTTGCCTCCGGGGACCGGTGGGTTGTAATGAGTGTGTTTACCGCGGAGTGGCTACAGCAGAGCGCCGCGTGTAGCAGCGCGCTAATCGCGCCACACCTGTCAAGCTGAGTCTCGTTATCTGTGTACCAAGGGCAAACCTCATTTTGTCAGGAGTGGTTTTCGAAGAACTAACAACTGCCTGGGGAAGCGTACAGGACTGTCGGCCAGTAGACGAGTCACTTAATTACCAATCAGAGCAGCAGAAGTGAATTCCTAATGTTCTTTAGTACCGACCCCGCTAATCACCGGGATGTGTGTCTCACCTTATCAGGGTACCCGGACCAACCATTCATTTCAGCGTGGAGCTAATTCACCGCTTTCCTCCATGCTCTAATAGGCTGGGATGGATGATGTTTCTCGGTACACAGCAGTTCATCAAACATGCTATCATACCAGTGTAACCAATCTGGTTGCCTCTTCTGATTCTAAGCTGATAACGAGGTGGCCAGTGGGCAGGGACACCCATCTGGGGTCACCTCGGAGCTCTCTCCAAACACATGCACACACAGCTCCGTGAGACGAATGAAGGGCTGACCTTGGAGTGGATTATATTTCAAAAGCCCTGTATACACATTAACTAAGCCTTCAGAACTTCCCCCTGGGATAAATAGTATTATCCTTACTTCACATATTGGGAATGGTGCACTGGGCTTACATGGCAAGGTGTTGGTAGAAGGGGGGCTGCAGGGGTGGCCTCTGTGAGGAGAGCTCAGGGGCTGCCCCTTGTCGGATCAGAGCCAGCTCCAACAGAGGCCCCTCAGTGGCCAGAGCTGAGCCCTGAGCAGCACTACCTGTGCTTCTGGGAGAGAAGATTTAAGAAAGGGAGAAACTGCTGCTCAACAACAGCTGGGAGAGAGGAGTGAGAAGTGGGAAAGAAGCAGCCCTGCAGCCACCAAGGTCAGTGCAGAAGGAGAGCAGTGTCAGTTTAAATGGGGTGCAAGCAGGTGCCACTTCCCTGTCCGGGGGAGCCCGCTCATGGATTTCACAGGGTTTCTGGAATAATCAAGGACTGTAGGAAGTAGTTTGTGGGAGAAGCATTAGAACTGGAGAGTTTGCAGCCCAGACTACACTGTATTTCCTTTCTGCTGTGAATTTTTAGTAATAGTGCTCTCTACACAGTACTTACAGCTGTTTTTAGGAAGTTGATTCTTTCTTACACTGCTCTACTTGCAGATGACAAATGATATGCAAAAGATGCAGCACAGGAAGGTTTTTGCTTAGTATATGCTAAACTAACTCTGGTATGAGACTATTCTCCAATTCCAGAATTCCAGAGCTAACAGGTATAGAGAAATCCAAAGTGACTCTCTGCCAGGAGAGATTTTGCTCTTTATTTACCACTGAATAGCTGCAGAATTCAAAAGGTCAGTTTATTGGCTGTGTATAAAGAGCAAAAATCTCCATGAGCACTGAGAAATAAAATAAGCAGAAGAATCTCCCTCCACTTCACCAAGCAAAGCCACCACAAAGAACTATCTCACAGATACGTTCCATTTTTATGTTAGCTGACATTCCAGCTTCCCTGTGGCTGTGCAGGGATGTTTTATAGCAAATACCAACAGAGTATTATGGGGACCATGCTTTGGGTGGTGCTGGATATTGTTTTTTTGTTGTTGTTGTTTGTTTGTTTGTTTGTTTTGTTTTTCTCTTTTGTGCTATAAGAGTGAATTGTCATGTTCTGAAACTACATCTACATTCACCTGCTGCTAGTGTTAATTATGCTGCCCCTTACATTCATGCTTCTGCAGTTAAGCAAATTGAACTCTAACTCTATCCAAATTAATGCAAGGTTACAAAACTAAAGGGGAGGTGCGAGAGGGTAAGCAGAAATGTGGAGGGAACCCCAGATACTCAAGCATCTATGTCAGTGTCAGACAGCTGTATAAAAAAGTAAAAAGAGCACCTGTAAAGAGACAGTAAAACAGAAAATGACCCTTGCAGCGGAGGAAAAAACAGATGATTTGTATAGATTGTTCATCCTCAGTCTTTTCATCATGTCTTTTAAGCTTCGACATTACTTCAGCTTTCTTGTTTTTATTTTCTTCTGACTTTAAATGCAGATGAAAGTCTAGACTGTCCTGATGGCTCTGTTCTCAGGCCAATCACAGCCTAACCTCTCTTGTTAGTGCAGCAAGTGGCATTTATCTTCCCCTGTGCAGGAGAAGGGTGAAGAAGAGGTCAGCAGCCCTAATCATTGCATCTTGGACTTCTTTGTTGGTATGGTCAAATGATATTTTTGTTTTCCATTTTAAGACTGACAAGTCTTCAAAAGCCTTCCGCCAACATTCAACTTTTGGAAAATCGATGATTTGAGGTGGGGGTAAAACTTTAGTATTTCTAGTATTTAAAATTTCAGGCTGGAGAAAGCTATCATTTCTAATCCAGCTGACCCACATCTAAAACTCTAAATGTGCTGAACTGAAATGTGTAGGAAGTATTTCGATAGAGTCAAGTATCTACGTGAGCTATAGCAGTATTTTGAGGCTTCAATACTTCATGCTCCTGTGCTCTTTATGGGCATTGCATATTTCTTCTTTTGACCTAACACAGGATAGGCACTGTAGGGTCTCTAGGGAAAGTGACCGGTTGAAGAGAGGTGGGAGGGATACTAAGCTGGAGCACTACAGATGCAATGAGCAGATCTGGCTTAGCTCATAACGTAGTGCTTTGTTTCAAAAGCATCCTTCCCAACTCCTTTCTTTTCCCCTCCCCTATT
>VXAV01001773.1:476982-489959 GCA_013399715.1 Alectura lathami
TTTTTTTTTTTTTAACTTTCAAAAATATTTGTTAGGGGAGTTATATTCTCATCCCTTCAGTTCTGGATTCCCAGACATAGTTCCTGCTTGTGTAAATGGTAATGCAGGGCTCAGACAATATATTGGTAATATAAGGATTGTTTGAGTTAGTAACTCTTCTTTCTTTTCTATTTTTTCTGAGTTTCTTACTGTATTTCAGAACCCAAAGTTCTATGGTTTTTTTTTGATATGCAGACTGATTGTGAACCATGGTATTTCTGAATTTCAATGTAGAAATATCTACATTGAATCTGAGGATCTTCGTTACTCATTGACATAAATGAATTACACAGTATATTGCTTTATTAATTCATATTGATCAATAATTTAAAGATTATTGGTGAGCTATTGTTTGAATTACATAAATAGTGCAAAAATCATAGCTGAATAATCTTCAAGCACAACTTTCGATTCTCTTCTGAACTACTGCTTAAGAAAAAGAGAGGTTCTTTAATTATTAGTAGAAAATCATATGTGGGTTTTCCTTTTCTTTTTTAGATTTAAAATTTAGACTGAATTTCTTTTGAAAACACATAAACCACAAACTTTGCAATGCATGAACTGATGCTGAAATGTACTTTGCTGTTAATCATATCTGGAAGTCTGCTATCTGGAAAACATCGTGTCGCCTGCTTTTTTTCTGTTACATGACTGACGAATGCTGTGATCCTCTTCTATGAGTATTAGGGTAAATTAAAGAATAATGAGAAAGCCACTGCTGAAGCTAAGTTTCTATGATGAAAATGTATAATGTTACTCTTCTCACAAGTTGTTTTAGATAATTTATAAACACAAGGCAAGTAATTTCTTACATGCCTACTTCTAGTATGGAGGTAGTACTGGCAGTACGCGGTTCTTGATTATCAGCTTATTAAAGTGGGGAGATTTGCAGAAATACTGACTGCCTCATCTGCTGGGCTGGAAGTAATTCATTATGTTCATCACATTTTTTATTGCTTTTAACAAAGAGGAATCAGGTCAAGGGATTCACACTGCTTGCCTCAAAGATTACAGACTACAAACTGTTTCTGAAAAGTGATCTTGAACTTCTTTTGCCATTCATACTGTAAAAGTGCTGAAGTATGATCAGGCAAGGGGATGATTTTGTGATTAAAATTATTTAATTGGGAGACACTATTGCCTTGCAGTCTGTGTAAGAATCCAGGCCATGAGTGTTGTGGCTTTGAGCTGTTTATTTACTCCTCATTTTCTAACTGTTCAAATGACTGTGGTTGGGAGTGCAGTTGGAAGACAAGAATTCAGCAGTCAGGAGAGCTAGGATTTATTACAAGTAATTGTAAAGCCTTTTATGGATGGCAGGAAGAATAAACATGCTAAATCTTAATAATTCTAGAGAAAAAAAGCTGTCCTGAAATGACCTTTCTTCTTCCTACAATTTCTTTTATTCAGAAGACTGTATAATATTCTTTCTGTTTTCCAGTTACCCTTTTTCATTAAGTATAGTTTTATTCAGATAAGACTTGGAAATTAAAATCATCCACTATACCTTTCAAGTTTTATTGAAGCCTAGAATATTAACAGACACCTAGAAACACCTAACATTTCTTTATACTTGTTATTTGTCTGTTTTAGCTGTTATTTTGTTCCACAGTTCTGCACTATATACTGCTGCTATTGCTGGATATCTGTGTGTGTTGGTGGGCCAGGAAGACATAGTCTCTCAGCAAAAAAAAATAACATTTTTTTTCTGAACTTCAGAACCAGTTAATTCCAATTTCCTATGAATTTATAGTTGCCACCCCTTTTTGAACTGTTTCTCACATTTCAGGCATTTCTGAGGTTTCTCGACATTATGGACCCTCAAAGGCAGTTATTGCAACTTTCATATGAGTTCAGAAATTTAAGTATTATTTTCACATTTAAAGTGCCTCTGCCCTCCATGGCATGACTTATTTTAAAGACATTTTTTAGAAACATGATTAAGAAGTTTGGGATTACTGTAGATTTGTCAAATACATTTGGATATGGCAAATGGGTTCCAAATTACAAGAAGGAGTAAAGGCAGATCAAGGATTTGGTCATATAAACATCATTTCCTTTGGAAATCAAGCTAAAAATATCCAGGGAGATGGAAGAAATACAATATGAGCTTTTTAATCTCTTTCTTTGCTTTAAAGACTGTTTTTTTTCCACATTTGGTCTCTTCTCTGATTATGGGAGAGTTGTTTCTGCTCTGTTCTGGTGCTCTGAGCATGTATGTCTTTTAGACGGTAGCCCCAAAGTACCCAAACATTCATTTTAGTTTACAAATCATAGTTTCATTGCTTTTTTTTTTTTTTTGGCTTAATTAGGAAAATGTTTCAGTAAAATGGAACCACAAAGGTAGGAATGAATGCTATGATAAATTTGAGGCAGATCTCAAACGTGCAACTCAGCACTCAATATTTCATGTTAAACACTTTGCAGTTTTTAAAAAAGAAAAGTAGTATTTCAGAAGTACTAAGCATAATGCTTAAACCACAGATTCTGTAAAAAATGAACTGCATAACCTATTAGCAACTGTATGCGTCATAAACACCTTAGGCAAGAAAATCATATCCTAATGCCAAATGCAGCTCAGCTCCATCAGTCTGCATGGAGCTACACTTCTGCGATTTTATAAGATAAATGTCTGGGCTGTTTTATATGATGAAACTACGGCTTGGGTGAATCTTCTTATTTTTCAGCAGTGATTTAATAAATGCAAGCTCAATATAAATATTGAAAAGTCGCTAGTATTGAAACTAATTTTTCCCTAGTAGCCGAAATACGTGAGAGCTTTGCCTTTTAATATTGATCATTTAAAAAAAAAAAAAAATTTATAGAAAATATTTATTTTTAATATATGTCTTATACTTTATATTGCATCTGTAAAGAANNCTATGTTTTATCCCAGCTACCGGGAACTTCAAAACCGATTTTAACCTCAGCTGAAACAGCTAGTGAATGCTTGCCTCCTACCGCTTTGTAGAGATCACAGAGTAAAAGAGAGATGTTGCAAAATGTACCCCATGCACCTATTTCTTTGACACACATCACTGTGGTAACACAACAAAGGAGCTGCATTTAATTATTTTTCCAGAAGTCATACGTTTAAAAGAGATAGGGTATTTATGAGCCTCGTTTGTGGTCTCTAATGCACAAGGTGCCAAAAGATACAGAACATAAAACAACATCTACTGGAAGTGACCAATTGTACCTCTGAAAATGTTTGTCTTGTATCTGCATCTCTCCCCATATAAAATATTAAGCATTAATTTAATCATTAAAAGAATAATGAAAATAAAGAGTGATGAAAACATAATCAGGATAGATGATTAATAGCCACAGAAATGTCATTTTCAGAACACTTTAAAATATCTCGTGTTCTGTTCTGCTGTGTTTGTGGAATAAACCTACTTTAATTATTTCCTGTTCAGGCTTTCCTCTGTTTCCTTGGTTTTAGGAGGAGTTTACCTAGCAAAAACCAATGCTGCTCATTTCCTCAGTGGATTAACTGGGCAATGATGAAACAGAAGCTTCTGTCTGCTTCATTCTTTACACAACCTGGTGTTAAAGAGTGACCTTTCACCCTCAGAGATTTTAAGGATTAAGGATGCTTTTAAGTCTCGGGCTGGTTACTAATCCACCACTTTCACTTGATGTTAAATAAGCACTTCCTGATTTACCCTTTAAATCCTGTAAACATAATAAAACAGAGTTTAACCTTTACCTTAGGATTTTACCACTATCTTATGCTCTGTCAAATAAACCTTTATAAGAAGCAGGGAAGAGAAAACTAATAAGCGGTAGCTTGATTTTTTTTATATACTATTTTTTTTTTTAACCTTGGGATATGTAACAAAACATTACAATATTTTTAATATATTCAGGTCAAACAGTTGTTAGGGTGTATTGGGGTCCTTACACAGTGCAAATAATGGAATTTTAAAAAAGTGTTTATAAGCTATTTGAGATAATGAAATAGACGTTTCCTCCGCATTCAGACTGCTGTGAGCAAACGATACTGGAAGGAGTTGAAATGGAAATATATTAAGAGAGATTTCATAATCCAAGGCTTTGCAACTTTCAAGAATATCATTTAGCCTCCAGACATTGCTTTGTAAAGGCAGACTCCCATCTGGTGTAAATTGCCTGTAAACTCCGTCCGCAGCCCAAGGACTGTCCTGATTTACACCAGCCATGGGTTTGACACCATCGAATTGTCTTTTGCTGTGTTTTTCTCTGGGAGAATGGCATCTGGGCTGGGGATATATTCACTGATATCTACTTCTGGCTGGATTTAATAGTACAAGGTTATCGCGACTCTCCAGCAGAGTATTTCTATCCATGTCACAGCTGCAAGAGTGTCTCCTTATCATTTATTTTTATAAATAACTCCTTACTTATATAAGTAACTTTGACACAATGTTCCCAGTTTGGGGCCTGGTGCAGGGTGTGGAGGTGGTGAGTCCAGCAGGGAGCCCCTGGCCACTTGACAGCTCCAAGGGCTGAAATGTGGGGACAACAGAGCCCAGAAAAAGGGTGTTGAAAATGCTTTCTTCAAACTGTTACAGCCACTGCATATCAAGTGTTTTTAAATGAGATTTATTTTCAACAAGCATCTAAAATACCTCATTTCAAAAATTTGGATTTTGTTACCTTAGTTTCTGTCTTTATATCTTATAATAGATAGCAGTAAGTAGAGAAAAATATCCTATGATAAGAAGTTAATTCCCTCTTCAGAGGCCCTAAATCATGGGCCTTATTAACAAAGGAATACAGTTATCTATCTGAAGTGGGACCTTGCTTGGCTTTTGATATATTTTTGGGAATATTTATTTTAATTAAATTGAATATCTGCCTTGTATCTTGCAAATATCTGATTGTCTCTGCATCAGCTATTGCCTAAGAGGAAATATAGACGAAGTAATCATTTATACATGCATGATTTTCATACTGTGATCAACAATCCTTTTGTCTTCCGCCTTAGTAATGCAAAATATCCCGCTTCTTCCACGTTATCTAGTGCTGCTCACCGTGGTGGAAATGATTCAAGAGCAATTGTTTGTCAATAAGTTTGAGAGACCTGCTACCTGAGCTGGAGAGGAGTGCTTGTCAAAACAAATTCTGAAGTTTGAAAGGCTCTGAATTAGGAGCAGCTGACTTTCTTGGTGTCTGCTGGGCATAAGCAGGCGACTGCTGGAGTTTACAAATGTTTTGAACAAATGGAGAAAAGATTATCTGCAACGTTTTTGGAAAATTATTGAGTTGATTGTGTAGGGCTGATTTTGAGAGCATGGTTCCCAGAATGGCCTGCTGTTTTGAGAGACTTATAATACTGAATCTTTTTCCACAGTCTTTCTGGATGTGAAATATGGTTTGAATTTTGGGTAGTGCTGTGTGGAGCCAGGAGCTGGACACGATGATCCTTGTAGGTCCGTTCCAGCTCGCGGTATTCTGATTCTGTTCCATGATTGTATGGTTCTAAATTCCTGTAAAGGCAATAGAAACTATGGCAGCATATGCAAGCAAGAAATAGGACAAAGGGAGAAACTTTTAAACTCAGGAAATTTGATTTATAGTGTTCACAGAAATTTGGGAAAGGAGCTAAGTAGGAGAAAATGGTTTTGTTTTATAGGTTTTCTGTCCGCCACGGACATTAGCAATGCCTCATTCACGTGTCTTGTGCCAAAGTGGTCTAGTGAAGCACTTGCCAGAAGGAATAAAACCAGAACAACAAATAAGACTGAGAACATCTTAAAAACAGAACAGCCTTCCCTTTGAAATGGTCTCCCACAGATGCTGAAGACCTGAGTAGTTCACAACAATGTGAATAACATTTCTTCCCATGAAGCAGTTTCACCAAATTTAGCAAGAGCAACCCAACCCTTGGCATAACCCCATGGGATTCATGTGTGCTGAAGAAGAAAGGAATTTGTTCTACGTGGTAAATAAAGATGGTCCTCTTTCCAAACGACTGAAGTAAACAAAAGAAATCATTCACCTTTATGCGCCTATAGGACATGTAGCCTTCAGAAAGAGTCCCTATTTACAGACATCAAATGGAGATGAATAAGAAAGGTTGAAATAGTGTCTACTGGAGTCGGTGACAATAAGCTTCTTAACTTCAAATTGCTAGCATCAGACATGACAAATCTGGCAGCAGAATACTGTAGAGAGTGGTGTTGTACTTCATGACGCATGTCTAAGCTAAATTAGCACTCTAGGTGTTTGTGGGATCTTCCTTCTACATGTCAAGGCAACATTTTGCTCAGACCCTGCTTGTCTGAATTAGTTCTGCCTCACGGTTATGGTCATCGTCTATGAATGTGTTGGTGAGAGTAGGGTATCTTGCTCTTTGATAATTAATTGCCTTTTCTAGACAAGCAATGTGGAAATCTCTCATTCTGTTTTAAATCAAACCTCTTCCCAGAAGAGCCTTGAAAATCTCAACAAGATAGTATTGCTCCACCTGGCATGAAAGATGACACTACATCTTTGTTGAAAGTCCTCGCTCACATAAAGATTTGTCTTTACTTAAAAATATCTGAAGGCATGCAGTATGGATTTGGTCTACATTCTACCAGGAAAAGAACCACATTTATATCAAACTAGTTATTGCTAATAGGTTTCAGTGTGAATGTTAATTTGGGCTTCTGCTCATTTATGATGAGAAATTTGAGTCCCGAGTTCTTCAGCTGATTTCAAAAGGGCTTTATTCAAGAGTTTCAGGACTTAATCTTCTAAGAAAGATTTGGTTGACAGAGGCTATTGCCATATACTCTAGAGTGCCTTCAAATGACAGAAATCAATGACTTTTAAAAAGGGGGAATGGGTTTAGGGTGTTCAACTGAACAAGTTCCTTTTTCTTTTTTTTTTTTATTCTTTTTTTTTTTTTTTTNTTTCTTTTCTTCTGCTACTGCCTTTATACTTTTTAATGTCTAGAAAAATGCGTTTATGTGACTTACATAGTACTTTATGACCGAATGAAAATTATTTATTTATTTATTTTCTGAATTCTGGAATAATATTGGAAGGCTCACACCTGTATCTGTAATGTGTTATTTGCTAAAGCGTTTAATGACAGTTAAAGTTCCCTACCTTCTGGGTTCCTGCTATGATTAATTATATCTAGAGTCTTTCATCATAACTTTTAGTGAATTATACAAGAGGCTGATGCAATTTCTTTCATTATGTTGGGTCACTGCTGATTTGTCTGGAGTCAGCCAGTAGACCAGTGGTGGACAGAAGTGAAACATTAACACCTTAATCCAGTTCTCCTCCTATAAAGATGTATTGTCTCAATTAACTGATTATTATCAAACCTGTATTGTAAAAATGGAAAATAAACGTATTCCAAAAATACCCAAGCTAACCTTTAAAAAAATCAGATTAGTATGGGTTTAGGTTTAGTCCAGACAATTACAACGCTTGATTCCTTTCTTCAGCTGATGAACTGCTGCTACTGCACTTACAATTCCTGTTCTGCTGCAGAGGCTGTCTGCAGGAGAAGGTGACTAAAGAAAGAAGACAAGATCTCTGGGATTTGTTTAAAGGAGGCACTAAAAGCAAGACTAAAGGAACGAGAGGAGAATGGGGAAGAGTAGCCATAGTGGTTCATTTAGCCATCTGCAACCATATCCTGAGCCTGAACTAAGCAACTAATGAGGCAGGGACAGATGATGAGGATGGGGCCTTGCTTCAGGGGTTGGATGGATACTACTAAACTAACTTGGGACCAGGAAAACTGGGGTCAGCTGGGAGAGAACAGTTCCCACGCAAATAGGCAATGCTCAAAACTACACTCTGATCTGTGCTACCAGTTTCAATTTTTTTTTGACTCATTTGACGAGTTTATAAATGAAAGAGAGGTGAAGTGATGGTTGAAAAAGCACATTCTTCCGCAATTCTTTGCAACTTTGCAATAGAAGAACATGGAGCCAAGATCATTTCCACTGCATGTATGCAAAATATGTGGCTATGCCAGCTATAGGCCAGAAAAGACCTTAATGAAAGGAGTTACATATATTTTACTTATTTCCCATTCCTTTGCTATCCCAACTGGTAAGTGAATCGTCATTGAAATCAGCAATAGGCCCAGTGGTCCTCTAAAACCACAGTTTCCACAAAGTTATGCTCAATTTATGTTATGCTCAATTTAAAGTTATGCTGTCCAAATAAACAGCAGAGAAGGCTCAGACTTTGGAGATAGTCAAGGAAAGGTTTTACCTTCAACTGAAATTGACCTCCTCAGCCAACAACAACAGAAAGAAAGAAAGGAGAAGTGAACATGGTGCATTCTAATTTTGTAATATATTGGCCTGACACACATACTATTACACTGCATTACTTAGCATCTCTTAAACAAAACAGTCTTTTATTGAGCAGTTACCATTCAGACAGGTTATGGCATTTGTAGAGTAATTAGCTACTGTAAAATATGACTAACCAAATTATTATTTTTAACTAAAAAATAGGCGCCTACATTCTTACATATAAAACATTTTTTATATGCTGTTCATGACCAAGGAATATTTTACAACAGATCTTAAGACAGAGAAAATACTAATCAAGATTTTAAATGTCTGTAGTTATAGTCGTGTAAATGTTCTTGAAAATGAAATGAATAGCTTCCAGAGAGGGAATAAGCAGGGAAATGATGCAATGGTGTCGGTGGGCAGGAATGGGCTGATGGGAGAGCTACTGGGAGGCTTCAGGTGCTGTGCAAGTCATTCAATGTGTGGGAGAAAGACTGCACCATTGTAAGGCCCCTTTGGTCTGATAGTGCTTTGGGTCAAGGTCCATAACAACAAATGCTGCATAAAGTAGGGGAAGTGATGTTCAACTTTACATTGATTTAAAATAAATACCAGTTAAATAAGACAAAATTTTGAATAGAATTAAAGGTTTCTTCTCAATGAGAGCATGCTGCTGTTTTGCTAGCACCTTACGAACTGCAGGAGTGCAGCATTTTCAGTATCTAGGAGGAGGTACTTCCCATGTATCAGTCGCTCTGGTTCTTAATGAAGCACTCTGGATTGCTCACCTGGCTTCCCTTTAAATTTACACATCTTGAAAATGACTTCAGCGTCAACCCACTGGAGTTGATCTAGGTTCCCTCAAGTCTCATGAAACTTAGCTCATGTTCATCAAGAGCTTCGCTGGGTTGCAAGTCAGTGAGGTGTGAAATGCTTGTGGTTTGATGATTCACAGAACTCTCACCGTGAGCCTTAATTAATCAATCTTAGCAAGGAGTTTTGAAATCCTTAGATGAAAGGCTCTGTAACTGCAAAACACTGTTATTACAATGGCCGCCACTAGTATTGTTGAGGACCTCACTTTTACCATTCTTTTTTCTACCATCGCAGTAGTTGCCCTTATATGTTGAAAGGAGAAGTGCTGTGTAAACACGTTCACAACAAACATTTCTTATACTGATGCTTCAAAAGAAATTACACTTGAAAATCAACAAAACATTCCTTACAGCCATATCTATCCAAGCTGTGATCTTGTCAGACTGCAGATCTTAAATAAGGTTGGGTTAGGGCAGCAGCAGAATATGAAAATGGGCAGAGAAGCTAATGAATGAGAAAATAAAACCATCGGGATCCAGATTGCTCTATCGTTGTGCCCGTGCAGAGCATTGGGGGCCCATGAACCGTCCTACCGCTGCAGCATGAATTAAAACCAAAAAATTTGCAATCAGTAAACAACCTTAATTCCTTGCACAGCAATATTACTTATTTAGCATGCCACCAAAACGCAATATGAGCTTTCACTGAAGGCAAAGAAATCTACCCCAAAGAGTGTGCAATCTGCATCCTAAATGTGGGTGTGTCCGTGGATGTTGCTGAAGAACAGGAGGAAAGGGAGCAGTATAAACAATGATATTAGAGTTATGTTGTGTTTGTGTCAGATGTGGTTTGCATTTTCCCATGCATAAGGTACTTTCCTCAGCTAATTTGGCTTCTTTCCCACCTAGCTTTATCACTCATTCCTGATGGTATCTGGAGGGGTTTTGTAAACATAATTTTTGCATATCATAAGTGATCTAAGATCAGTTTGTTGAAGTTGTAACTGATTGTGCAAAAACTGCTTCTCTGATCAGGTAACGTGTGTCCAAAACCTCAGGTGTAGTAAGGAGAAATGCTTCTTGGCTGATTCCAGTGCTTGGGATAGAGCAGAGAAAGGAGGCCCACCCAAGTAATTTCCATGCTGGGGCAGCAATGAACTTGGAAAGTCCCAAGATACAGCTGCTCCAATTGCAGTGTTCTTTACCCAAACTTCAAATGATCAGGTCATGTCCTAGCTTCTCAACAGTTCACATTTGTCTATTATTAGCAGAGAACAAAACCAAAGGAGAAATTAATTTCTACAAAGGGAAGTTCACCATATGGAAATTTTTGTCTTTTTCCATTCCTGTAAGTTCTTTTAGCAGACTAACAAAGCTTAATTTCCTTAAAATAAATTAAAAAATAAAAATGAAAAAGGGGTAAATAAAGCCTTGTCTATGAGACAGAATCCAGGATCAAGGTGATTTAGGGAAGAACAAGTCTGAGCACTGAGCCGTGGCAGTCTGCCCCTCTTGGGCTGCTGAATTCGGCAACCCCTAAATAACCAGCCGTACACAGGCTTTCCTGCATAAGGTTTTATGAAGAAAGTAGTAGAACTGCATTAAAAAAATACATTTCTCCATCCAGCATAGCCTGAATGTTCATGGTAGCACAAGAGAAATGTGTCGAAGGGAACTTCAGGAAAGAAAAATACAGTTTGCAAATGAAGAATCAGTTTTAAATGTCCCATCCACATATTCAGGTAGCCTAACAAAAACTTCTGATTTCCTTTAAAGAAATTTGATTCTAGTCTTTAGACTGCCATAAGGCCACCACTATTACCCACTATAGATCCAAGACTTTCTTCATGTTATATTCATAAAATTATCTTAGTTGTCTCTACATTTCTTGTATATTTAGCCTCCATTCTGAATTTGCTGTGTATTTATTGATCAATTATTTTGTTCTGGTAATATTTTTAGAATACTCAATACACATTTTCTAAACAGTAGTTTTTCTTATTTTCTGTATTATTGCGATGACGTTTCAGTGTCTGAACAAAGCACTTACTAAGACTTCCTAGACGCAATAGAATAGACATCAGGGTTGTATCTCTCATAACTTTTGCTTCCAAACAGTGCGCTTGTGAATTATTACCTTAGTTTTTCAAAGTTCTGTAAAAAATTTAACTTGATTAATTTAATTAAACAATGTTATCCCAAGGCCAAGTAGCTCAAATGTTCATTTTTATTAAACAGTAGTTTAATTCACACTTTCAAATTACATTTTGTTCAAAGATTTAATGAAAAGAATATTTTTTTCCTGTCCTTCTAAAATAAGTGTTGAGAGGATTCAACCTTCAAAGAGCTCATAGAATTTGAGACAGAAATAATCTAAAAGGATTTCCATGGTGATAGGAATATGGTCCAGGCTACACTTTAAGGGAATAGCATTAAAGCAAATGTTAGCGCAGTTAGATTAATAAGCAATCATTTTCACTAACAATAAAATCAAGCAAAATAGGCTAGACATGAGCAGAATGTGTAAGTCATTGCTTTAAAAAAGGGGTGGGGCAAGCAGTGTTTAGTCAGGTATGTACAGGTTCCACACATCAGTTTTGGGGCAGTCTCTTAAGAAAATGAAGTTAATTGTTGTTTGGAAAGGGAACAGAGTGTAGTAGAGTGTCTGGAGATGAAGGCTCTGCAGCAAAATCCATTAAACATACAAATGGTTAAAAGGTGGAAAGTAGGAGCCTGCAGGACCACAAAGGTTGTGTGATGAAAGAAAAACAGTGGGTTTTGTTTACTGATACTGAGTTTTGTTAGGTTGTATGAATTAAGTGACACACAAATATTTTTATAACTGCATTTATTCTCCATAACAATACAAATGAGCCTCTGAATAATAACATAGTCCCTTGTGACTGCAGAAGAAGGGTGATTAAATTATAATCACATTGGATTAATTAATCTATAATATTTGTTCTTTATATGAAAGAGGAAAATCAGCCTTCAACATAAAGGTTATGTACTCATGAGGTCTGTGTCTTAATAAAGAAAAGGCTTTGGGAAAAACCTTGACAAGCCCCCCAGATATGATATGTTGTAAATGTAGACAGAAGGTTATTACTGATATAAAATACATTCAATGTAATTATCAGCCACAACAAATAATCAGAGAGATGATAATGAATAATTAACATTTTTATTTTTCTGTAGTAATGTGTCTAATAGATAAGTGCACAACATTGAATTAATTTATTATGCTATAGCATTTTAGTAATGAAAACTGTATCACCAAAATATCTCTTCAGTGTTAGTGGAAGATATCAGCTTAAATAACTGATAAGGCTTATTCCTTTGTTTTCCCTACTCAATTGTACTGAAGATGCAAGGAATGAGCAAAAGGAGCTAAAATAATCTGGACGGAAAAACAGAAAACAGAAAACTTACAGCCTGATTTTTTAGTCTCAGTAAATTAAAAAATGCAGATTGTTTACAAAAAGAACCCTAATTAATGTATTGCATTAAATTTATAGACATTTTATTTTAATTTCAGTGTCGCCACTTTTGTTACTAACATTCTATTTTTAATCCTTTCTAAACAATGTACCCATTGCAACTTGTAGGGAATCAATTACTGTGCCAAAATTATCAGTGTTCTGAATGAGAGAGAAAAGTTGTGGCTGAAAGACATTCTACACGTTGATTTTAATTACTTAAATCCGACCACTGTATATTGGAAGGATAAGCTTAACATGTTAAAGATTGACTGCATACATCATTTTATACATAGTGTTTATATATATTAAATGTAAATAACAACAAATACTGTTTATTTGTAAATGGAAATGTTTTGTTCTTTTTTTTCTTTTTTTTCTTTTTTTTTTTTTTTTACCTGTGG
>VXAV01001773.1:500355-512651 GCA_013399715.1 Alectura lathami
AAAAGAAAAGAAAAGAAAAGAAAAGAAAAGAAAAGAAAAGAAAAGAAAAGAAAAGAAAAGAAAAGAAAAGAAAAGAAAAGAAAAGAAAAGAAAAGCATGTTAAATATTAGATTTGAGCTACTAATCTTCAGGAAGTCAAACAGTTTTTATAAGACTGACCCTGAAATATTTTTCTAAATATATATGTATGTCTAAAGAGACAGAGATGGACACATATGAAATTGTACGTGTACTTTTCAGTGTAATTTTCCTTTTTTTGTTGTTTTATTAAGTATAGAGAGTTTTGTATACTAAGGTGATGGACTAAAAATTACTTTTCTTTTTACAAAGGCCTTCCTGAACTATTCCATAAACATTCACAATTCATGTAAATAACACACAGGGATGTTTCCTTAACCACTGAAAAGCTGATACTCAAAAAGTTTATGCACATTAAAAAATCGTGCTTCTTTTTTTCCACTTTACAGAAACAAACTGAAGTTTCTAAACTAGTCCTGTTGATTTGACTTTCACTTTCTGTTCCACCTATTTTCCTCCCCCATCCCACCTTTCATTTGCTGGAAAGCCCTGTCTAGCTTATTTACATGTGAAAAAACTTGGAGCATCATGTGGTGAGGTTCCAGGGCCACACTGAATCCCATTCAATTCTCATTTCCTCCCTGACAGTCACCATTGAATCAATCATGTTTTCCATGCCCTCTTCATGACCACCTAAGAGATCCCAAATCACTTTTCATCTGCTGTGTCAATCACACTCAGACCATGTCCACTTTTCATTACTAACACACTGTCACGTGACCAGCTAATCTGTCACTTTCTGACAGCGGTTAGTGTGCCAATTGATTTAATTAGCAATCAATTAGCTTGTTACTATTGGAAGTAATTACCTTTTATAGAGAAAAGAGTGCAGCTGGCCATAGCAATAAAACTGCACTAATAAAACTGCTTTTACTTCCCCTTCTCTATATTCAAAGTCACTAGACTCAAGGGTTAGTGGAATTATTGGTGACATACACATGGCATGAGGAGTCCCAGGGGATTTCTTTGCTCTCCTGATTATGCTGCCAGGCTCTTTCATTAGTATAGTATTTATATCTTAAGAAGTAGGTCTGATTAAGGTTGATGCTAACATTTACATTGTTTACTTTGGCAAGAGCTTCAGTATCAAATGTTTACTAATGAAAACATTCTTTAAGATGGCCATATATTAAACGCTTCTGCATTTGCAGTGGAAAACATCTTTAGGAAAAAACACAAACAAACCACAAATCTGTGCACTTTTGAAAGCATGTGTGTCATACGTAAATATGCTGGTAATGTTACTTGTTATTTTTGTCCATTCTGTAAGACTTATACAGAAATGTAACTTGATGGGGAATTAAATGCACTCATAAACCTTGGAAATCCTGCTGTAAAAAACAAGATAAATAATTTCTAGCTGTTTTTTCTTTAAAAATTGAGGTAAAGATATTTTCTATTTGATACGTAAACTATCCAACCTGAGTATATTTCTATTCTACAATTGTGCCATTTCAGACACCAGGACTGAAGTACATATCACACCCTTGTGCCACTAAATTCAACCTGCAAAATACTCCCAAGGCAGATAATGACTCGCTACATTAGCTCTGTGGTGAACAGAAGAGTCAGTAATGAAATGAGTAAGTAGACTTGTACTCCATTCATCATCCTGTTTGCTTCAATATAAGTGTTCTTTTATCAGCAGTATTGGTACTGATGTCATCACACAAGGCATAAATCACGCCACAAGTGACAGTGTCCTATTAAGGGTCATGGTCTAAAATCATTATTGACAAATTAAAAACCACAGTTAGCCATTTTCCCACTATGCACTTATTTGTGATACAGTTTGAACCTTTTTAGCAGGCTGCAGGATAAATAGTTATTTATAGTTCTGAATAGCTGTGTATATTAACTTACCAACCACATTACATTCAAAAAAATGGCAAGAAGCCCAGCAAAGACAAGGATGTTAAATCTTGGGCTGATCCTTGTCATCAGCTCACATTTTATGGGGCCTAGTTGAGAGGATTGCAGAGAAGACACCATCACATACCAATCTGTAATAAACACTCCCTAATGATGTCTGCAGCAGAGGGGACAAATTCATCATGGCTGTAATTAGAGAGGGCTCCTGCTGCAGACAGAGCGAAGCAATGCAGGGCAGCACTGCAGCAGCATGGAGCTGCTTCTTCCAGGGACTTCATACCCCGCATAGTCCAGGATGGGGGTAACTCAACCCCTCTGGGCTCAACCAGTTTGAAAACATCTCTCCTACCATGTGAGGTTGTTTTTCAGAGAAAGCAAAACTTTCTTCATTTATCTTCAAGTGTAGACTCTCATACAAAGGCTGATAGGAGGGCATTGCCCCAGGAAAGGTATTTTACCATCTTTTTCCAGGACACTGTAGAATAAACTCCAGAACGTGCTACTTCTTGAGCCCTCAGGTAGGATGGTGGCTGTAGCTCCTTCTGTCTGAGGAAACTACAGAAAGCTGCAGGAAAGTACACTAGTCTTTGTGGCTTGCTGGATTGCTTGTGGTGCTCTTGTGCTGGTGCTGTTTTGCAGAACAGACCTGACCCTGAGATCATTAAATGGAGGCCACAGGAACAGTCAATGAATGAACTAAGGAAACCCAGCGAACATCTGACTGCATCTACACTGGTGGCAAGAAGCAGCAGGAGGTTGTGTTAGGCATTCATATCCATCTACTACTGACACAGCTGCAGGGGAACTGTTTCTATGTCTTCTTACTGCAACACCTACCTAGAGCACTGATTTTCATATTTTAAAGCTACAATAAGCTTGGACAGGCTATAGGGATTGAGTCTGACACAAAGTTGCAAGGATTAAAGTAAAACTTGAGTTGTGGTCAGTGATAAATCCCACGTTTCTTCTCTCATTTTACCCATATACTGAGGAAAAAATGGGAAATGTTCTTTTCTGACCAAGGACCTAAGAAAACAGTATTTTGGCATTTTCAGAAATGGTTTTGAAAATTCCTTCTAGTGGAATTACTTTTAATGGTGTGCACCAGCACAGGATGTAGTTCTACCCTCCCCAATACATTGAAATCCCAAGGCCAACATCTTAGCTTGGTTTAAATAAGGTCAGCCCTAAATTTTAGCAGGACTTATACCTATTTCTGCCTGCCTTCTGCACCTTTCATGTAGATGTGGGTACAGGGGAGGTTCTGCCAACCCAGCCCTGCTTGGGGTGCGTCAGGAAAGGGAGGAAAGGATTTACAACAGCCTTGGTGCTACCCGCTCTGCGAGGCCATTTGTGGCTTTTCAGTCCTTTCAGCTCTGTAATCTCACTCATTATACAGTGTAACTCTTCTTAATGCTTAAAAAGTTGCCAGGTATGGTGTTATTGCACTGACGGAATGAACACTGTTATTAACTTACACGAGTTTAAACAAGGCTTACTTATATGGCTCCTATTACCTAGCACCTCATTATCTTTAATGTATTTATCCTCATGTCGTCTCTGCGAGCTAGTGCAGTGCTATTATCCCGGTTTTACAGGTGGGCAGAGCAAGAACCAGGGTACATCCAAGAGCACAGTCAGGGATTTCAGAGGGACAGGCTTTTGGAGGAAAAGACATGCCCGTGGCTGAACATGGCGGGGAAGTCCTGTGCTGCAGCATCACGTAGGCTGTCCTCCACTCCTGTAAGCCCCACTGTAAGCCTGCAGCAGAAGTGTGTATCAAAATCTAAAGCAAGTGCATCCCAAGATGAAAATAAGCACTGTCTTCTACCACTCTCTGCTAAAGGAACACCAGTTTAAATGGTAAACACAGTTTGGAATCCAAGATCCGGACAGAGTTGTCCTTATGTTTGATTCTCAGATAACGCAATATGCGGAAGGAGACAATCTTAAAAGGCTCCCATCAGTCTGGGCCCAGCCAGCAGGGTCTCTTCTTGGGACACCTGACTACATCAGCAAAACAGTCTTTTTTTTTTTTTTTTTCTCCAGAATTCAGCCCTGACCTGAGATGTTTCAGGGCAAAGTTCCAATTTTATCTAATTTCCAAATTATGTATCTGGCTTTTGGTGTTCTGAGTTTGCACTCTTTACCTTAAAGATCACTATAGGTGTCACCAAGAATTCCCTTCCACAGTGTAATGATTAGCCAAATGACCTAAAAGTCTAGTTATAAGGATATTCCTGATAAAGAATTACTTTAGATGAGAAGTTTCTAATTTCAAGTGAAACCTAAAACAATGTAAACTGATATTCCAGGCAATATTAGTACATCCATTTATGCCAAGGGCAGATAGGGATTATTTCTTTTATTGCAGATTTTATGATTTTTGGCTAAAAAAATACCCAACAAAACAGTTTATCATAACTGAAGTTTAACATGGTGACGTAGCAGTTTAAATAACAGTTTTATAAGGTGAATCACATCCAAGAAAGCATCTCAGGTCAAAAAATGAGAGTATGTACAATATTATCCAAGAGGGGCTCACTACTTAGGAGAACTGCTTAAATCCATGTTCAGGCACCTGCGCTGTCTGTTTCAAGTCCTAGGTAAGCTTCTTAACTATAAAAATGTTGATTTCCCAGTTCCAAGTATTTCTTCAAGGAGAGATAAACAGGAAACTCCAATGGCTGAATTTCGTAACTGGCTTGTGGAAAACTTGGGCTGGTGTAAAAATTTTGCTCTGACATGAAACAGAGACCTTTTGTTAAAATGATGTTCACTTCCAGAGCTGCAGAAATAGTTTTCTGCTAGCCGTACTTGTTATTGTACATCTATACTTATTATTTCACATTTCTATTACGTTGTGTTAAAATGTATAAAAAAACATGGGGTAGTTCGAACCTTGAGTAATTTGTAAGGCTCTCTGATTTTTGAAGTTATGGATATAATTTGTTTGCATTTAAGGTGCTTTAAAAAGAATTCTATTGTTTGTTTAATACTTTCTATAGATCATTTTTAAATTTTTAAAGGACTACATATTACAGTAATCAAGAGTTCGACACTAAAAGTAATTGGTAAAGAACGCAGAAAAAGAAGTATACAAGGTTACTAATATACACCAGGGCTTAAGCTGACATGAATTTTTATCTTAATTATCGGACAAATTTGTACTCCCACTATTTAATTCAATTTGCATGCATCGGTAGACACTTATTAAAGGTAATATTACATCTGTCATTTTAAGACTGGTGAGAATTTTATCATAGGAGCTGCACGAAACAGCCACTCTATTATGTAAAGAACTCTTTTGTAAAGCTTAAAATAACCAGTATTGCATCCCAATTAACTATTTGGAAGGAAAATTCTTCTTTGTGGTACAATTGTACATAACATGGTAATATGTAGGTCCTTTCCTATAGTTGGCAGTATATGGACATAATGAGTTCTTTCACACACCTCCTGTCCCTACTATCAGATTAAAAAAAAATGACATTGCAAGGTGATCTCAAGGCACGTTATAGAAGAAGGATGTGTGTGCACTTTTGCAGGTTTTGCAGAGCTTTTCTATATGAACTGCACTTTATTGACAAAACGTAGCTGTTGGGTCAGCCAAAGCTAACTACTAACTCTTAATTCACTGTTTTTCCTTGGGACAGAGAGCTGGTGTATTATACAAAACAATTAAGTAGGGAGGTATCCTCACCACTGAAAGTCAATTAAAGAAACAACAATGTAGTTACCATGGCACCAGCCCTATTATGCTATGTTTCAGCACAGAGGCTTAAACACTTAATACATACAAACACACTTAAAATATAAAAGCCTTTTAAGGAAGCCTCATTATAGCTCTAACTAATGCATTGTTAAGCAATTTTATTTGATAGGTAGGAATGTGGTGTGTAGATTTTCCCTGGGAAAAATTTCATTTAAAAAGCAGCTGTGTAAAAAGAATTTTAAAATTACCCTGATAGGAAAAGAGACATTAAGAAATGGCACAGCTGAGCTGTGCACCATTTCCCTCCAACACCTCTGCTTTTCACTTGATTTTAGGCTAAAATAACATTGCCTTACTAAGTCGATTACTGTAGCTGTGACTTGCAGCCATTGACCTTCCGATCAGCTGCCATTACACAGTCTGCTTTCCTGTCCAGTGTTTACTGCGGGGTGCCCTAGCAAGATGAGAGAAGGAATGGCATTTAATGGAAAGAGAGATTTTTCATCTGTGAAGATCGAGGTTCTCCCAAAGTATTCACAAATCAAGACATATTGTCAGATATAAACTAGCATAATTGCCTTGGATTTTTGAAGACTGCAGAATTGGTTTAATGGAAGTAGAGATATTTTTAGTATTAGATTATTTTCTATTGCGGAATTAATCAGAGCATTACTTATTACTCTGGGAGCAGAATAAAAAGATGATCTCAGCCTCGACAATGAACGTTAGAGCAGAGCAGAGCTTCACCACCACTGTGGTGGCACTGGGACGATGAGGATCATCAGTGGGTATACGCGGTCTCTGCATTATATTCCCAACTTTGTTACATTTTCACTAATAGGGCTCGCAGGACACTGCCGTGACCAGATACAGCTATTGATGCATATCCTAATGTTGATTTCTTTTTAATTGGATGAAGTGATTCCATATTAAGAAGTACAGTTACCGTCTTTGCCTTTTAGAGGAGGATTTTATGAAACGTTACTGCCCTTCTTGCACCGATTCTTTCCTAAAAGGCAGGCAGGCACTTGGCATGACATATTGTTTTACATGCAGTTGGATACCTCTCCTGCTCCAGCTGAAGTTGTCTTTTATTTTGCTGAAGAAAGAGAGGAGAAGACCAAGCCATTTTTTCTCCTCTAACAGGAACTTCTCTGAGACTTTCTATTGCTGCTATTGTCGAATGAGCCTGAACAGTGAGAAACAATCTGGGAATTGAAATTGTTGCTGGATGCTGTGTCAAAGAAGAGCCCATCAATCTCAGAAGAAATTTTAAGGGAACAGGTTTTTCATGCCTGTGCGCTGGTAGGAAGCCAAGAGTGTGTTGCCATTTGATGGTAAAATCAGTGTACACCTGTTCCAACCAGCTGGCAACATAACCTATGTCAGAGGGAGATGTCACAGCCGCACAGCCCAAACTGCCGCCGGCGGCTGCGTGACAGCCAGGGACGACAGAGAAAGGAACATGGGGACCTAAAGAGGAGGAGCCTGCAGTGCCATTTGAGGGACACAGATGTGTGAAGAGTGTGATAAAAGAAGGAAACATCAGAGGGAATAAGCTCAAACAAAAAAGCAAATGTCATTTGCATGATGTAATTATGGACAGCCATTGACTGCTTCGTAATAACACTCAGTAGGGCAATGTTAAACCTACTGTGAGTGCTAAAAAGGCCTCAGCTTGAAAAAAGGTCAGTGTGAATTAGTATATATTTGCAGATTAATTCTGAATGTTATATCATAAATTTTATAGCCTAGCAGTTACTGGTGTATAGTGAAGATGACACTAATGCAATTCAGACAGGATTAATTCAGAAAGGACTAACATCTAGCTTGTCACTTTAATTTGTGGTGAATGAAGAAAATGGAGATACGTTAATAGGTGTATATGTAACGTGTGCTTGTGTGTGAGACGTAATTGTTGTGTCTCCCACTGCGTCACATCAAATTCCCAACCAAAATCATAAACCACTTTAAAAACAGAAACACTATCAAGTCTGTTATGTTTAAGCTAAATGAATTATTACTTAGCTCTAGTTTCTTTCTTGGGAAAAAAAAAAAATTTGCTAACTCTTAACTGGTGTAAATGGTTATGCCAGTGTACACCAGCTGAGGATGGTGTTGCTTAATCTATTGAATGGATGTGTTTTAGTCTTGCTGCTCTCATTGTACACTTATATATATGTTTTTAAGTGTATGGATTCTGGACAACCTATCTTATATTTTGAGACTCACAGCTTAATTTTGATGTTGGTTCTCCAGTAGGAGAAACAGGAGGCAGTGCAGGATCATGAGTACAAATCTGTGTTTCTTGGGTGTATCTGCAAACAGCGCTGAGGAGTCAGTGCTGTGAAACTGCCACAAGAAGTTGCTTTGTTCTCCTTTGGGTGCAGGGAATTTGGCCCAGACTCGTCAATGTGGCAGTCCGAGGATGCTTACAGCAGTAATGCTGGCAGCCCTTTGCCAACAGCTCCTAGTTCTGCGGCAACCAAGTGCCATGGACACTTTATTCAGGAAGGCCAGCCTGCCTCGTGGCCACACTGGGTCACATGCCAGAAGTTTTTCTCCCAAACTGCTTGGGCCGCTCGCTCTGCCAGGGCTAGCTGTGTCACCAGCATGTGGTATAGGGTGTGCTCCATGACAGTGGTCCATTTCAACAGCATGTCATTTGGCAGTGGACAACACCAAGCCTGATCTCTTGTTTCATAGAACTACCAACACCTTGAAGGACAGGGAGGTGACGACTCCACCAGTTTGTGGTTTCTCAAATTTTGGCGCAATGGGCACACATGCTTGTGTTCAGAAGAAATCCCAGCTGAGCGCCAAGAAGACAAAATCCCTTCCAACGGGTAGGAGCAAATTTCTGTATTCAGGCCACCTGGATGGTGTGCAGGATGTCCCTCTGGGCTCGCCAAAGGGATGACCGTTCAAACCACAGAGTCATTTTCCCCTTCTTTAAAAAGCTGAATTTTTGTCCAGGTATTTCACCAGGAGTCAAGCTGCTTTATCTTGCATCTGAAATTTTAACACTTAGCTACATCCTTTATTAAATAGAGCCTCAGTCTAATCCCTAGTTCCCTTCTGGTAAAGCAGAAAATTTATATAAAATTTTATAAATATATACACATAAAATACAATTATATGAAAATATAGTTTCTTCTTTCTTATTCACTGGATACAGAAATCCCTTATCATAAAAATGTATAGTATGTAGTACAATATTCAATTAATGACATAGAAGTAAGTTATTCTTAATTTCCTGTACATCTTTCTGCTTTTTAATCTTGTTAGAGAGACACAAATTCCGAACTACAGATTCTTAAAGTAATTACAGAAATTCCTTTATGGATTTTTCTAGCAATAAATATATGCTACCTTCTGTCTTTGACAGGCTGGGGAAGGTCTGAGGTATTAACTACACAGCTAAGATGCCTAGTTGGATTGTTGTAGAAGGACTGTTACACAGGGACAAATAAAATTGTGAATATGCCTGGGTCTAGTGATAGTGACCTCTTCTCATCCTTCCAACAGTAGGTATCTTCACAGTACCCTCTGACAAGTTTTAGTCGTTCAGTAGTTACGCTGAGAAGAAGACCAGGTAATCAGCTGGTAGGCTGCATCCATCAGCCAGAGGACTGAAAAATGGCTTTATGTTGGAGATCAGTCTGGACTGGGTTGGAAGACACTGATGCCCATATCCTCTGTTTTGGTCTTAAAGACAAAAACGTAACATATCTTGGTCATCTCAGGCACCAATAGCAACTAAAGAAACTCCAAGTACTCTAGACATCAACTGCATCTGTTCCTTGCAGTGTGTGAATACAGGAACATGTAGTATCTGTTTTGGGTAGAAATTAATGCCTCAAGAGCTAGGGGAGGCATTAATGTCTAGGGAGAGGAAACTCATTGCTAGCATGCCTTAGCTACTGCTGCTGTTGGTATGTCTCATGCCGTAGAAGGCCGTTTGAGGCTGTAGACTCTGAAGAGACAATAAATCACCCTATAACAGAGAATGCTCTGGGGAGACATCCCAACTGTTGCCACTGCCAGATTGGTGGGAGGAGGTCTCTGCTGGAATGGAGGATTTCAGTGCTCCAGACATGAGCAGGATAAGCCGTGACTTGTACTTCCTACAATGACTGGATTTTAACTTAAAGTGTTTTCTTCTTACTCTAGAAAACCACAATCCTTTGTAATCTGTGCTTCCCTGAGCTGCTCATACAAATTAATGCAAGATGTGAGGTGATACAGCTCCACTCTTACTGCGTGTGAAAGGATTTGGGTTTAACGTCTGAGAGTCATGTGTCTGCATGTTGCCAAACAGTAGTATTCATATTTTCTTAGACTTGCAATATATTTATGCACTGCTAGACCTCTATGAGTAGCTACCTTGTGCTGTGTATATGAGAAGGGATGCTTTTCATATTTGGTTCTTCTGCAATGAAGTGGACACTTTTGAAATGCAGGGCAGAAGTTACCCCTTTTTTTCCTTGTTACAGGACAGAAAATATTTGTCTGATGCCCATTTAGCTGCCTGTCTTACATTATTTTCCAACCCAAATATTCCAGTCCCCAGACTCACACTTCTTTTCATTTAGTACTTAAGTGTACAGGTAACCTGGTTTGGCCTAAATTTTACACTATTTATCTTACAGAAGGCAGAATTTTCCAAGAAATCCTGAAAAAAAAATCCACAAAGATATGAACAGAATGAAAAAAATAATTTGGACCAGAGGTTAAAGGCAAGAAACTTTGTTTCTGCAAAGGTGCTCAGATATCATAATGGTGTCTGATATAAGCCAGAACCAGTGAGGAAACTGGAGCACTCTGAAAGTGAAATATTTAAAAATAGTTTCATGACTACATAAATACCTTTGGAGTCAGAATTTAATTGAAACTTAAATTCTTTGAGAGTTATTAGTCATTAAAAAGAATGACCCTCTATTTAATTTTTAGATTTTAATCTCATATTCTTTTCTCTCCCATTAGCTCAGAAACCAGCTTCTTACTGCCCCTTAAGGCTTTCTATATAATTAAATATTCCTGAAACTCCAAATGCCAGCTATATAGGAAGAATGTGAATCAGAGTAAAGCAATGTTATTTACAAATGTTGTTCTATTGCAGGTTTAGCACCTGTGTCCACTTTTACTCATGTCAGGGCATGGGTCATAATTTCATCGCATAGAAATGGAAATTTTTGTCATCAGCCTAGTGCAGGCATGAGGAGGTACCGTGTGCCTGTGAAGGCACACTGCTCTTTGACCTTATGAAGAAAATGAAGATAATTCTGGAGGGGACTGTTAGCAGGAAAGAGGTAAAACCCTCCAGGTCTGGAAACAAAGGGCCAGAGCTTACACTTCGTAAAATTCAGTGTGGCTGTGTGCATGTGTATTGTTTTATGGGAAGTGTAAGATTTATGAACTCCTTAACTGCAAACGGCCTTACTTTTAAGTGCTGGATTCTTTTTGTAAATGGGGTGCTGGATAAGTAGACCATGTAGTAGGTGTGGAATAAATATTTAATAATCTAGGAATATGGGGATATAATAGAGCAAACAATTTACCCTTCACTTGTGCAAAACCACTTGGACCAGGCAGCTTGGGTGCTCCCTGGTGCTGTAAGCCCTACAAGAGAACATTTCTGGGCAGCCTGAATTCTCATACAAATTACCTTCAGGGACAAGGGACAAGAAGGGAACAAAATTCAAAGGTGAATAGATTCTAGATGAAAGACGAGCATGAATGAGAAGCTGCTGTTAGCAAATACAGTTCTCCTTTTAAGCAGAGCCTGAGGTCTGCTCTGAGTGCTGATGACTCCTACATAAACTGTGCGTGACGAAGGGTACAGGCAGTTACTGGGGAGGACTGTGAGAATAGAGGTCAGTTCCTAGCTCTACCTGAAGCCTCCTTGGCCAGTCCATTAGTCTGTATCGAATTGAAATTTGCGGGGCCTTGATCCTTGTTTGAAACGACCAAGTACTATGTTGACTGAAGAAATAGCAGTCATGATAAAAACTCACCTGTTTGTGAGACATTTATTCTTTCTCTCTTTTTTTTTTTTTTTTTTTTCCCAAATTCAATCATTTACCGCTTTCCATGACTCTCAGTTTTACTTTGGTACAAAGGGCAAGGAGGAGAATTATTTAAGGAAGTGCAGGTGATGATAGCTACCAATTCTATCCCAACTAATTTGTGTTCTACTGTTTGCATTTTATGGAAAATCTAGGGATTTTGTTTGTTTTGTGATTTGATCAACTGACTAAAACAATATTCATGCAAGAAAAAGACAATGAAAATATTTTATTACTCAGTATGAAGCTCATGGTTTGTCTTGTAGCACTAAATTAAAAATAATATATCTTCAGAAGTGCATTCACTTGCTGATGCAGAAGTTTAATAAAGCACTTTGCTACCTGGCAATATCCAAAGCAAAACCCCGACTAATGTGTTTACGTTGTTGATTTTGAAAAGTTTGAGCTACCAGGACTGTACTGACTCTGTTGTGAATTAAATGCAGCTTCTCAGCTGTATGTATATGTTCTGGATAGAACTGGGATCTGAATGAAGAGTAGCTGGCTCAGATGTACATCAGTGTACAATCAGTGATTGCATTAACTAGAAAAGGAGAACATTT
>VXAV01001773.1:513326-526180 GCA_013399715.1 Alectura lathami
GCCTCTTCAGTCCAGAAAAGGAAGATGGTACAAGGGTGCTTTTTGTCCAAGGCAAGGCAAATCACACTTCCAAAATAATTCTTTCACCCTGTAGATGGTACCTGGATGCCTAGCTCAGTGCGGAAGTTAGGTAAGAGGAATCATAAGTTTGATTATAGTTCCCAAGACAGTACACATGGTTGCTCGATCATTTTGCACCCATCTGTACTATCAGACATAAGTTTTAAAAGGACAAAGTTGCTGCTGGAAGGGTATGTAAGCCACGACTGAATGATCATGTAGTGTGTGGCTGACTGTTTATACTCTCAGCGTTGCTCTAACCCTTTGCTCAGCAAAGGTTTTAGTACATGATATCCCCAGATCANGAAAACATATGAATATTTATATGAGGAAATATGTTTACTCCGTAGAATGATATACTCAATAACCCAAAAGATTTTCTTTGAAATATAAAATGTTCTTATGCTAATTTCAGATGTGACCGCATCCTTCTGCTGTCCTTTCTTCAATCCTCTTTCTTTCCCACATCAACGACATTTATCTGATTCTCATTAATATATCACCGTTCTCCTCAAATTGCTGCATGTTTATTCTGCCAGCAACCATGTGAAGTAATCACGTGCTGGTACTTCCACTTCACAGACTGGGAACCAGAGTGCAAGAATAAAGTGACATGCCCAAGAACACTTGCATGACGGCTAGGCAGAGGCTTGGAAATAAGCCTTCCAGCTCCTGGACAGGCACCAGCTTGTAGTGCTACATCACCTGCCTGCTCTTAGCTCTGCTTTACAACCCTGAAGACAGGGAATCAATATTAGAGCTCCTCTATCTCAGTGCCAAGTACATCTAAGCATATATCTAAATGTAAATAGTAGCNTGCTGGAAGGGTATGTAAGCCACGACTGAATGATCATGTAGTGTGTGGCTGACTGTTTATACTCTCAGCGTTGCTCTAACCCTTTGCTCAGCAAAGGTTTTAGTACATGATATCCCCAGATCATAAAACACTGAATAGATCACTGAGGGAGGTGAGGCAGACTTTAGCCAAAGACACCACTTGCTGTTTCTATCAGGTTGACAGTGCTATGGCTCACAGCAGATCAACAGTGTAAGAATCAGTATACTCTAACTTTTATTCAACTTCTGTAATTCATTTTGCCACATCTCACAGCTAAAACTAAAGTCCAAGCCCGGCTTGTGCTGCCGCAATTATTTTCATTTACAAACAAGTAACAGTTGAGCTGAACTTTGAATGTCTTACTTTAATTTCCCTCCATCTTATTTCCTTCCTTGTAGCATATGTATGAATATACATGTATGAATATATACTTGCAAGGTGGAAGTATCTTGGACTTTCTTCTAATGCCTCACAAGATGAATAGCTCTACTGATGATTGATTAAGGAAGGCAAACTTAATGAATTATACATTGGTTTGGGAGCATGGCTTTCAAAGAGGACTTTCTATGTAGAGATGCCATGCTGCTCACCAGGATTTCTCAGGCAGAAATATGCATGCATGCATTATGGAGATGGATTCCCAGTGTGCAGTAAGCCAGGCATATCAGGCTTATTGTGCATGTGTTGACATTTTTTGGCACTTTCATGAACACATCCAACTCATCTTGCCTGAACCATGAAATTGATATGTAGAAGATGTCCTTCTGTCCTGGACTGGCTGTGTCCACAATCCAAAAATAGCTACTGCTACTACAGCCAGGCTGCCAGTTACCCAGGAATGGCTACTACTGTCCTAAAAACAAGATTTCCAAGAGAAAGACAACATGTCTGAGTTTATCCTCATTCCATGATCTTAAATAAATCATTTAATCTCATTGCCTACACATCCATGTTTAAGGTGAGGCAGTTACAATGCTGAGTTACACATGATACTGTGAGATGAAACAATGTCGGTAAAGAGCTAAAATTCTCCTAGATACAAATTTTCAGGAGAAGTAACCCATGGGAAAAAAAAAAATAAAAATAATAATTCATTCAGCCATCTCTAAATTTCAATAAAAGCTGATGGGCTCTATGACATCCGCAAGGGAAATATAGTGTGGAAGGGACCCCAAGATATCTTCACTCTTCTGTGTAGATAAACTGTTTTTTACAGCTTGTACTGCTATAAAGACTAATCAGCCTTTGTCTCTTCCCAAAATAATGATACAAACAGGAATCAGTCTAATTGGTAGAAAAGGGATTGAGGCAGCTGATTTAGAAGAATAAATGTTGACCACAGAGGCACAAGTTGCTGTTCTCCTAGACAATTCTTCAAAGCCAGCACAGCAGCTTGCTCTGATTTCCCATCTGTTCTTATACTTCTTCGCTTAATATCATCCTGGGGATATCACTTTCTGCCAGGTAGAGAGAAGATCCTCACCTTCCCAACATCCAGCTATTCTTTCCTGAGAAAAACACTTGAGCATGAAGAGAAGTCTTTGCCCTTGAGAATGTCTGCTCCTACGCTGCCTTTACCCCTCACTGCATCATGAAAATCTAACTACGTCTGAAACTCCAGTTATTTTTATAATTAAATGAAGGGATGTGACAGTAAAGAAAAATTTTGTAGGTTTTGTTTTACATGATTTGTTTATAACTCAACATGGCACATAATAAAAAAAAAGCTGTATAAATCAACTGATACAAATAATCATTCTTTTATCAGGAAATTGCATGTGCAAAGTATTGGTTAGTGGAATGAGTCTTAATGAAATTCAGTCAAAAGCTGCAGAGCTGAGAATGAACAGGGGCCTCTTAATAGAAGAAGGTTCTATTTTTCATCTAAGGTTCAGAGATTCACACAATAAAATAGTGATTTAATAGACTTTAAGTCAATCAAGATGATACAATAGTGTTAATTAGCCTTTTGTGCCTAATTCACAACTAATTCTGTTGTCTACTTATTTATGTTCTAAAGTGGCGCTGATGAAATTTTTAATATTTCACCTAAGGTGAGGATTCATTTTTATGCTGGCTGGTAATTTTCTCATATATAGCTTGAAATTGTACTCTAGATAATTTTGCATAGTAGTATATCTATGTGTCAGGATCATTGGCTGCTGTGCTGAATGGCTCTTCAGAGCTGACAACTGGATAATAGCTTTACTTTCAGCCAGCAGAGGAAGTCAAGAGCAAAACTGTAGAGATAATGTGAATATAATTCATTATTCAAATACGCAAGTGATGAACTGAAAACAAAGAGGGAAGAGTAATAATGGTGTCATTATTTTTATTACTCTTGTTTTGCAAACGTAGCGTGAAACATTAAAGTAGATCTTTGAAAGATTCTCAACTGTACAGTAACAAATTTACTTTCTTAGCAATATTGATAAAAGGGAAGTAAGGCAGACAGGTTTCTACAGAAGGTATGCTGCACTTAGTTGTACTATTAAATATTTTCTTGTTGCCTTTTACTCTTTAAAATTCATGACATTAGTTACTCTTTAGAAGCCTGATCACTGTCTGGAAGAAAGTGCATTGTTGTTTTTGTGGCTCTTTTTAGTTAAGACAATCTTCAAAGCTTTTAAACCTTCATAGCATGACTAACAAAGGCCAAATAGGCAGGTTATGTAAAGCTTTCCTTGAAAAACAAGGAATTTGCTTGTGATAGCAAAACATGCTCCATGAAAGAAGCACAGGTTCAAGTTTCAGTGGAATAAGGGGCCAAGAAGTATCAGTTTGATAACTGAAGTGTTTTCCTCTGACTTTGCTATTTAACCCTCTGTCTTTCGCAGCTTCTGCTTTACTTTTGCAATGCCTAGGTGAAAGTTAATTTTTAAAAAGTCTTTAGTTCTTTTAATTTTTTAGTGTACGTACAGTAACAAAGAGAGTTTTCTGGAAATAAAGATGAAAGATGCTTTCTGCTCTGTTTACACCAGGAGTAATGAAAAACCCCTGCAAAGATCCCGCCCCTTTTGTGAGGGGCAGTGTGGCAAACACCCTTTTCTCCTGGCAGCTTATGTGCTACAGAAGAAGGAATAAAGTGGGAAGCAAGCATGGACATCTCATGGAGAGGTAATGGAGAGCAAGGCAGCACATCTGGAAGGGCCCAGGTACAGGCTATGGCACTCCATATCTCAGTTTAATATCTCTTTGTAGCTGCATAGGAAGGCTCTGTGGATTATTTTTATAGTAACTGCAATGTGTGCTTTAGTTGTTTATCATACTACAAGAGACTGTATGACACACTTTTATGAAAACTGTCCAGACTTTACCGGCAGATTTTGCATGCAGCTGTTATGAGGTTACAGTTCTGTGTAAGGCTTTCTGGGAGAGCTTGGGGAGGTGCCGTTCTGTGAGGAGATAATTTGGGTTAAGGAAGAGGGGGTTGTGTTAGGTAAAAAAAGTATTACCTTTGTGTTTCTGAAAGTTGAGGCAGGCTAGGCAGCCAAAGCCTGGGAAGAAGAGGTTGTTGTTTACCCGAATACACAAATGGGAAGCTGAGACACGGGAGTTAATGGTCGTGCCCAAGGTAAAAGCAGCAGCTTGTGGGAGACCTCCCCTACTGGCAGTCCAGTGTTGTTCCCCTAAGACTGTCTTTTTCAGATTCACAAGTGATTTTTGAGCCTCCTAAGCTAATGATCTGTTGAGAATGAATAGGGATTAGGTATTCAACTCTAAACTATTTATCATTTTCCTGTTAAATTAATGAAGACATGAAATGCTAATATGACTAGTTACTACTAGTCTTTTTATGACTAGCAAAATATTATGCAAGCCTCAGAGGTTTACATAATATTTCACCTGGTGATGGATCTGATTCTCTTCTGGCTTACATTATAAACACAGATAAATCCCATTGTTCTCGTATTTACAACAGCTTAATCTGTAGGAGGCTTGAAATTTAATTCCATTAATTGCTATTCTTAATTTTCTTACCTTTACCCGACTTCACATCTGCATCTTATATCCAAGCGCAAAGCCATATTTATACCTAAGTAACTGATACAGAGGCTTGCCTGCGATCCTAGGCTAAAGGTCTGTCAGAGTTCTCCACAGATACTGTTTTTGAAATAACCAGTGTGAAGAAAGGACGAAGGCTGTGATGTGAATTGGGAGTTCCAGGAGCGGCTCATTCCATTGTTTTTACAACCTTGAAAAAGTCACTTAGATCCTGATCCAGAAAACTATTTAAGTGTGTGCTCAACTTCACTGGGACAGAAGCCTGTGCTTGCAGAAGCATGTGTTTAAGCACTGTCTTGAAAAAAATATGGTTTCCTGTATCAGGGCTTTTAATCTCTCCATTCTCTAATTCTCCATCTGTTAAAAGGAATTAACAGGTGGCGGAAAGGAAATGTTGTTATCTGTCTTCTGTTAGCTCTTTAAAGCCTCCGACTGTGAGTGTGGAGCCACTGCCTTAGTGAGCCCTCAGCGTCTCAGAGCATCTGTGTCATACTGCAGTGAAAATGCATAACTTACTCCATTACTTAACAAGTACATGATGCAATGCTGAGTTGCCAGGAGAAGGATTTTGAGGAACTGGGAGAGACAACTGTCCTCAGAAGAAAGTATAAGCATAACAAGGACCCCATGCATTGCACTTAAGCAGCAGAGGTTCACCGTTCTCCTGGGCTCTGAACAGGTATTGCTGACGTACAGGTCACAGAGACAAACTTTTTCTTGGACCGGCTCAGAAAGTAGAGGAAAGACCATCCCTGAAGACAGCAATTAATGCTACTTAGTGCAACACACTCCCTTCGGCAAATACCAAAGCAAGAGAGTTAACCTACACAGAACAGTTGCTTTGAGGTGGTGATAGTAGGTTTGAGAACAGTGACCTAGTGTGTGAGGAAGCCAGCCTGAGACTGGAGGAGTAGAAATAGCCAAGACGGAGGAGTCGTGTGCCTTGTCCCTCTACAACTGACAAAGCCAAACGCAGAAAAAAAAAATTACACTTGGATGCTACTCCAGTGCTGGGCTGCCTGGCTTGGAAGGGCTCATGGTGCAGAAGTTCTTTATTAATAGTTATTTGCATTGTGTTATGAGGACCCCATATGTAGTACAAACACGGAGTAAAATAAAATTCCTGCTGTAAGTAGTTATAATCTAATTAGATGAAACAATTAAGAATGGGGAAAAGATATAAAAGTGAGAACAAAGGGATAATTAACAAACATTTCATTAGCTCCAATATTTTTCCTTTTGTTTGGCTCTTGTAAGTTTCTTCCATGCTTATTTTTTAAATTATTTATTTTTAAATTAGCAAAATAATTTCAATTTTCACTTTGGCTCTGTGTAAACTGGAGAAACAGCTTCTCATTACAAATGTATTAATTAACATGATAATAAGCATGATTTTGCTTCATGGATAAAGGCAGCCCTTTCCTATTAAAAGAGTGAGAAGTGCATTATACACTAGCTGCTTCAGATGCTAAAGAACAGTGGAACTGATCAAAGCCAGCCCCAGCCTGTCCCAGGGGCATGTTGGGCAGTTGCCCACACAATCAAAGTCAGTTTTTCTTTCAGTGCCATTTCTTGCAGCTCAGAGTCAGGAGCTGGGTAAATCTGGGGAGCTTCTGGGTAATTCTGGAGGCTGCAGTTTATAATTTTGCCTGGTGAGTGCTCAGCAGCAGAGCTACAAGCTGCCCCTTTGGAGCCTTGTGCTACAGCAGCTGCCCAGCTTCCGGAGTGCAAACCAGGCAATTAAAGGGAGCTTGGGTATGTCTACAAAGGCAGAGGTCAAAACTTTGACTGAAGGTTCTCATACTTTGCCTAGGCTGTGCTTAACACCGTGTTATTTATACCCATAGCTTTCATGGTCGGCTTGGTTGTTTGCCTCATTGTTTTCCTCACTGTTTGCCTGGGAAATTTCTGTTCTCTGAAGGTCAGTCAGGGTTTGACAGGAACCACAGCATGGGTGGAACCTCAGCCCTTCTCCAGCCCTGCATTGTCCATCCTGCCCTGGGATGGAGGGCAGAAATGACACAGTGCAGAGGGAGAGGTGGGAGCAGCTCGTTTCCCTGAGCCCCACAAGCCCTAAAAAGCTGCCTGTTGCCAAATACTGGCCCTCTCTCTGCTGGGTTCTTGACCAGCTCCAGCGGTAGGAGTAGTAAGTATAGAGATGGGGAGTGTGTGATATGTGAGTTATTTTCACAAGTTGGAGATGACCCCATAACTCATAAGTGGTGGAGCGGAGCCTGCAGAAAGGAATTTCTGTCCACCACTGACTGTGCTCACTTAATTTATTGCTTGGCTTGTACCTCTCATCATCGGCAATGAGAAAACTGGTTTTCTGTGTGAAGCTGGTGCTTTTACTGTTTTGTTCCTAGGGCAGAGACTGTCTTCTTCCCCCTCTTCCCTGTGAATGCAAGATATTTCCTTGGGTAACATGTTTCCAGGTGAGTTCTGTGTGTGCTGGGTTGTCAGCTCCATGCAGCATCACAGACAAACTTTTCAGTGATAAAACCAATTGACAAGTATCTGTGCGACATGGCATCTGACTATCAGATGTTGGAAGAATGTGAAAGGCATACCATCGTGAGGCAGATAATTCAGTATGTGTGTGTGTCTGTATATATAGAACTAACAATTTATATTCTAATCATCACAATGCAATCATACTGTGAGTGCATTTTTGTTATTAATACTTACTCTTTGATGCATAAACAATCCCATTTGAAATTCCTGGTACCAACTATGCTAATCTTTCACCAGAAAAACTTATTTGCACTGGAGGAAGAATGAAGGGGTAGGTAAGCGAAATGTATTTCAGCTGTTCAAAGTAACTGCAAAACTATCAGCATTAACGGTAAAAATATTTAATGAGTATCGCACTAGGCGGCACGGAAAGTAGTGAGATACAGAACTGCATTTGTTCTGTCACAGACATGACTGACATTTAATTATTGTCTATTTTTGTGCAGATAATCTCATTCTTATCATTCGTTGCTAAATCCTTTAGAACCCCAAGAAAAATGAGATCAAGTGACAAAAATAAGATAATGAAATCATATGAAATAGAATAAAATTATATCTTGTAGGTAAGAGATGATTCAGGAGAGTAGGTTATTTTATGGGGTTGTGTAAGCTCTAAAAGTGATTGTGAATTAAATGTGTTGAGCTCACAGAAAAGCTTTGGAAAAGAATGGCTGCTTGAAAACTAAGCTGACTTCTTGGTTGCCATTGTGCAGTGCATGCCATATGAGATGATATAAGATCATTGAAAACCCCCAAAGGTGGTCAATTTAAGTCTTACTGGGAAAAAAATGTATATCTGGAGAGCACACTTCACTTTTGCTAGTTTGTTCCCTTTGTGTTGTTGTGAAGCCTTTGGAAACCCGTTTGTCACAGTGACTGTAAAATCAGGATCTATTTTTATAATTCTCAGCTTTCAGCCAGAAGAAGGCTTCCCAGTCTTTTGCCAAAAACTATATCGACTACACAACCCGATCCAAGCTTTTGAGTCACTGTATATGTCTGTTTGCAATATGTAACAAGAAAATGCTTCTAGCTGAAGTTTTAAAGGCGGTAGAAAATATTTTGCAAAAATTAGATGAACAATGAGTTATGCTAAAGGAAAGTCAAAGGCAACGCTTACCATTAATTAGTCTTTTCCAAGATAAACTGTTAAATTTGTGGAAAAATGACTTTGCAAGTTGCATGGTGGTGAAAACAAGGAGGGTTTAATTTTGTTTCCTGCTAAACTCTGAATGATGTAGCGGAAATCTGGAACATGCATGCTAAGGAAAAATGCTGACAAACAAAAGTATATAACTCATAAATGTGCAAATTTACTGAACACAATACTTCTTCTCTGAGCATGCCTGGTAGTGACCACTCCAGTGTCTGTATTTCTGCCAGCATTTCTGCCAGCTCCCATGTACATGGGCTTTTTAACTATTTGATGGCAAAAAGTTTAACCGGTGCACAAACTTGGGAATTGCTCTTTCCTCCTCTCACAGAGTTATCTGCAATTTAATGAAACAACCCTCAGATGGGAGATGGAGTTTATTCCCAATTCTGTTACTGCCTGTCTGCTCAACTATACGCATAGGTGTTGAATATTCTGTCCAATAGTTTATGCCTTATCAAATAATACACACTATGATGATAAAGTACTTTGGAGCCCCCGGATGAAAAGCACTATGTGAATTCAGAAAGCTATTGTCTCCAGAACTTGTTTGTAAAGTTATTACAGGTACCTCTACCTGTACTAGAGGTGATTATGTATTCTGGAAGAGGATACATGTCATCTATTTGTACCTAACTTCTTCCAAAATAGAATTATACATTTTATGAAAAACATGTCTATAAACAGCCAACAGCCTGAGCTTTGTTTCTTGGAGGAGTAGCAAGCGAAGTGAATCTAGTAGCTGCTTTTCACTGTTGAAGATGCAACACTTGAGAAATTCCCTCCATTTTGTGCTCTAGCTCAAGTAACCTTCACTGTATGAGGACTTCTGCGATAAACAGCAGGCCTCTGTTCTCTCCTTCACCATGGGAACTCAGAATGAGAACTAGGTAGGGCGCTTGCTGGCGGCTTGTACAGTCACCCTGTACAGAGTGATCAAGAGCTCCTAGAGCTCCTAGGGTAGGTAGTATGGGTATCTGTCTATAAACGTGCATGCTATTTTGAAGGTGTCTGAATTTAACACTGCTGTACTCAGGCTCAGGCCAAACTCAAACCCGTACATTTCTATTCCCACATTGTCTGAAAACACAAGAAGAGGGCTTTGGTGACTGGTTGGGAGAACTGCTTTCACAGCCAATCATCTACCCAAGTAGTCAACTGTGATTGCTCCTTAGGTTCCTGCCCTCCATTTCCACCTTACCAACTTGGCCTAAAATACCTGGGCTGCGGCTGCGATGAGTAACCATACTGAATGAAGAGAAATGGCATACTCTATGTGACTGGATCTCTGTAGGGAAAGCCTCAAGAGTGGCACTGTGCTGACGAAAAGGCTTGGTTGGTCTTCGGCTTCTTCCAGTGACAGAGCAGAAATCTTCAGAAAGGCATAGCAGAACTTAGCTAATACTTCTGAACTTTGCTGCCCTACCTAAGAAAAAGCTGGCAAAGATTTACATTTATTATTATTCTCATTTGGGAACCAACACACATTTGTATGTAGTAGAACCTGTGCTATTTTTAATCCTTGCACTTACTTGCGCTTACACTTTGTTTTCCTTATTACACTTTCTTGGAACCAAAGAAATCAGCAGAACTGAACAACCCACATCAATGGATAGATATTCGCGTAATGTTTTCTTCTTTCTTTTAGAGAGCTACCAAACTAGTTTTCACCTTGACTTTTTGTGCTGAATTGGCATTGCTTCAATGCATTCCATAGCTGTGGCATTGAATTTGTGCAAGAGACAGAGGAATGAGCAAATGAAATGATCCCATTTTACCAGGCAACTGGTGGTACTCGTGAGGTCTTGCCCAGTTATCTTAGCTCAGCACCTAAGCTCTAGAGACCTCAGTGAAGCTGCATGTCCTGGACATAGATGTAGTAATTACACTCTTGCATGTGCAAGGTACTCAGTATTCACAAGCGCAACAGAAATGGCTGACACACCATGATAACTTCAGTACAGCACAGTAAAGGCTAGGTGCCTTGGGGTAGTCCACAAGTTCTGCAGATTCCGGGTGAGAACAGAAATGTTTGAAGGGGAAAGGGAGCTCTCAGTCTCTGTGCTGTCTTTGCCCTACTCTGGAAAATCTCTGTCTTCAAAGAAAAATGACTTTGTAAAGCATTTATTTTGGAAAAGCATGCTGAGTTCCAGGTAGGTATGTAGATAGATTTACTTTGGACTAGTATAAATGTGCATTAGCAACATAGCACCGTCAGGCACTGCTGAGGGATGTGATTTGATAACCTATGGACATTTATGTGTCTATAAGTGTTAATATAACCTATATCAGCTGCACATTTTGACAGAGGCTTCTTCCACTCTCCTGGTTTCATATATAAAGACCTAAATCCGAAAATTTGCATCCTGGATGTAGTGCTCCAGATCCCTCCTAAAGAATTTCTACCTTTGTGAGTTGGAAAATAGCAAAGAACTGTGGCTTGGTCATATGTTTCTTTTGTTTGAGTTTCCTCTATAAGCCTCACTGTTAGTGACAGAGATTATTTAATCTGCCTCCTTGCAGCTTGGCAAATCTAAATAAACAGCTGTGCCTGTCTGCATCTTCTGCTACATTTGTATTTGTGCATTATACTGGCATATCACTCCTGGTAAGAGAGAATGAAAATCAAACCTCTTCACTTGTTTACACTTACTAGGTGGAGACCTTCCTGAAAAATATAAAGAGTGCAGCTGCAGGTTTAAAATAATTCATGTATTTCCATCTACAGTGTTACTAGCCTTCGTTGCAGTCCTGGTCTGAATTAATCATGTTCTTTTCAGAATTTCGTGCAAACAGCAGCTGCAAATGTTGCTGACTGACTTGGGAACCTTTAAACATCTGGTTGCAGGCTCCAAAGTCACTGACAAGATTTAGAAGATGCAATCACTACTTGGTGAAAAAAAGAATTGTCCTGTTGTTACACAGATAGTTCTGCATTGGCAAACAATGTATAAACACAGTCTGCCTGAATTCATATGCATAAAAAATTGTGTTAATTTAGATCATGACTTGGATCTAGAATCTATTGACCCTGTGTGATGACCACAGAAATATTTCCGTTGATATCAGTGCTCTTCGAAGCAGTTATTTGACCAGCATCAAAGCAAGTATTATACAATATTAATGGTTATATAATGTTAATGGTCAGTTGTGAATTTTAGTCTCTAGGATAAGGTAATATGTAAAATCTATATGCTGTCTATAGTGATAGGATAATGGATATATTTCACAGATGTAGTCAAAACAATTTACCAAAGATGATATACTCATTTTGAAAAACAGAGTCTATCACACACCATCTGCAGACAGTCAAGTGTCATGAAGTCAGATGTGGTGGCTTGGTGGTTGTTTCCAGGGAGCTCCCTCTGCACAGCAATGGTAGCATGAGAAAAAGAGCTAAGATAATTTGTGGAAGACTGAAGAATGCACATTTGTATAACTATCAGAGCAGTGGCAGAAGCAGATGTTTCAAAGCAGGAGAGGTGATGACTGGGCTACAGGACTTGGCGAAGGAAGAGGGCACACTGCTCAGCAGTCACCAGAGCCAAGGGGACTGAATTTACTTTGCTAGAAATCAAGTGCAAGCAAGAAAAAAGTGCAAAAACCAGCCACAACAATGGGTTACAGCTTGCTCTTGTGAGAACCCTTGATGCATATGGTTCCCTACAACAATCAATTTCTGTTTGCTGTGACACAGAAGTGGGAAAAGATTAATGGAAGTGAACAGTATAAATAGTTCCCAATGCCTAAATAAAGGCTGCACATAAAACCCTGTAGCATAGAATCATCATAGAATCATAGAATGGCTTGGGTTGGAAGGGACCTCAAAGATCACCTAGTTCCAACCCCCCTGCCGTGGACAGGGCTGCCAGCCACTAGCTCACCAGATCAAACTGCCCAGGAACCCATCCAGCCTGGCCTTGGACACAGCCAGGGATGGGGCAGCCACAGCTTCTCTGGGCAGCCTGTGCCAGCGCCTCACCACTCTCTCAGTGAAGAATTTCTTCCTGATGTCCAACCTAAACCTCCCCTCTTTCAGTTTTAGCCCATTCCCCCCTGTCCTACCATTATCCACCCATGCAAAAAGTGGGTCCCCCTCCTGCCTGTAAGCTCCTTTCAAGTATTGGAAGGCCGCAATGAGGTCTCCCCAGAGCCTTCTCTTTTCCAAGCTAAACAATCCCAACTCCCTCAACCTTTCCTCACAGGAGAGGTGCTCCAGCCGTCTGGTCATTTTGGTGGCCCTCTTCTGCACCCGCTCCAACAGCTCCACATCCCCTCTGTACT
>VXAV01001773.1:535883-552064 GCA_013399715.1 Alectura lathami
TCATCTTTTTTTTTTTTTTCCAGGAGGCCTCATTGAAACTAAATAAAGAGATTCCAGTTTGCAGAATTTAGATTGGTATTGAATATTTACTGCAGGTAACTCAGCAGATAGCCATCTCTGCAGAGAAAACAACTTTGTTTTTTTGCCATGGATTACTGAAGTGGAAGAAAGAAAAATGTCTGTGTAACTGCCTTGCTAGAACTATCAACAAACTGGGGAAAAAAAAAACAGTACTAACAGACCAGTCTCTGTTGTTACGTATCAAAAGGAATAACAGGATTGTTCCTCCATTAACAACTAGGAAATGGACTTGGGCGTGCTTCTGTGCTAAAAGGCCACTCTGTGAAGAATAGCATTGTAGGGTCCTCCTTTGACTCAGATCAAATTTGCTCATTTTAATGGTGAAAAGATTATTTTTCTACCCAGCAGCACTGCCAGCTAATCCTGCACTGAAAGCTGAGCTGCTCTCTGTCTGATTCACACTTCATCACCTGTAGTAGGGACTGGGCAGCTGGAGCAGGCATTTGTTGATGATGGAAGAGAATCCCACTCTCTTTCCATTAGCTGGGCTATGCTATGCTAAGTACAGTAGTAAAACTGTATTTTTATCAGGAAATTCAGTAGATATGGCACAATTTCAATGACTGTCCATGTTGAATGGATCTGTTGAGTCAATATTTTACTAGCTACAGCTACATGTTCATGCAAAGGCAGAGTGATGCCAGCACTGATTATAACTTGATGAATTTAAAGGATCTAGGCAACAGCTGTCTTCTGAACTCCAGTACATATATGAAAAAAAATGCAGTAAAAGCAGTGGGAACCGTTCTGCGTTCTCTTTCATGAATCAGAGACATGGTCACATCCAGGCAGTCACCTCCTGAAATCAGTCCACAATTAATTTCCACTGGAAAGAGCCCTGCTGAGCTCACTCAGCCTGGATCAGACCCCAAGTGGAAGCCATTCATCTTCTGACCGAGAGTCAGTTTTACAGCCATGCGACACTTCACTTCCATGTTAGCATTCACATTTTCCAGTACTTACCTTCTGTTGAGCTGGCAGCAAAGGGCTGGATTTCATTCAAGCTGAAGCACATTTCTTTCATCACTTAGGCACAAACCACTTTCAGCACTTGGGCACAAATTGTACATTGATAAGAGCCCGATTGTCAAGAGGCAGAACAAGATACTCAGCGCCTGGACTGATGTACACAACCCACATGGATTTGAGTTAAAGAAAAAGTTGAAACTGATGAAAACAGCTCTGAAGGTAGGCCAGACTCTCCAAATCACAGCTGGTTAGCAGAAGAAGTGGATGTGATTGAGAACTTCACATGTAGGCATGGACAAGGATCACAAAATAGATGACAGTTGGATAACCATTCTTTAACTTACAGCTGAGATGATTAGACTGATCCCAGTTCAGAGTTTGTTCCATAGCTTGCGTTTTAAGGAGGCCCTCTAGGGTAGTTAGAAGTTTCAACTTTGTTTTGATTTGTACTCAAGTATGCATTTGTATATTTGTAAATATTTTCTGTTGCTCCTTTCTAAATACTCCCAAGCATCAAGCAAAAGATAATACAAATATATATATATAATTAGAAATGGGTGCATTACATTTCATTGAAATAACCCAATTTTGTAATGTTTTATAATCACACATATGGATACCAGCCACACGTGGAAATCCCATGCAATGTACAAATTCCCTATTGGCTTTAGGTCTAACTGGCTTTCTAAATCTCTGTGAGAATCCCATCAGTTTTTAAACACTTCAACAATTTTGTTCACATTAATAGGCCTATATACTAGAATAACACAATTTATGTATGTGAAGTTATGGAAGGATTTAAGACTTTGCAAGTTGAAATCTTCTATTTAAAAAGAGGTAAAACAAATGAGAATAGAAACTACAGTGGAAGAATACTGTGCACTTGTTATTTAAAGCTGTCAGTTGGGATATTTCCTCATGTTGTGGCTTAAGAGAATTTGCTTCCTGAAGGAATTGGACTCCACAGTGATGGGTTTACTTCAGCAATGGGTTTAATGCATGTCTTTTTAAAGTACATGAGTTCATCCTAATGGCCTTTCTTGCTTTTTTTTTTTTAAGCATTTTCCTGTGCCAGTGTTTGGATGAGCTGTTTTTTTTTTTTTTACAGACTGGACACCTTATCACATTTTAGGTTAAGCAAAGCAAAAGTGAACATGATTCATAACAAAATTGTAGTTTTTACTACCTAATATGTTCTTAAAACATCAGGTTGAAGAATTTTTCTTTTCAAAATGCTGTATAAGATTTTTATCTTTACAGAGTCCCTTATAATCAAAGCCCTTCATTAGAGGCTCCCTTCATTAAAGACCAGTAGTTGCTGCAATTAAACATATAATACTTCCGCTCCTGTTCCGGTTCAGGCTTTTTTTCCTTAGGAGACATCCTTATCTGATATTGTGTTTGATGGACAGTAACTTATCATTCTTCTTCTCCCCTTTCCCACTTCCAACAAAACATTTCCTCAGTCTCACAGTCTATTCATTGAAGGAATTTTGATAATACTTTATACAAATTGCTGACAAACAATTTGGAAAAAAATGCGAAAGCACGTTGATGCTTGTTTGGCAGTTAAACGCACAAAAAGATAATCATCAAGAGGAAATGTCAAAGAATCACAGACTTTGAGCTAGCATGTAAACAATATAAGGACGGTCTGGGGAGTAAAGTGAGCCCCTTTGGCACGGCTCACCGAGCAAGTAACGTTGTGTGAGTCAGCATTACCTGCACAAGGGTATCTCAGTATATATGGGATTAGTCCTTATAGGTGAAGGCTGAATTTAGGGTCTATATGAAAGCTCTACAAACCCTAGATGTTCCAATGAGTAGGCTTTTAGGACAGCTAACTGAGATACACCCTGTGTGGATCCTGTGTGAGTTGGCTGGGATGAAGACTGGACCTCCCTGCACTGAGCCCTGCAGTAGCTTCCTAACAAGGTCATTTCTGATTGAGAATCTGGTGGCAACATCTAAAGCTTAGCTATCGTTCTATTAGATGTCCAGTTAAAGCTCATTTTTACTTAATATGATGACCAGATATTTCTTTCATTTGGCTTATTTGTGTTATGGGGGACACTTAATCCTAGGTATTTTGAATTACTTTAATAATGTTAATCCAATAGAATTTTGATTTTGTTTGAACGAGCAAGAAGGAGGGCAGTAGATGGAGAGAGATTTTCCTTTCTGTTAAGTTAATTTTTAGTTGTAAGGCAGAAAACTGAAGTTCTGACACTGTGGCAGAGAAAACTGGCACCTGAGAGCACATTAGTTTGGAACCAAAGAGCAGAGCTTCATTGACATCTGAGCTACTGACATAAATTAGGGGGTATGGAGGCAAGGGGGAAGACTCATTTAATCGTTTTGCTCTTTTTAAAAAAATATAACTGTAAAGTGATTGGAAAAAATCTGGGATGCCTTTTTATTTTCTTGAAATACTCCCATCTGCCTGTTGGAGTCTCACATTCTCAAAATTTCAGGTAACATTAATTGTAACCCAGGTGTAATTTCAGATGGAAAACACATACTTTGTGGAGGTAGTATGTCCTTTGAGAGAGAGAAAAAAAGTGCTACCTGAATTCAGACCATGAAGAGAGGAGAGGAGAGGAGAGGAGAGGAGAGGAGAGGAGATTTGCCATATAAAAAAACCTGCAACTTGATTTTACATATAATTAAATCAATCTTCATTTTGTTCTAAATGTTGATTGTTGTTCTTTGAGAATGGGTCCAATACTGTTGTCTTATCAGGCTTTGCATTCACAAATTCTTTAAGAGAAGGACATATAAGCATATATATAGATGTGTGTGTACATATATAGACTCAGCCCCTGCTGGAAGGTTGTTCAGCAGGCTTAGCAATGCAGCTGCACAGAAGCATCTAGTGCAGCAAAGTCTGTATTTCTCTTTGTCTTTGGGGAAACTTAGAGGTTTCAATATTAATCTGTAAAGTTTAGCTCTTAGGTGTCAGAGAGTACATTCCTGCCTTAGCCCCACAGTAGTCTGGACTGGTTGAGGTACCTGGAGCTGACAGTGTATGAGTTTATACAGCTCACAAGTGCTGAAAGCATATTGTCAGCAAAAACCCCAATGCTGTATTTTGCTTTTCCATTTCTCTCAGTGAGGCTCGCCATGAACATCACTGTTTGCTGCAAAGCTGTCAACTAGTGAGGCATCCAGACACTGTGTGAAGTTTAAAAAAATGCAAAGCAAACCAAAACTAAATTCTGTGTGTATCTGGACTGATGGAAGAGGTGGCCCTGTGGATTCATTGGATTCAACAGCCATATTTTCATTGGCTCAGTGGAGCCAGAATTACACTGCGATGCAGGGTTGATCCTTTAATTACATTGATTGTTGTAAACCAGGTTTTGACTTGCACACTGATCCCTGCAGCCTTTTGTCTACAGTGATACGGCATAGGAAGGCACCCACGCAGTGTTCATAGCAGGATCTGGCCCCAGATTTCTGCACATATGTCTAATGCAAGGTAAGCAGCCTGGAGCCCACTGATCACACACAGGCCATGGGATGCATCTGCCTGGCCCACAGCTTTGCATTAGCTCAGCTGTAACAGCTGTAGGCACTAATGGGAGGAAAATGGGTGTGCTTCCAACCGGGCATGTGGAGCTGCTCCCGCTGCTCCCACGCAGGCCAGGAACGTGGCTTCAAAACCTGTGTCAAACTTCAGGGCAATGATAGTTTCCGTCACTGATTTAAAATATCAGGTGGCAATTTCCACACAGAACGATGAAGTGACATGTCTGTATTTATAAAACGGTGGTCAGTGTCCGAAAGTCAGATTTCTGTATGAGAGAGTGGAAATAACAGCAGATACAAAAGAAAATCTGTTTTGATTATGACACCTGATAAGCCTCATTGATTCATCGTGTCCAGTATCTGCTCCACTAAAACCTAATGATCATGAGTGAAACCTCTCTCTCTGACCCTTAATAAATTGGGTTTAGAGGATGATGAATTCCTTTGTGTTTGCATCTTGGACAAAAGGACCATATCAACCTCTTTTGCAGAAGTCCTACAAAGGAAATGGCCCATTTTACATTAAAAAATATTACATGGCGTGTAACATGCTCTTATGATAAAAATCAGACCAAAAAGATGCAGAAAACTTCTGCCAGTGTGAGAGGGATTTTTTAAGAACAGTCATTGCAAAATCTTCAATTTTCCATTAAATATTTTGCAAAATATTAGTTCGATTTTCCACATTGTTTTGCCAATGACTTTTAAATGAGCAAACTGGCTACCTCTTCTTTGCACTGCTAACTTGCTACTCACAGGAGTAGTTTTAGTTGAGGCATGCAGGTAGCTGCCTATCACAGAAGTCTGTGAGTTGTGATCAGCCTCGTCAAGGTGGGTAGTCTGTCTGAGAACAAATGAGGGAATTTAGCAAAATGTAGAAGTCCTTCCCATGCTACCTACTGAAACAAGCAGACCTATAGTCAATTTATTGAGCATAAATTACTGCCAACTTTCGGTAGAATAATTTATACTCCTGAGCCACTTCAGACAGGAAGGCAATAGGGAACTGTCAGGATACATGAGGTTTTATATAAAGATGAACGAATAGCTCATTATTCAAAGTCAAATGATATTCATATTTAGGGGTCAGAGAATTTGGGAAATGTTTAGGCCCTCACCTGAGATTACTGTATGAATCCTCTTTCCCCATAAGGTCTTCTCAAAATTAGTGCTGGCTTTTCCAATCCTGCTGCTTAACCAGAATAGTTAACCCAGGCAACAGTTGGATGGGGGGAATTAATAATGGTGAAGGAGAAGGAAAATGAACAGAGGGACTCGGTGGCATAGGATTAAGGAAATGAGTGAGAAGAAGATGGGGAAAAAATGACAAGATATGGAGATGAGATGAAAAAGTGGTGGGAAACAGGGATAAAAAGACACTCAAAAAGAAAACTATAGCAAAATTATAGCACACTTAGATTTTGGAAAGGCAGTGTCCATTTTCTTGTATCAAATTATTGGAAAATCTTTGAGCAATACAGTACAAAATGTTGCTCTGCACTGCTCGGTATATTAACCTAGAAAGATCAAGCCATAGGAAGTACAGTGACATCTTTGCCATCTCTTTTTCAGTTTATTTTAATATCACAAACACTAACTTCTTAACCAGTTACAAAACAACTTTGTTTATAACTATGTAAATCCAGCTTCGCTTTAAATGGATTAAACCCCCGCTCTTTGGAGTGGAGGAGTCGCAGCAGAAAATGGACCTGATCCTGTGTTTCAGGCTCTGGCTTTCCAGTCTGCTGCAGGTTTTGTTGAGCTTTGCTTATTTGTTGTCTTCCGTGTGCTTTCCTTGGAAGCAGACTGACTTCTGATGGAGGAGGAAGGGCTTGGCTCTTTCTCTGTCCCTTTCCCACTGTACCCCACCACAGCTGTGTATGGGACGCCATGCAAACACTTACCCAAAGCAACTCTCAGCACGCAAGGCAGAAGGGAATGAGATTTGTGAGTGATGCGAAAAATACCAAAGTGCAAACAATGATTTTCTCTATAGTGTCTCTTAATTCTAGGGAATCTCGTGTTCAGCAAACTCAAATGGCAGTCACAGAGAAAGTTCAGGATATGTTTCAGTCCAAATTTCCCTAGTGCTGTTAATTCCCCAATCAGCCATTATGTTAGTTTACTAAGTCATCTGTACTCACCTAAAGATCCTTCACTTCATTACTCCCTGGCCAAAATCTCTTCCGAAGTCTTTTCTGACAGATTTATATTCTGAGTATCAGACAGGAATGTGGTTCTCTGTTTTTCCTTTACCTATACTACATAAACATGTCCGGGTTGCTGCTCTTAGGGCTCGTCTGAAACAGCTGACATGCAGGATGTGAGGCTAAGCAGCACAGCTATCTACACAGATACCCCTCAGCTCCCCAGCTCCATGCATCTCTTACCACAGTTCTGACTTCTCAAGGCTTCACTTCAAGTCTGCCTCCATTTCTTGACCAGTTTCCTGACTGCAAGAGCCATGGTCAAGGGAAGTCACAATGGGGAAAAGTTTCATAGCTATGTTAATGTCCATGTGACTTTAAAATTTTACTATAATGCAGCACCAATTCAACAGTTCAGCTATGTGGAGTTTCTACAACTGTGAGGGTTATTTCAGTTTGCTCAACAAATCAATGGGAATTTTAGGGGTATGCATTTTACAAACCAGTTTCTTATATCACACAGGAATGACTGCACTAAACCCAACCCTCCGCCTGTGTTCTGTCAATAGTGGCTTTTCATAGCTTACCTCTTACCCCTTTTCCCCAAAAAGACAAGAGCATACGAAAGTATTGCTAAGGATAAGAGCTTTTTCCTTTCATAGATCAGTCCTCCTGTCTCTAGAGAACATCAGCCATGAGAATTTATATTAAATGAAACTAATTAGCCAAAGGTTGCATCAAAACTCTCACAAAGACCCACTGAGATCATAATCCTTTCCTGCTAGCTATCTCCCCCACAGATCCCCAAACAACAGAAGGCGTTGAGGAGACAATTGTGCAGATGCAGGTATGAGACCCACTCCAGCAAAGAGGGCTGGTTCAGTGGTACAAGCATTAGAAGAAAAAGGAGCACAAAAAAAGACATTCTCCTCAGCCATTTTCTGAAAATGCCTCCAACATCCCTTTGCAGAACTCTATTAATACCAAATTGAGGTTCCACAGCCCTACAAAGGGCTGGGAATGATGCAACCATCGCTTTAAGCTTTGTCCACCCGTGTGGTTCAGACTTAATATATTGCTTCCTTGGAAACATTATTGCAATCCAAGCCTTTTGGTAGACTTAAACATATGCAGAGATTAGCAGCTTCACCTAGTATTTTTGCTCTCCCAGGAGGGGCAGGAGCACCACTTACACATACATTGTCCCTGGTCTTCGGCACGATGGAAGCCAGTTGCCTGCAGACGGCATTACCAGGACGGGTGCCACATGCCGTGGGATTTGTTCACAGCTCTGCCAAGGGCTGCACAAAAAGTTGCATGTCTGGCCCATTGGAGCACGGCCAGAGGCTGGCCAAAGAAAAGAGTAGGCGGTCAGACTCAAAGCAGACAAGGAGACACTGGGTGAAAGCTTCTGACTAACTGGTAGTGAATTGAGATTATTGAATTTCATACCAGTCACTAAAAAGCCAGTAGATGGTAACAACTCTTTCCATCCAGTTTCCTTGCTAGTATAAGTAGGTGCAATGCTATTGAAAGTGTCAGCTTTTCCTTGCTGAATGTGACTCATCTCGAATCAGGCTTTGAGTCAGAGGATGGGGAACGATATTATGTTACCCCAGCCTGTCTCTGTGATGGGCGTAAATCACGCTGGTAGGCTTCTGAAGTATTTAGTCACGAAAATGAACCTGTAATGCACACACATGCAGACATGAAAAATTCTTCTCTCAGCTTTTTTTGTTATTTCATTCACATCCTCTCAAGGAGTAAAATGCCTTAAAAATATGTTCTTTATGCACAGATTAATGCTAAGAGTAATAATTTGAAGATCCTAGTATACTCTAGAGGAAAGATTTTGTTTTCTAAGCCCAAAGATGGGGCATTTGTAGTTGTGATTCCTTAAAGAAAACTAGAAGGAAATGAGAGGATTTCTTTGCAGTGTGTTAAGCATTAGAACAGGGTTTGTTAGCTTGATATTTTGAAGAAACATAGGTGAGCAAGGCAAGATAAATCACAGCAATTTGAGATGTCATTTTGCTCTCCTATAGCGTTTGAATCTCTTCCATATTACCATAGATCTTCACTCCTTGTGCCAGCTAAATTGAATTCCTCTATTTGGACTGTTTCTTAGAAGGGCTCTGGATAAAATGTCTCATGAAGTTCAGTTTGGAAACTTCCCAAATCAAAACCCCAAACCCTACATTTTGTTTCAGTTGTGGGGAATGGGAATTCATATTGTTTTTTACCTGTTCATAAGACATCTGCTTTCACTATTTGGCATAGCGTGGGGCTGGGGTTAGTGGGGGAAGGAGGGCTGATTAGCCTCAGAGGATTTATTACATTTGATACATTGAATGTCTGATTTTACCTCTCTTGCTCTCATTCATTCACAGCCTGTACATCTTGATACATAGCAGATTCTTTTTTAAACAATTTAGATTTCATTTTAATCTCTTATTTAACATTAAAATATCAAGAAAAAAGTCACTGGTATCTGTTGTTTTTGGAAGTTTTGCCTGGACTACAGTTCTGGACTCAGCCACGGAAGTCACAGAATGGGAAGCTGATTTACAAACTGCCTTTAAATCCACTGGCACAGGTTAAAGTGTTCTGAATATTCACAAGCTCTGTGTTAGCAGCCCCTACCATTCTGTGCTCCCCATGGCTCCAGCTCAACTGAGGAACACCTAAAGTGATCCCAGGTTTTAAAGTCCAGCTGATCCTGAACAAAGCAAATTTCAGATCATTCCAGAATACTTTCATATGCCTCCTATAAATGGTTATCACTTGACTACATATGCTAAATTTTTTATTTTCTGTATGATAAGTTTTATAAAAATTTGCATGAGAATGAGACTGTTGGTAAAATATGATATTTTTTGGAAATGTTTCCAAGCAAAAAATATTTGAAGATACTGGCATATGTTTTTGGAAGGGCAAAAAGATTTGGGCAAAAGAACTTAAACTGTTGTACAAAACAGCCAAAGCTAGCCAGAATCTGAGTTTAGCTATTAGAAAGGCTGGTCAAAAACCTTCTGATTAAACCAAGTTTCAGTGGAAATTGTGAAATTTAATGGAAATGACAAGGTTCATGGTTCTTGTTAGGTCGAGAGAAACATTACCCAGTCCAAGGTAGAATTTGACTCAGAGTACATGCTCTGGTTACCAACATATATATAGTGGTATAAAGTACAAAAGGTATCTATATATACACACATACACGTATACATATAGAGACATATATATATGTATATACATATGAAGATAGATACATATATACTTTTCCAGCTCCAGGACCCAAGAAACACTGAGAATTTCACCTGGAGTCAGGCTGTCTCCCAGCCCTGCTGCAGAACAGGATTCAGATCCTCAGGTCTTGGGTAGGATCCAGGTTTGGGGCACAGTAAGGCTGGAGCCTGATGCTGCTTTCTCCAGGTGACATTACTTTCAGTTTTTCTGAGCATTGGAAGGATGCAAGCAGCCTGGACTGTTTAGAAAACAGTGATTTGACCTTCTGAAATGAAATTTTAGCAGCCTTTTCCCAAGTAGGGGATTTTTGCTTTGCTGTACTTAAGCATGAATCCAAACTGGGGGAAAAAATAATGAACTCACAGTTTTGTCTTTCGGGTCCAGTTGTGCTTAATATGCTTGTTGCAAGGGTTTTTCTGTAAACACACACACATGTGTACACCCAGACACGTACAGACACCAAAATCTCATTTCTGAGTTGCATTTTAACATCAGCATGTAATTTGCTTTATTACCCTTCTGGGTGGCCAGTAAAATGTCGAAGAGTGATTCAAGAAGAGAACAGATAGCCACTCACACATAAGTACACTGAGCTTTCTGAATGCCCGGCCCAGAACAAGCAGACAGATTTATACACTTCAATTTGAGTCAAAAATAGAATAATAAAAATGGATAACTGATGTTTTTTTTTNGATTTTGATGAGGGCTTGAATTCTCAGCTGGTGAATGTCAGCCCGGCTCCATCACTGAGAGAGCAGAGATTACTAAACCACGAATATTATGCCTCAGGTGGAAGGCACTTGGCCAGCGCCTTCCCTGCGTTAACGATTTTTGTACATTGTGCAGGTTTACAGCAGCCAAAGGTCTGGCTGAATGCCTCCTATTTTTTGCTGGGATTGTAGTTACAGCCCTGGTATTCTTCAGACATTATTTTCAAAATTGTAGTCTTCAAAACGTTGCCTTGCCTTGTTCTCTTTCTGCTTGCTTTTAGTCCCATTCCCATGTTTTGTAGAAGAGGGGAGAGATGTATAATTGCTGATTCATCTGTGGTTAAATTGACATATTGGTTGTCTATGCAAAAGATGAGAAGGCTACTAGGATGCCTCATCAATGTGTTTTCATTCCTATGAGGACAATGATGGAAAAGTAATTATGGGGTGCCATTCCCTGAAAGTAGGAGTGCTCTAGCATCTTATCACACTTGCAGAAAAACATTGTTAGGTTGAATAACAAGTCAAATGGAGGACAAAGACGGAGACAGAGATGAAGACATGCCCTACCTAGAAAAAGAAATGCTGCCATGTAGCAGATGAAGAGGAAAAACACAATAACAACAACAACAACAACAACAAAAAGGGAAAACAAGAAGGAGGCTGGGGCATATAAAGCTGCTGGTGAGGTTAGACTGACAGGGAGGGAGAGACAATAATGTTTCCCTGGGGAATAAACAGGGTAAATTCTAGGTAATGAACAAATATCCTCAGATAAAATGGCCTCAGCCTTTAAAAGTTTGAGATTTGGACTTAAAACTGAAATTTTAAATTTAGCCCAGTCCTTGAAACCAAAAATAAATAAACCAATAAAGATTGTTTTATATAGCATCGTCCTTGTGAGGGGAAAAACAGTTATAAAATACATTAGTGAAGATAGTTTTCATATAAATGGGCAGTACAAGAAGAATCCTAGGTTCTCACATTGTCTTTATTTGAACCTGCTTACAGCTGTGCCTTGAAAATGCCTTATCTTTATTAAGGCTTTTATATTAATGCAAGTTAGAAACACACCTTTTATCCTCCAAATGCAAAACTCATTTCTCATTAAAGCCAGATGAAATAAAACTTTCTGAATAACCAATTTTGTGGTTTGCAAACAATCAAAAAAAAAAGCGTTTCACATTGAATAAATCCTTCCAAGTATAAGAAGTTTTTTTAAAAGCAGCTTTATTTTTTAAGTGTAATAAAGGAAATTTGAAAACAAAAAGTCATTTAGATTTCAAGCATTCTGTTTTCAAAATGATGAAATAAAACATTACAGCATTTTCAACATTATGTTTTTGTTCCAGACAATTTGGCAAAGCTACAATGAATTTAGAAAGAACTTCAGTATTGCTAAATCTGCATTTTTTTCAAGGCAACAAAAAATGCTCAGAGTTAATGTGAACCCTTTTGTTATGAATTAAATAACTAATCTGTGTTGTATTTTGTTGTAAAAATCTGTGTTGTATTTTGAGCAAGCTCACTTTTGCCATATTAATCCAGGTAGAAATTTAGTTTCACTTCAAACCACCACATACAGTGCAGTTTTGCAAGCAACACTTGTTTGCAAGTTCATTAACATTTTAGACTCTAGGGATTTAAGCTAGTGTGAACTAAAACCTTCTTCCTCTCAGCTCCAAAAAGAAAGAGCATAATAAATCACAAATTCATTGCAGAACAATATGGCAATAATTTCATATGCTTTTATGTATTTATCAGAGACAGAGTTTGCCTTTCCGCTTCTTTAGGAGCTAATGGTTGATTTAATCCAATGTTGAAATCATCAGACATTCAGTCAGATTTTGTTTTAACAACGTGCCTCTGGTAAATAAACTTTTAGATTGAATATCCTGGTCTAACATGGGTTGCTGTTTGTGATGCACTACACAGTGGCAAAAATGTTTGAGTCAGGGAAACGGAACTAGGTGATAACAAAGACAAATAACAAAAATCAAAGAAAGAAAAGGATGTTAGTTTATGATTTATATTTAAGCGTACATAAAATTATGTTGTTGTACATAAAATACTGTTGTTGTATATCATCTCCGTTTAGAAATACCTCAAGTAGTTCACAAGTATTGAGCCAATTTTTTAATCATTCTTTAAGTAAGGTTCCCAAATTTCCTCTGAGATGTCATAGGATCTTGTTTTGCTCATTTCTTTCTCTGGGTTATCTCTCTGAGTTATCAATGTTGTCTTAGTTTTCACTATTTATTTGCAGGGAAGTTGTGTTGGTTTTTTTCTTGGTTTTGTTGTTGGTGTTGTTGTTTGGTTGGTTGGTTTGGTTTTGGTTCATTGGTTGGTTTTTACCTGAAACCATGTTCTGCAATGTGCTAGCTGCTGTGGGCATTAAAAGACAAGAAAAGAAAGTCCTCTTTCCTTTTCTTTTTTTTCTTTCTCTTTAGCCTATAACTAACATATTTTTCCACCAGCCCTTTCCCCACATCCAAGCACAGTGACTGTTGTCCTTGTCCCTCTCTCCATTCCTAAGAAAGCACATAGGGAAAGGCAAAGAATAATTCCTCCTCACTTAGGAACCGACTTCATGAGATGGATAGGCAGGTGCCACAACGCTCAACTAAAGTTTAACCAAGCTGGCTTGCCAAATGTCCTGCTGTTTGCTCATCCTGACCTTTTTCCACACATGCACCTTCAACTACAGTCAAGGGGAGGGTTTGGACTAACAAAAAAAAGTCAAAAAAGCCTGAAGGAAGTGCACAACACAGCTCATAGAGAAATATATCTGTATTCTGTGTCTCTGCAACTTTCTCTTCTCTGACAAGAAAAACTCCAATGCTGTGTTTCGCTCTGTGCTGAACCTCAGTGTGTTTTCTGGCTACTCAGGGGAAGCAGAAGCTTCTTTTTTTTTTTTCCTGTTTCAGAGCCATATGTACTATATATTAAGTTCATCTTAGCAGCACACCAAAAACAGCTTGAAATCTCCTGATCTAGAAAGACAAGTGAAAAAGGATCTCAGAGTGTCTGACTGCAAAAATGCAGAAATAAGTATTTCAGATGATGATTTTACAGAGCAGAAATAAAATTACCGGTAGGACTGTGGTTATGGAGCTCAGTGCCCCAAGCCTGCAGCCAGACTCATGGGCACTTGGGCTTTAGAAGGAAGGTGCAGTGCCATGTCTTCTGCAGCACAAGGACAGTATTGGACATTCTTGGAGGGTGTGATCCCACTGGATACAAGGGATTGCTCTGCTGGGCACACATAGCCCCGATTTTGGAGACCCCCTTGAGGGCTCTGCCAGCCTCCACCTTGCAGAGGCTCAGTGGTGAACGGCTTCCTCCTGCTTTGAGGCTATTTACTGCAAATTTGCATTTAGTTCCCAGAGCCCAGTGACTTGGGCAAGTGGCCTTTCACAATGAGCAGGGTTAAACACAAACCTGCCTAGGACTTCCAGGAAGGAAAATAACACTTCTGAGCCTGCTAGTAACAGATATTCCCCCATATTCCTCTCCTGCACTGACTGACAGCAACTGGGATTTATGAAGCCTGCTTGTTCTTTACAAGTTCTCTGGTTTTACATTCAAGAGAGAGAGAAAATGTCTCCACTTTGTTCCATGTGTCAGGCTGCTTCCTCCTCTGTGCCCGAATATGCGATGCGCCTCACAAAAAGTCCCTTCTTAAATTACATCCCAAAAGATGAAATGGATATGTGCAAAAGTCATTTCTCCTTCAAACGGTATGCCACACCTGTGTGGGATAGGTGACTTCTGATGGAGAAAAATAGCCCAAGGTGCCTGTACAATTCCCACCTGGCCATGTTCCTGCACTCAGGAATTTTGTGTGGACTTACTGCACATTTATGGGCCAAGTCCTTTTGCATGCGGGAGTTGACAGAAGATTTCATTTTGGTGGCTACTGCAGTGGTCAATCTAACTGAAACTGAGCACATAACAGGTCTAAATGTACCTATTGCATCTTCATCAGATTCAGAACTACCTGTGTGAACACATAGGCAATGTGTCTGATGCCCTTTTTTCCCTCCTTGTCGTCACTTCTCATACGCTAGCACACATGCGCACACACACATATTTCTACAACTGCAAGCTACTGAAAGCCATCACGCTTTCATGATGGGAAGGCAGGAGAGAGGAGAATCAATAGCTCAGCAGTATGATTTCCCCTACTTTCTTGCCAAACCTCTCTCGATGGAGTTTCATAGGCTCTCTTCTCCAAATTATTTATGGGAGAGGGGCAATCCACCAGACACTGTATGTGCCATTATCCCCAGCTATTATCCAACAAGTAGTTAATGTTGTTTGAAGCAAGCATGATTCCTTCTGAGCTCCTCTGTGGCTCCTACTGCATGCCTAGGGCCTGGTTGTACTCCCTTAAAGTCGGTGCTAAAACTTCGCAGCCTCGCAAGGTGGTTGTGAGGATAAGTTCATTAACGTTTGCCAGGCCCCCAGATATCATAGTGCTGGGAGTAATATAAGTATCTAGATAGCTTGTTCTCAAAGACAGCATCTCTGAGGGTCAGATTCTGCACTAGAAATTCCCTTATGCCCATCAATTAACATTTGCTCTTGAATATGTATGTAACATGATGTTTTCCTATTATACACGTTTAATTATGACATATTCTCCAATAGCTATATTGGCAATGGAGAGAAACATCACAGAAGTTAGAGTTTTGCTTACCCCCTCCAGAAAAATAGGTTCTGAAAATCTGGAAGGGTCTTGGGATTTCGTTTTTGTCTGAATAGCTCCATCGGTGTGGCCATTTCTCCAAAGCAAAATGTGACTCGTCCCCATTGTGACTGTAAAAGTTTCAATATTCCATATTCCCTCATGGTTTTGATTATTATTTATTTCTGTCGCAAGCAGAAGGATGTCTGGGTCACCCTTTCAGCCAGGATGAAACATGCGAAACAAGACAAAGATAATGAACAGTAGTACTCCAGTGAAGTTAGCTCAGAGGCATATGTTGGGCAATCTGTTGGCTGAGTTGGAAAGTCTTGAATCTTCTTGAATTCTTAAAAGCTTTTCTCACCTTTTTTCAATTTAGTGTGTCAAATCCATTGCTGATGAAATTCCATTGGCTCTGTTGTCAGTACTAAAATCATAGAGTGTTATAACACTTTAGCATTTCCTTTTTTTTTGAAATGTACAAACGGAAGTCAATAGGAGTAAACATGTGCATAAAATTAAATACTCACTTGAAAATATGTCATTGGATTGATGTTTTAATCTGCTTTTATGACTTTAGCAGCTAAACAGAATCATTTGGTTAAATCAAAAATAAATAGAATTGTTGAGAGTGCAAATTACTACCAGATACAGTATCTGTAACTGCAGGAGGAACACACATACAATGCTGTTGACTGTAAAGACTCAATTTCTAAATTAATTTTCCTGAGGCTTAGCCTTTCATTTAAAATGCAGCTGTTCTAGTTCCAGGAAAAAAAAAAAAAAAAAAAAAAAGTAAAAAATTAT
>VXAV01001773.1:561291-575400 GCA_013399715.1 Alectura lathami
TTCATCAGTCCACCCATCAGTCTTTGTAAAATCTGTTCAGGGAATTGGATGAAACGTAAGATAGTTCTTTCTACAAGAGAGCACGTAGGTGTTTCTTCAGTTGGGTCTGAAATAAAATTGTTTCTTGGGATTTTCTGTAATTGTTTATAGATCAAAGTCCCATTTGGTAACAGCCATAAATATCTTTCAGTATAACACTGTTAATATTCAAGCATTTTGGTTTTTCTCCAGGGGAATTATACCATTTTTTCCATAAATCTAAGCTACAATTTTCCCTTTAGTCCAGGAGTTTAGTGTAACAAACATTTTCAGCCATACTTTTGATAAATCTTTTTGATTTATCAAAAATAAATAAGCACCTTTTTGATAAGCAGGCCTAATGTCCAAACTCATGCAACAACATTCGTCACGAGTAAGAATCCTTAATAATCTTCATTAGACCTTCCCATAACCCAACGGAATTAGGCGAGCATTTTCTCACTCATTAAAACCATAGGCTTCTCCCCATCTTTGACGTTCATTTGTAAAAGTGACGTCTGTTCTGTACAATGATAAACACTGACATTGTGAAGCTCTGTTTACTGCATACAATGTACTATGTATTATATACAAGACAGTACACACTATATACTATATACTGGGAACATCTATATACTATTTACTGGAAGGTGGGAATGCACTCGAAAATTGCAATGGATTTCAGAGAACTTATTTTTTTAAAAAAATCTTTTCATTACAGAATTCTTTTCTTTATTCTTGTGCAAATCCATTCAAAAANNNNAAAACCAAAAAAAAAAAAAAAAAAAAACACTGACATCTGGTTTGTAGGGTTAGAAAATTGCATACATAGATCATCAGTGCTGAAAAGCTTATCAAGGCTTGGATTATCCCTCTTTAGATGCAAACTGAGTAGCCTGTGTACAAGATACTCAGTATATATACATACTTGTTGAAATGCAGTTGTGAAGTTGAATGAGGGAGTGGGAGTCCTTACTGGCACTTCAATTGACACCAAAGGAAATGATTCACTTGAATCCAAAGGAAATCCCTCCTGGCCTTAAAGTTTCTGGGCCAAGATAAGGAGACTTTGAGTTTTGGGAATGCTTCAATACCTGCAAGTTAGGATTTTCTACATGGTCTAAGTGAAATATGTTATCCACAAAATATGCTTTACTGGTTATATAGGCAAATATCCAGTTAGAGTAATTTTTTCCATTTTTGTTTTTAATTACAGAAACAAATATAGAAAATGAGCAAGCGGCCTCTTGTTACTGACCCCAAAGCCATTTTCTTTACAACGGTTCATGAAAACGCTTAGCCTTAGGATTGTGGCAACTGTGATATAGCACAACTGAAGAAGATTTCTCCCCATATTTATTCTTGAACAGTTGGTATTATTGGGTACATTTTAATGTTGCTCCTATTTCTTCAAAGCAAAACCCTATACTTGTAACTTGGTCTGTCTTTACTCACAGGGATCTTTCCTCCAAAATCATAGCTTTGTTAAGAAATTAAAGATGTTCATAGGTGCTTGCAAAGCTCATTAAATCACTATTACATTGCAGACCGGATGCATCAGGTAAATTACACAGGCAGATTTGCTAGAAAACCTGTTACAGCTCACAGCCCAAAAAAGCAAGAAAATAATATACCCAAAACCTAAACAAGATTCCTGGTAGGAGAATATGGAATGAAAATGGAAATTTTGCCAGCAGACATGTTCCTGTTAGTGTAGGCTCCATTTACTGAAATTGTAAAATAACATTGTCTGGTGCTTAGTATTTTTGCTAGAGAGTTTTCATTCTTTCAGTCTACTTACAAGTAGATTCTTTGAATCTACTCTTAATTTGCCTTCAGGTGAAGTATTTAATCTGCTTACTCATCTTATTAAATGACAAGCTTGTTTTGGAGGAGGATGTCATGACATTTAAATCACAAATTATTTTTTTCATTAGAAAAAATTAGAAGTAGGTAGGAGAAGCGCATATAAAATACAGACCTTATAAATAGGTCTGTCAAACATTTGAATCTAATATCAGTTAGACTTCTTTCTTGTTCTCCTCAGTCATTTATATCCTTAGATGGATTGTAATCATAAATTATTACAGAAAGCTTATCTTGAAAGAGAAGCTGGAAAGATTTTTCTCATGTTTTATAACAAAAAAATAGACAAATAAATGATGAGACATCTTAAAGTGCTTTGGCTTCTGAATATTACAAAAAAATATATAATTTATTGCACTTCTTTAAAATTTATTCTTCATTTAACATCTGTAATTGACAAGAATTGTGCTCTTCTTGTAATTTCATATTTCTTGTCTTCCTCTCTGTGGACAGCTGTGTTATAGTGTTTTCTCTGTACGTCTAATGGAAATGTCTCCTATACAAAAACCTGAAGATATTCCTATGTCTCCAGGTGCTGAAAATGAGTCTGAGCCAATGTTTTGAGCTTCCCAAGCAATACTTCTTCAGTTCTAGCTGAAATAATAATACATTTGCCTTACAGAGGTGACAGCTACACCAGAGAAGATTTTGAAGCAGGAGTGGTCTTTAAATCGTATACTGTCAGTACGTGTAGGCATTCCCATAACTGCAAACTGTTTGTCTTCTTCAAAAATCCACGTATCTTTGAATTTCTGCCAGCATATTCATGGCAACCTTCACCAAATACTTGTGCTTTCAGTCCTGATGGATTAACAGTGTTTAAGCAGTGGACTAGCAGACTCAGAGGTGAAAGTATACATTAGTATAAATGTGTAGAGTAGGAAATGAAGACATAGATTTGAATTTTGGTAATGATAGGTAAAATGTTTGTTTTCCTGCTCAGACAGCCACGATCTAAATTGCCTTGTGGGAAGGAGCCGAGGAGTTTATAAAAAATCATGCCTTAATGTGGCAGTCCCCCACAGGCAGAAGGTGTGTGCCCACGTTATGTCTGCAGTAGGTAGCTGCCACCTGCAACGCGCGAGCAAGTGCATGGTTCTGGTAATGTTCCTTAACTTTCATGTGAGACTATCACAGAAAACACAATGCAAAAATCTTACTATAAGGAAAATGTATGATAATAACAGTTGCTGGCAGCCTGTTCCCAAAAATGCAAGGAGGTAGTGGAATTATAGACCACCCAAATTAACATGAATTCCTGGAAAATGCTAGTGCAAAGAGTCAAATTAAACCCTGTTTTAAGCAGATTTTCCAGGTAAGCACTTCAAAGAGATGAATGTATCATATAGCATAATGATGGGTGACATATAACAAGCATTCCAGCCCAAGCCAACTTCTGTGACAGGCAAGAGCCTTCGTGGAGAGGCAGAAAGCTGCTGTTGTCATATATTTTGATTCTAGTGAGAATTTTTGACATAGCTTCTGTGACATTCTCATAAGAAGGGAAAATAAAAGTGATATTCACATAATTCCTAAGGAGACCCATATTTCCATATTCTGGAAAGGGCTGAGGAGGTTCAGCCTGAAGGGAGGAGACATCAAGTGACCAGGAGTATGATCTTCTAATTTCTATTCCAAAAAGAAGTAGAGTAACCTGCTGTCTTTGTCAATTGTGGACAAGGCAAGAAGTAATGAGCTTCCAGTTTGGTTGTATAATCAGTTGTTAGTAAAAGCTTTGCAACGCTGAGGATATTGAAGCCCAGGAACATTGTATTGTCTCTTCTGGGAAGTTCCTAAAGCCAGGCTAGAAAAATATCATCAAGGATTGCAAAAGGGTGGCTGATCTCACCCTGAGGTGGGCAACAGTTCAGAAAACCCCTCTGTGTCTCTTCTGTCCTATGGCAAAACAACTTTCTTCTTTCCCAGAGCCAAGCAGTCTGCACACCAGGACCCACAGGGCAAGCTCTCCCTCTCCTTTCTGCTAAGGTGACCTCTGACATTTGCTCACTGATTAATCAGTTATGGTTTGAAAAGTGAGCATATTGCCAGAAAAGCACTCCTGGGGAAGTGACAGGAACAGACTATCTGGGGGACACCCTTAGACACACCTACGGACAGATGCAAGGGACATCTACATCCAGGTACTCAGTTTTGAAGCCTTTGCAGAGTTTTGTCCACAATGACAGCAATAAAGTTTCCCATAGGATTTTTCTTAGCAAATAACCCTGCATCTGCAGCCTGCCCACTTCTTATAATCTATTTGGACCGTGGCTAATACGGACTGTGCAGTCCATGTGTGAAACACATGTGTTCTGTCCCAAGACTAGGGGGCTACATAAATTACACATGTGAAATATGTCAAGCACATGTGGACATGCCCTGAATCCTCATGCATTTTTGGTAAGAAGGAACTCCAAAGGTGTTTATATCAACAATTTATTTATGAGGAGGGACCGTGAGGGAATCTGTGTAATATTCAATTTGCAGAAAATAGAAAATTTTATCTCTCTGCTGTCCAAGTTGTAAAGTCAGATGCCAATATTTCCTTCCCTTCTGTGAATTTTACCCCTGCACATTTATTACTGCCTAGGATTCAAAAACCTTACTGCAAAATGTAAATTAAGACACTACAGTGAGAACTTCTGGAGATAATGCAGCACTTTAGTCACCGGGTTCATCTGCTTCAGACTGTATCTCTACTTATCAGCACTATTTACTAGCAGATTTTTAAAGCAAATAGGAAGTGAAATGTCTTTTATTTTTCTTGCAACACATCAGTTCAGCTTCTTCAACATATCAAACAAATTAGTAGAGCCAAGGCTGTAGTAGTGCGCTAATTCCAACATCCAGTTCTGCAGGACTCAAAATCTGAAGACAATATTTACACTGGATAAAATAGGACACCAAGAGCAAACTCTGAAGAGATGAGTTTCACATGTGAATCTGGATTTGGAAGTCATTGAAATTGTTATCAGATCCGGCGCAAATTTTTAATTGCCGGCATTTCTATGTTCTTTGTCCTTGTAGTGGAAGGTGGGATTGCTGGCATCTCTTCCAGCTGGTGCTCCTTCTTCTTATCCTTCTTCTTAGATAACTAATCTATAGCAGGATTTTTATTTTTATTTACCCAGTGCAGACAAAACAGCCTGAAAGAGCTGGTATGGCAGAGACCACTGAGTGTAAATGAATGGTAACATCTGGAAAATTGTTTTTTTGTTGGTGGTGTTTTTTTTTTTCCCCCTGCATTACACAATTTTCCACCAACTCTGACCAACAACATAACTTTAGCCAGAAATTTAACCAGGAATTTGAGATTTTGGTCTTTTCTAACAGAACTTCATTATAAAATACTATTGTAAAGTATTGGATCTTTGGACTCTCCCAGCAGGGCAGAAGGATGTCAGCTGAGACATGGAGCCAGCATAATTCCCAACAGCAAAGCAGCAGTCCTACTCCAGGAGTTCTTCAACTTAATTTAGAAAGACTGTTTCTACAAAGAGAGTTACAAGCACTTGTTTTTGTTCTTTGTTTCATTGATTTGAAATAAAAGTTATCCATTCTGCATTGACCTCGTAGTGCAGGACTTACAGTGTCCCCTTGCAGAGTTTGAATTAATGTACAGAACAGCTGGTACCGGTAATACTAATGGATTTCCTGGTTTTAGTTCAAATACAGTAAACTTTTAGTTTAGTTCACACTAAATCTGAAGATACGTTTTTCGTATTTTCTTTTCTCCAGTGAGAGTCATAGACTTTAAACACACTTTTAGAAATAAAAATGAAAAGATATAAAAAAAAAAGTAGAAAAGAATTACTTTCTTATATTTTTGAGATAAAAATGTGGACCATTTTCTTTCCTCCCTGTGTTTTACTCCACTCCCTTGAAAGATCCTAATCAGAACCCTAGAAATGACCAGATGATTTGTGAGACCCCAGTGAAAACATGTACTGGAATGAAAGAATTTAAAACTTAATTATATACATTCAAGAAAATATCTGTCAAAACAGCTTCAAAGATTTAATTAACTGTATGTAGAGTGTGAAGGGGTCAAACCAGCATTAGCACAGCACTGTATGAAATTTCATTCCCCTGTAAAATGGGAGACTCAGAGGAGTGGGCACAGACCTAGGGCCAGATCCTGCTGGGCTAGTGACAGCCTGAGACCTATGGGAACTGGGGCCCTTGGTTAGCCAGACCAGCACTCTGCAGAACATGGACCTGTCAGGAGAAAGCTTTGGAAGTTTTTTAGCACACCAGACATTCAAGCATGCAGGAAGCAGAGAGGTATTTTAAAATTTGGCTAAGGCATTTAGGTTTTACCTTGTTTACAATGTTGAATGCCTAGAATTATGTCTAATTCAAAGGCAGAAAAAGAAGACACAGTCCTCCTATTTACTTGTGAGGAGAAGCAATATTTATTTATTCCTTCTTCTCAAAAGTCACTTTTGATTTAACAAACAGCAAGAGTATGTCAGTGTAGGAACAAATGCCTTTGAAATGCAGAAACAAACGTGTAAGGAAAGTGCAGGCTTTGTTTTGAGCTAGCTGTCCATTTCACAATTAGACTGCTCTTTTTCTTGGTTTTATCCCAGCATCTTTCCATCCTACTCTGGATTCATTCAGAGGTGAATAGTCAACTGAACAAATCCACAAAGTTCTGAATCTTGTAGACTTTAGCATGGTGAAGCCTGGTGTCTCCCCATGTTTCTCTGTGCTCAGAGCTTTGAAACTGCTGTTTGGCTGAATGAGCATGCAAGAGTTGTCTGCAGCTTTGTTCTGCTTCTCCCCGTCCTGCAATGGCTGCCCCCTGAATTGTACTCAAGTGTCCGGTGATTGCATCAAAGCTCAGAAAATATTATACTAAGCATAAAATTTTCACGAAAACACAGTGATTAATCTAGCAAATCTGGGACACTTGTTCTATATGCTTATTTTTTACACACAAGGATCTCTTGAAACTCACCAGTTTCTATAGATGCCTCTCTCAACATTCATCTGGTTTTGTGGTGGCACCATTTAAATCTGTATATTGCTGTCTCTTTCCCAAATACAGTAGGGTTCACCTCTGACCAAAAGAACACATGCTGACATGCGAAAGATTAATTTCAAAGCTAGAAGAGAAAACTACCAGAATGGAAAGTCAATAAAAACTGGTATGTTCTCCTTGGGATTGAAACTGTGGAGGGAAACTTTAACACCTGGAAAGCAATTCTTTAGGTAGTTAACAAACAGTATAAAAAAGATAGTACTCTCAAAGCATAAGTTTGACCACAGTAAGTGTGTTCACAATAAGTTCTTCTAAGGGATCTTCAGGGAACACTTTTTAGCAGGACCTTGCTGAAACTGAACAAAACTATCCTTATTTCATATTAATATTGTTTCCTGCCATAACATCTCCATGGAGAGCAGTCCCTGAACAGCTTTCAGGAACTTGGTTCCTTAATGTGAATTGTTCTCATTGGAACCAATCTGATGTTCATTGCACAGGCTCACAGGCTGGGAGTGGTATGTGCTCTGGAATGAGATATAAAATTCTTTGCATTCACAGAATCGTAGAATCATAGAATGGTTTGGGTTGGAAGGGACCTTACAAATCACCTAGCTCCAACCCCCCTGCTGTGGGCAGGGACACCTCCCACTAGACCAGGTTGCTCAGAGCCCCATTCAGCCTGGGCTTGAACATTTCCAGGAAGGGGGCATCCACGGCCTCTCTGGGCAACCTGTTCCAGTGTCTCACCACCCTCACAGTAAAGAATTTCTTCCTAATATCTAGCCTAAATCTCCCCTCTTCCAGTTTGTGGCCATTACCCGTTGCCCTGTCGCTACACGCCCTTCTAAATAGTCCCTCCCCAGCTCTCCTGTAGGCCCCCTTCAGGTACTGTAAGGCCGCTATCAGGTTCCCCCAGAGCCTTCTCTTCTCCAGGCTGAACAACCCCAACTCTCTCAGCCTGCCTTCATAGGGGAGGTGCTCCAGGCCTCTGACCATCTTCGTGGCCCTCCTCTGGACCCGCTCCAACAGCTCGATGTCCTTCTTGTGTTGGGGGCCCCAGAACTGGATGCAGTAGATCCCCACACTGTTAGGTAGCAAAGCAATCTTCAAGGTGTTTTTATCTCTGCTTTAGTAGAGGCAAGAGCAGCAGAGACACTCATCCACAGCTGTCCTTGTAGCAACAAGGACAAGCAACTCGCACCAACAAGCTCCATTTCAACAGGACTTGAACCTTTGCCCCAGCGTGGATAGTTTGTCTTTTACCTGATCTCCCCAAGAAAAGTCCGTTTGCAGTTTTGCTCAAATATTTCTTGTTTTTCCTTCTAGCTTATGGGAGAGCACCAGCTCTGCTCTTAAGCACCAGTGAGAAAGAAAGGCAAAATAATAAACATCTGCCAAACATTAACTTGAATTGTAGCCAACTTTGATTCTCATCAACATTGATTTTAGTACTCTGATTATAGCCCCAACCCGCAGCTTTCTTTTGATCTTCTTTCTGAGTATTTCTCTACCTTGATACACTGATGATGGGACAGTATTTGTTTTAAGCACTAACAAACACTTCATTTGGATTTCTGGCATCAAGCATCCTGCCGACATCCATTAAAGGTATCAAATGTCTCTGCTTCCCAATTGTCAGTTCATATTTTGGTATTTATTTGCAGAGGCTGATAAATGTGTTTTTCAATTATCAGTCATGCACATTTTGGTATCAAAACGCTATTGGGACTGAGTGTTTAGTACTTCCTGCTGTTCATTTACACAGAACAGCTATCTTAATGGAAAAAAAAAATATGGCTCATGACTAAAACCTAGGAAATACAGCTCTAAAACAACAATACACATACATGTGCTAAAACCAGCCACCTAATAGTGCCCGTATGTGAAATACTTTTGTTCTAAAGATAGATTAATAGACCTTTAATCTATTTACTGTCACTACACTCTCATATTTTACTACATATTTTAATAAGCAGCTATTTAAACTTATATATGTGCACATGTTGACTATTTAGGTAGTTAGTCCTTGAAAATGCCATAATTCTTTTTTATATACAGCCATATCTCTTTTCCTCTTCTTTGTAGGCATGAAGACACTGTAAATATCAAATTTGTACGCATTATCTTTGATCTGTGTTGTTGCTGTTTAATATTAGGCAAGAATTAGGAAATGTTCCAACTCCTGTGAATACTGCAGTATGATAATACAATAAGAAACTTATTTATAGTACACCCATGGCTAAAAAATAACATCTGCTCAGTTAAAAAAGAAAAATGCAGTGTTCCACTCTTTACTCCAATACACTTAGTAAAGAAGTGAATTGTGTAGGATCTTTGGAAAATATGGACTTTTCCAACAACAGCCATTGCTGTCATGTTAGTGTGCACACACACAATGTTGTGGTGTGGATTTTTTTTTAAGTTTAATGATTTTTAATATCCCTTTGAAAAATGTTAGGAAACATCAGGCATTTCAAAAATTCTGGGCACGAGTTTTGCAACATAACCTTTAAAATCCAGACTTCTTTGTCTTCACCAAGTAACCTTCTGGAACTGAAGTAACTGAAGATTTTGTGGAGAAAGAGGAGCCATTCAGAACATGTGTTCTGAGCTGCAGATTTTGTTTTCTTTACCTCAGTAGTATTTTGTGCTTAAAACACCATCTGTGGCCAGGTCCGTTGCTAACAGTTCTCTTCATGGGCCTGCTTTCACAGTTTGTTGCAGTTATTTAGGAGTCCCATTATATGGCAGAAAGCCCTAAATTGCTCCTACGCCTTCTCAAGAAGTGTCCCTCTATTTGGGAGACACTGTATCAGGAAGCAGAGGAGGTATCATCCTACACAGGCTGGAAAGGAGCTGCTGAACTGCTCTTGAAAACTGGCTCCATCCCAAAGGATGAAAACCAATGTGATGGTGCATTTATTTGAGTGTTTCAGAGAAAGATGAACACAGCTTCTCCATGCAGCTGGGCAGAATCAATTGTAAGCTGCAGAGATTTACCCAGCAGCGCTTTAGGAGGTTAACCTCTAGGAGGTTAATGCACCGGGGTTTTTATGGGTTTTCTGCACTGGAGCAGATTTCTCTCTTGGATGTATCCCCAGAAGAGAAAACACAGTAATGTTAGCTCCTAGACTTCCATAACTGCCTGCCTTCAGGAACAAGCTAGGGAAACTGCAGGATGCAGTGATGATGGAGTAGTGAATTGGAAACATGTCAGACTTTGCATGGAAATTCTCTATGCTTCTCATTACCTGTGGTCTGTGCAAGCTGGATATAATTGGAAAGTCTTTTATGTATATTTTAGTCTTTCTAATATTCCTACTGTCTCAGGGTTTTTCCTTTCCTCTCCTCTCCTTTCCACATATTTCCTTTCATTTCAAAGACTGGACACAGAAATAACTCTGTAAGCAAAGATTTTTAACAAAGAATTTAAATCCAGTGGAAGCTGTTTGCGTAACAGGCTAGTTTGTCTTAATAACATCATAAATTTGGACAAAATCACAGAAACATATCATTTTTATATAGAACTTCAGGATTTTTTCATTTCATTTTCCTTCTGCCTACATCCTTTGCAATTATTGTAGATGTGAAATTTAAAACAGATTGAAAAGCTGATATTTTATGTAAATTCTCCCTTAGGTTTTAATCTTTAATCTTGTTACATTAATTTTTTTCCAGGTATAGTATCATCTAGTATTGGAGCATCTGTGCATATACTTCATGTATGTGCTTAAGGATTATAAGTGATATGAATTTGGGCTTTTATCCTTCTTGTTCACAAAATTCATGTGGCAAACCAACTGTTCAATGAAGTTGTATATGTAATATCCCTTGAATACATTTTTGAAAAGAAATGCATAACTTTGTATGTCTGTGGTGAGAAACACGACTTCAAAAATAGTGGAAGGGAATTCCAAACATGCATGCTTTAAGAAATAATTATTTTCCTTTTAACTCATTTTTAAAGTGATCACATTGGATTCAAACCTGAAAATGTAGTTCAGCTTAGCTGAACAGAGAGTAATAAATGCCAGATTTATAAATGAGGCATGCTTCTGCAAACATAACTTTAAAAAAATTAAATCAACAGAAATGTTCAGAGACCTAGTCTGCAATATAGATTTGAACCATCCAGAGTACTTCCAAAATATGGGATCACAACAAATATTGTTTTCAAATCATAGAAATAAAGAAAGTAATCTGGTTCTCTTTTGTCTTACTAAGTGACAACTTTGGGAAAACAGCTGAGAATTTGCAGAGTTTGACTATGCCATATTGCAAACATAAGCGTTGACCAGGGAGATTGTATTTTTTTGTCAATTTTTATTATCTTTCAGAGTATTGTAAGCTGTCTATAACTTGAAAGCAGTGATTCCACTTAAGAGTGTCAGACCTTTCAAGGGTTACTTCTGAAATAACAAAAGTGCAAGACTGCCCCTGGCCAGAGCGCATGACATCCAGGAAGAGGTACACTTAGCATTATGATCTACCTGTGTGGGACTGAACTGAATGCAGCAAGAAATGTTTCAAGCTTGTCTTTCTTAAAACCAATGACAAGTTTGTAGGCCTCAGGTTTGCATGTGTATATCTAAGGGTTGTACCACTTTGAGCAAATATCTGGAAAAAAAATATGCTCTAAATTTTCATCCTGTTCTACAAGATATATTCAAACTGAACCACTCCCGCCTTGCAAGTGTGTCAGCATACATGCTGTAAAACATAAAGATTTTACAATTTTGGTTTTTAATTAAATTGTTAATAGCAAATAGCATTGGTATTTATTGTAATTAGTAATCACAGCTGTTAGTACAGTACCTAAACATCTACACAACTGCAGGATTGCATTCTGCCAGGCTCTGTACAAACAGATAACTCACAGCCTAAACAGACAATGGAGTAGAAAGAAGAACAGAGAATAACCAATATAAGTGCCATAAACATCTTTTTCAAACAAAATCCTTTTAGAGGCCTGGAAGGAAGAAGGTAGTTTCATGGAGCTGGCTTGCTGGCTGGCTTCCAGAGAAAGAAGTAGAATATATGGGGAAAATGAAATGAAAATCAAATGTAGACAGTACGCTTAATCTTTTCTTTTCTAGAAAAGATCAAAACACTTTTTTCCCTAGCAACAACTAAAAATACACAAAATGCATTCCTAATATTAGTGGCAAAGTACTTATAAGGAATTACTGCTTGGTCTTAAGGGTAATATATTTTCTTGTTGCTTTATATTATACATTACAATAATGTCTAGAGAACACAACTAACAGGCTCCACAATATTTGGGCTCTTCATAAACAAACTGAACCAGCTTACTGTGTGTAGGCAAGAGGGAACAAATAAGTAAATTCAGAACAGAAACTCCAAATTTACAGGAGATCTTTTGTGTTAAGATACTTTTGCACTAAAACAAATTGCTCAGTGAAGAAAAAACTGTGCACATAAACCATGGAGAAGAGCACCTACATGGAACACAGAGCTGAATGTCCTTTTTGGGGTGGATAGTGAAGGTGTAACAGAGAAATAGAGCTGAGTATTGTGTCAATAAAAGCCCAAAGCCAGAAACACAAAAGACACGTGATGTTGAGCGACAGCCTGGTGAAGTAGTGGATTACTTTCATTGTAAATATGTGTGAATGTATGTTTGGAAAAAAAGTGATCTTGGCTATCCAAAATCACTAGTGGGCTCTCACTGATCATTGCCAATCAGGAGCCAAGGAATGACAGATAGCTCTATGGAAGGGGCAGCTCACCACTCAGGGACCACCCAGCAAACCAGATGCTGGGAATTACTAGGAAAGGAAAAGACAATGAAATGTGCATTGTCGTTATGCCTGTGTCCACTGTGCTCCCATATCTTAAACACTTTATATAGCTCTAATCTCTTATTCTCATCACCTTCATTTTAAAAAATCTGATCCTGGAACTGAAGAAAGTTCAAAGAAAGACAGTAGCCATAACCAGAATTACGGAACAAGTGTAGAGAAGGTATTGTTAGTCTGAAAACAAGGTGACTGAGGAAGTCTATAAACTCATGGAGCCTGAACAGCTGCACATGGTATTTTCCAATGATCTTTAGGAAGTCAGCAACTAGCAGCTTCAAGATAAAGAGAAGGAAGTTGTTCTTCATAAAATGCACAAGGAAGCCATGAGAACTCCTCGCCTCAGTCAAAACCAGATGCTACAAGTTTACATAGTCTCGCCCAGTGCAGTCGTTTTTGTGTTTTTATATATATATACAGTGGCAGTAACAGTGCACATGTTCTTTGTATCACCAAGGACAACTTCTCTAGGTAAAGTGAATCATTCATAAATTCTGAGATTTGCAATGAAAAATCAAAAGCCAGGTTTTCTATTTAATTGTAAACCCACTCTCTGCTGAGATTAGAGCCTGCTCCAGCTATTGATCCTGAAAATGCCTTTGTATTTTGAGGTGCATTCATGCTATGTTATACATCCCTCACCCTAAACAGTCAGCAGTTAGAGACTGTCAGAAAATGAGACAGTGTGCAGGCTTTAACGATTTCATCACCATCACCCATTTCTGTGCAACACTAAAGGAACACCCAGGACTCAGACCCTAATCCAACGCAATCATAACTTTTTTTGACTAACTTCTCCACTTTCTGTACTAGTCACCAGCTGCTTCTTCACTATGGTTGGAATCAGAACATACATTTCATCTGCCCAAAGGCCTGAAGGCAGTAATATTTAAAACAAAGCCTTAACTGCTTAACTAACTGCACATTCTGTGAGAATACTCTCAACACTGTAGCAACTAGATCAAAACAATGCTGTTAGAGACCTGGTCAGTGTTAAGGGAAGAAAGAAAAAGTACTTACCACAAAAGCTAGAGTGAATGCTCACAGTTGGTTGCTATCCCTTCACTGGCATAATAAAAATCTTTTAGCCTTGCAAAGCTATGTCACCCAGTAACAACAAAGTACCAAACAGTAAAATGAGCAATAATTTATCATACTATCTAATGGCAGATCCAAAATGTATTAAGAATAACTCTAGAATATCATGAAAAATATACAAACAGTCAAACAAAATAGAGACTGGGAAAATCTTGCAGGAATATCAACACTCAAGTCAATAAAACTAACATGCATGAGTAGCTGTGACTCAAATGAGTAACCTGAATCTATGGTTTGGAACACTGATGGCAAAAGTTAGACTCCTGGGTTATTAGGATAACTTTGTATGTTGCCAAATCCCCTCCACTGTTCCATTTC
>VXAV01001773.1:591644-624654 GCA_013399715.1 Alectura lathami
CTCCCCTTGCACCTGCACATGTTGATGGCTATCAGCTGAGCTCCGTAGCCTGAGTTTCAGTAGCACTGATTCTTGTACCATGATTATTTTCTCAAGTAATGCATTTTAATAGCACAAGAAGTGCCACCACTCGGTATAGCAATCCATGCTAAGCCCAAGACATCCTTGTTTATCTAGTTCACTGTTCTTCAGAGCCAAAAGCATTATGTGTAATTCTACCAACTTTATTTATCCTGNTTTGTGATTTGAATTATTACTGAACCTCACTGAGTATTCTTTCACAATCATTTGCATTTATAGTGATATAGGAACAGGGTCTTTATTTAACAGCTATGGCGTAAGAACCCTGTGGTTTTGGCTGTGGGCTTCCACAGCTGAGCTATCTGTGGAAGTCAAAACACCCAGCCAGCTCAGCCTGACACCAGGGACAGCACATTAGGGATGGTTCCTCAAAAGCATGTTGACAACACCCAGCAGCCCATTTTTTTCTTTTAAAGATAAACACACACTTATTCATGTCTGCCAACAGCCTGCTAACCCCTATGTATAAATGTTAGCCTGAGATGGTGGAATCCTTCAGCCAGTTTTGTTTCTCTCTCTAAGCTGATGCGCAGCTAGGACAGCTGTGGGTATTATGCTTCAGTTTCACTCCCTCAGGCAGTAAAGAATTTCTGGTCTAATCACAAGAACAGCTGGGACTCAAGTCCTCTGCTTCTCTTCATGGCTCTGTGTGCTCACCCCACACTTAATTCAGCTCCTGAGGGGGCCAGGGACAAAACTGTTGGAGCCTGTGCAGGTAGACATCCACAATTACCTCACTGTTTCCAGTGGATGTAGGTCCTCAGATGATTGTCCCCTGCGGTCATTCCAACTCCATATCTCTTCATCCTCCCTCTCACCATCCAATGGCTGTGTTGACATCTTAGCTATTGGTCTGTCCCAAAAGTTTATGTTCAATTAATTATTTTCCATTTCCTATAAGTCTTTTTTAGTGCCACTGCATTCTTTGATATATTCTGAAAAAGTAATCCAGGACTTTTTTTCTGTGCATACAACCCATGTTAGATTTTACTAAAATGTGTGCCATTTAAATAACCCAGAAGAACCTCATGTAGCACAAGCATTCTTGTGTTCTCTGCCATGAACCCAACATCTGGCCAGTTACGCATTTCCTACTGAGTACATCAGCAGAGGTCTCCCAGTTCCTCACTGAGAGGTGTTGGAGTGTGTCCAGTGTATTGTGCAGTAGGCTGCAGAGGAAAGTTAAATCAGGACAGGGAACCATGAATTTGTTAATAGTCATCTGAAACTTAGCTAGGTTTATTTGGAGAAAATAAAATCTGAAAACTCGACTCTGAATTTTTATTTTTCCAGCAGTCATTTCTTTTCACATTACATTTTTGATGAAATACTTCAGGATAAAACTCAATTTTTTATGCAAATGAGATCAATTGGATAGCATTTAGTAATCCAGATTATTACTTGTATTGCATAAGGCTTGTTCAGCCTCAGTGCGAACCTCCCCAGAAAATGTTTGTTGTACTTTTACAGTTTGTTTTAGAGGGCATGTCTGGTAATGCTTAGCCTGCTTAATACAGCCACCTTAGTAAGGATGCACAGGTAGATTGCTTTTTGAATGAGAGTGTGATAGAGGATTACATCAATTTTGTGTCAGTAAAATAGATATTGGCTTCATTTTAGCATTTCTTGTGCTGCTTCATGGACCCATCGTCCTGGGTGTTGCACAATTACACTAAGGTGTCTTCTCTTTGCAGTAGGTCTTGGAGCAAGCAGTGCTCTTGGGGCCGAGGCAAGAGAGAAGATCTGATGCGAGTTACTCCTGCGCAGCTGGCAGCCTTGTCTTCAGGAAAGGCACCGACCGTTTTGGAGAGCTGCTTTAACTTTCCTCCCACTCCAGTTCTGGGTGATAGAAAGCCTAAGAGCTGCAAGATAAAGAATCTGCCTCCAATCCCTGATCTTTCATGCATTTTCTCCTCTTCCTTTCTACTCTGTCTACAAAAAGCTTGCATTCTAGGAGAGGCATCTTTTGTATTGATACGCTAGAAGGAAGAGGTATTGTTTGATTGTTTTTGGGGGGAGGGCTGGGCAGAAGGTTACTTCTGCTTCTGTTCTTTATGCATCAGCCTAACTGCAGGGTAAATATTCCTCAAGGAAACAACCAAAGGGCTCCGTGCTGTAAACATTATGCTTGCAGCTTTACTCCCACGAGTAGTTCAGCTGTACAGCTGTATAAGCGCTCGCAGGATCAAACAGGATAAAGACAAAAAGCAGACAAAGCAAAGGGGAGCAAGTTAGACATACAAGCCCAGTGGTCAGGGTGATGATAGGCACACATGTTGTTAGTTCCTCTCCCCCTCCCTCCTGCCAGCCACTGAAACAAGCAACATATGATAGGAGGAGGAGAGGGGTGAAAATCTGAATCTGCTCTTGGAAGAAAAACACCCATCTGTAAAAGATTCATATTTCATAGATATTGCTTAGACTTCATGTACACTCTTGGAGTGAAATTCTCTCTGTTAGGGAGCATTGTGGGCCACTGCTGCTCCATTTCAGTGCAGCAGAGGGAAGCCTGCACTGCGGTGCACTGCAGTCTCCTCACTTAGGGAGGGAGAAATATTTCTTTTGGCAAGCAGAGGTGCTCCAAGGTCCTCAGTGCTCTTAGTGAGGATGGATAAGTAATGATGCCTACATTTAAATTTCATGAGACAGCTTGACTTTCTGATAGCAGTTTTTCAGGTTTTGAACAAAGGCAAATATGTTTTCAATTTCCACTGAAAATGAATTCTGAAAAAGATCAGTTTTAGTCAATTTTCATTACACAATTTTGATTTTACAATTTTATTTTGCTTCCTATGTCACCTACTGGCATGTTACATCTGGTATAAACTCATTGAAGTCTTCCATTTTTAATATCTTTTGTTATTCCTAAAGGGGACTGCTATAAACTACCGATAAAAAATATCTTCATCTCCATTCCTAGACCAAACTCTGTGTTGTTTTGTAATGAAATAGAATAAGAACATATGCTTGACTTCACAAAGAAGTGAAGTTTCTCTTTACACTTGCAGACTATAGATCTAGTACACAATTTTGTGGAGTGAGAGAACATTTAAATTTTAATAGCTTTATTCTGAAACAAGGCTTCAAGCACAGATGTAAATAATTCAGCACTTGAAGGCCTCCAATGTGCTGCTAATAGTTCATTGCGTGCCCAGAATTTGTATAGGTAGGCATGAAAGCAGATATTAAGCAGCTCTACCCATGGCGGTGTCACCAGGAGACTCTATGGATGTGAGTCACAGAAATTTCCAGCCTTGTTGTTAGTAAAATGGGGATAAGCTATCCATTTCCCTGGAATGCTGTGATCCTCAAATAATGAATGATGTGAACATTTCTGTCGATATACCCCATCATTAATTTTCCGTTGCTCTTTTGCCAACATTTGAAGACGTTTAGCTCTATGACGGTGCAGATTTTTAAGCTACTAGCAGTACCACAATAACTGTTTTCAATTTTTAAAAGATCTGATTTCCTACCTTTGGAAACATTTGCCACTTAAGCCTCAAATGCATTCTTTCAGAAATGGTAGCTTATGTTTCCTGTGCTTTGCCTCTCCAAATAATGATGCACAGCATTTAGTATTTAAGTCAAACACAAGAGTAGTCCATTCCCTTTGTATTTTGGATACAGGCTCTTATCACAGTTGCACTGTGACATGTTGGCCTTGAATCTCCACTGCTCTGTAACCTGCTCGGGCAATAGTAATATTCTTTGATACTCTCCTGATAAAAGGCAAAATTCAGAACTTTGGCAGACATTTTTTATGAAAGTAGGAAAAATTGCAGTGAATTAACTTTTGAATTGCTGGGTTTCTGCTGTTTTCACTCCATATATTAGGCATTCATAAGTGCTCTTTTCAATTTGAAACGGCACTAAAAGCAACTGTTAGAGAATCAGTGGACTTTTTCTAGACCTTTTCCTCCTGTCAATAAAATTCAACTGATTGGAAATTGTTCATAAAAATGAAAATATATGTATACATATTCTTAACTGGGTATGTTAAGCCATCCATAGCTAATCTACTATTCCAGCAGATATCACTAACATGCTTCCTTCGAGCAAGGCTTTTCGCATGTTCTCGCGGTGGGGAAATATTAATGAAACACATCATCCTAGGAATGTCCATATTATCGCTTTTGTTTTAAAAGCTGTCCACAGTAATGAGCTCTACATAACCTTTTGCCCCTCAGATTTCTACAAACCGATCCACCTGGAAAAGAGTTAAGTGCAGACGAGAGCTGTGCAGTACAGCCTGCAAGTGTCATCATCTTTTCCCTGCAAACCGTGTGTGCGTGTGAGTGTGTGTGTGTCTGAGAGCATGTTTTAAAGACCTTGCCTAATCACACCTCACTTATTTTTAAGTAGAACATGTGGTTTGACTTTGCACCCACTTTTCTACTGGAAGACTAAATGTTAACACCCAGGGGCACCTGTCTTAGATTAGTGAATAGTTTACTACAAATGATGGAACCAAACTGATGGGATTATACTTGGTTTGGAAACACAAAATTGAGTCAGATAGGATTTTCCCTTTTATTTATTTCAAAGTACAGAAGACGACACTAAAAACAAAAAGAAAATGTGTCTCTAATGCTGTAGTTTAAAAATATCTGACAAGTTTTGCTGACATGTTTTCTGTGTGGAAGGACCTGAAAATCTCATGTCCACTTGACAAGAGCATTTTTGTCATTCCACAGTGGCAAAACAAGTGCAAAATGTGAAGTGGTCTGCACATATGGCCTTAGAGGGCACTGAGGTTTGGTGAGGGTCAATTTTTTTTGGATCTGGGTAAATTTCATGGTCCCAGCTGTCCAGATGATTTGCAGAGGACACCAATATACTAAAGCAACCTGCTGTGAATCTTCATCCAAATGGGTCAGTGCATGGCAGGCACCCCATACGGTCCTCAATAACTTCACAAAACTAAAATAAACTTCTGCCAATACCAGCTAACTTGGGATTTCCTTTCCTGGTGTTCTGATTGACTGGGTATAAATTACATGATTCTCCTATGATCATCTAAAACTCTGTCCTTCTGTATATATAAAAATTCTCAAGAGTATCAACATGGAAATAATTACATTTTTATGAATATTGTGTTCTTTAGATATATTGTGTTCTTTAGGTGCTGATTTAGCAATCCAAGTACTAAGGTACTGTAGTAATTTCTTTTACAAATTTAGCGTTAAAGTGGCAACAACAGACTTCTCCAGTATTTCCTTCAGACACCACCCAATACACACAAGTATGCCTGCACACTTACACACTCATACTAGCACACTCATTGACATACGCATACACATTATTGCTTTTTGCTTGGACTGTTAGTCCCCTTTTATCTCTATGTGTCTCAAATTATTCTTCGTTTTTCATCTGCCTCTGCTTATCAATAACCCCTATTTGTCTGACTAGTGTTGCTTACTGCTTTGGAGTAAATATATATACTCAAAAATACATACTCAAAAAAAAAAAGTATTTTTTTTCAGTAAATATATACTCAAAAACAATTAGGGTTGATACAGGCCAATGGGCTGTTTTTCCTGATTCCTTCATATTGTCTGTTGCTCTTCCCTCTGAACCTCTCTTCCGCCTTTCAGAGGGTATTTCTGTGGTGTCAAATACTGCAATAAGATTTTGTGATTTCTTTGGAACGAGCACGGTATTGTTGCTGTAATATTGTGGCCACCACATTTTGAAATCTCCATTTTAGATGTCTTTGCTAACACAAATTGGAGTAATTTAAAGGGCAACTTACAAATAAGTGATTTTCTATATTTCATTATTCTCACTTAATTGCTGATTTGCAGAAATGAATGGAACAGAGCCACCAAACTCCTGTCACTTTTAAACTCCTAGTCAGAGAGACTGGTGACATTTTATTTAATACTAAAAATGGTATTGAGAGTTTTCATATTCTATTATCCAAGTACAGGTTATTTTTCTGACATAGGAAGGCTTAATGTTGGATGGTGAGCGGGTGGAAAATTAAGATACTAAGTATAGCACAAAGTGAGGTATTTTAAATCACAGTGCTGCACCTCATGTAGTTTTTCATAATGCAGTAATTCTGGGAGCTATTTCAAATATTTCTGCCCTCTGACTTGGTGCAGAACATCACAGGACTCGGTGGCACACTGGCAGAAACCCTCCCTTCTACCAGCTGAATTTAGTTCTCAGGGGCTCCTGGCACCCACCTCTCAGTGCCACTCCTTCACTGTCCCGCTCAACCACAGCACTGCAGCAAAGCCACCACCGTCCTAGCAAGGACATGGCCTTTTATCCTAGTTCCTCATGCTGCTGTGCCATAGGTCTGTGCATGGCTGCAGAGCCTCTTGGAGAGAAGTTTGTAGGAAACTGTCTCTTGCAGGTTTTCTTGCACTGATGAAAAATCCTGCATTAACCTGCTCAAGCAGTGTACGTCGTGGTTTGCATCTCTAGTTGTGACTGTTCCTGAAAGCATAGGACTGAAATAATGCTTTACTGACTGCAGCTCTTTCATAGAAAAAAAGTCACAGATGCTGATTTCCAGCTCCTGGGGAAAGGCTCCTGTTTCTTTGTTAAAACACCCCTGTGTTGAGTATGGCTGGAGCTGCACATGCAATAAGAGGCCTGCCCTGCAGCAGTGAAACCTGCAGGTGCATAAATCTCCAGCATTTATGGTAAAATCTGTGTCATGGACATTTTCTTATCAGAATAGATCAGGCAGAGGAGAAGGAGGAAGGGCTGAGGAAAGGCTGCTGACAGATTTGAGCTGCTTGGAAACACTGGCCACTATTTACAGAAGGTGTTTGAGTACTGCGCTCCCTGGAGCTGGTAATAATTGTGCCGTTTTCTTCCATGGGAATAGGCTCAGGCCTTTGGCTGGCAAATTTTTGCATATAGCCCAAATCAAGTCATTAGTTGCTATGTGTCCAACCTGTATTTTAGGGCCCTCCAGCAGAAAAGTCCATTTGCATATTTATCCCAGCCAGGAACATGGTAATTAAGTCTGTGGTGTTGTACACAACTGGAGGAAAGTCTGTAATTCAATAGTTCAGAGAGACTCCTGCTGATTTCAGTGGGTTTGAAGCAGTCACAAACTCAGAGGGTGTTTACTGGATCATGGACAACCCTCGCAAGAATGATTAAATTAACACTTCAAATTATCAACGCCTCCACAACACTGATACCAGCCCCACCTTTCAGACGACAGAAAAAGCATTACAAAAGGGGTGAAACTTGCTTTTTGATAGGGTCTGCTCTGTATGGCGGTACATCATGCAACGTGCACAGTACTTGTGCTCCTAGCAATGTAGATCATCCCTTGCTGGGAAGGGTGGGAGAGCAGGAGATGGGCTTGGGCCTCAGTAACGTACAAGACTGTCCTCACATCAGGTAGGGAAAAGTGGTTACATTGGAATATAGCACAAAGGCTTTTGGTTGCAGTTAAAAACAAGATGATCTTGTTAAAAACAAGCAAATAGCTGCGGTGGCAGTGTCCTTGAAAGACAGATAAGTCTTCTGCACAGGGGCAAAACATCTATCATAGGAAAAAGATGTTTACCAGAGGACAAAATCTTTAACTATGTCTCATGTAGGTATGCCAAAAACAGTTCCTGCATCTGGTATTTTCTTCTGCTAAAAGAGATACAAGAGTCCTTTGTGTAATTCAGAGAAAAACAATACGACCTGAAGTTTTAACTGCTCCTGAATGCTTTGATGATCACAATTGCTGGGGTTTTACTCAATGCTGTGACTCCCATTTATTTACTTATGAATGTTTGTATTTTGGGGGACGAATATGCACCTGCTGTAAATCTCCCAAGGCCCTTTGATTTCAGCTTGTACAATGTCCAAGGGTCTAGCAGTGCCCTCCCCAGCATGTGTGTGAAACCCCCTGCTTTATCACCAGCCCTTCAGTTTGTCTGCTCTAACTCCAGCATCTCCTCTGCAGTTGATAATCTTGTAATTTATGTAAAGTCATGGAAGAACCAGGAAATATTGCAAAATATGGTAGCCATCTTTAAAGTAAATTGAAAATATTCCACCTTTTGGAAGGTGGTTGTAACTTCAGCCAAGGTTTTTGTGCAGCCAAGCCAACACCTTCCCCTAGCTCCTCTTGATCGTGGGCTTTCCAATCACCTTCACGAGCTTGAAGTGAGGAGAAGATGGGAGTTTCATGGCATATTGCATTGCTGGATGAAAAGAAAAAGAATTTGCATGAAGACAAGAAAGGCTGAGCGAGAGGCAGCTGAGGATGTCTGCAAAAAACAAAGACACTTGGACCGATTCAAAGCCCATTGAAATCAATGGAAATATTTCAATGGGCCTTGGAGCAGACCCACTTTAATAAACTGAAATGGAGGAATAATAGTTTGGGAGAGAAACCAGCCCAGAGGTGGTAGAGGTAGATGGCACAGCTGTAGAGAAAGCAGCAAGAGGGCCTGGGTAGTTGAAAACCAAGCTAGGTGTTGGCAGCTAGCAACAGCGGAGTTTGGCAAGTGACCCAAAAATGCCCAGGAGATCTGTTTGTTTGTTTTTGTAGTGTGTGGTAGCAAACAAGTCCCAGAAACATGGTTCCTTGTTCCCTGGGGAGTGCCCTTCCCCCGGACCAGTGCCAACAGTACATTTTTGGCCTTCTGAATAATTTTCCCTAAAAATAACACATTTCAAGCAGGTTTGCATGTAGCAAACTGTGAATGTGACCTAATAAGTTCACAACTGCTTGGCATAACATCTAGGACATTAAAAAAAAAAAAAAAAAACCATAATGATTCACAATGTAACTGTTAAATCCAGATTAAATTCCATCCAATTCCAGAGCTAAACCAAACCACCTCAGATCTTGTTTCCACATTGCAGTAGAAAATTGCTCACGGAAGTTTTCTGGGAAATAGGAACATATAGAAAAAAAAAAGCACAACAAACAGAAGTATGAATTTAATTACCAATACTATACTCCAACCTCCACAGGGAAGGAAAAAAGATAATTGCTTAGGGTCTCTGGGTGGAATCGTGTCCCTGTGGCCAAGACAACAAGCAGTCTAGCCAGCATCTCAATGACAGGAGCTCAGTGTGCGACGTGTTTTCTAGTGTCAGTGATTCTGCATAGAGTCATAACAGGTAAGTGAAAAGGTAATTAAAAATGCAAAGAAGTGTTGGCCGGAGGTGAGAACAGGTGGTGCAGAGGGGACTTGCACTTTGTTGTGTATAAAATGACAAGATAAAAATATACAGCATCAATAAAAGCACGGTTCTCACAGGGAATTTTTGCAGAAAGCTCCAGATAGAGAAATAAGAATCTGAAAGGGAAAGGTGGAGGTGTTGTTTCTTTTCCCCAAGCTTCATAAAAAGCCTGGACAATATGAGACAGCCCAGGAAATGCAAACAGGTTGTTGTGATAAAGCAAAACATCCCACTGGAAAGCAAATTGGAAATGGAAAATGTGCTTGCAAGGGATAAGTGTGGGCTTTTGAGGAGCAATCACAGCAACAAAGAGCAGGATGTGGTGCTGTCTGATGGAGGAGGGCTGCAGGGATGCCCCACATCCCACTGCTGCTGATGACATCCAGCCACTGCTGGTGACAGCAAGGGGACATCCCATGTGCTGCCACTGTCATGGATTGTGCAGTTCGGGGACATAGAATCAAAGAATCACTTGAGTTGGAAGGGACCTTTAAAGGCCATCTAGTCCAGCTCCCCTGCAGTGAACAGGGACACCTACAGCTGGATCAGGTTCCTCTGAGCCCTGTCCAGCCTGACCTTGAAGGTCTCCAGGGATGGGACGTCCACCACCTCTCTGGGCAACCTGTGCCAGTGCTTCACCACCCCGTATGGTAAAAAACTTTTTCCTTATATCCATTCTAAAATCTCCCCTCTCTCAATTTAAAATCATTTCCCCTAGTCCTATCATAACAGATCCTGCGAAAGAGTCTATCTCCTTCTTTCTTTCTTTAGATATTGAAAGGCCGCTATCAGGTCTCCCCAGAGTCTTCTCCAGGCTGAACAGCCCCAGCTCTCTGTCTGTCCTCATCAGGGAGGTGTTCCACCCCTTGGCTCATTTTTGTGGCTCTCCTCTGGATGTGCTTCACCAGGTCCATGTCCCTCCTGTCCTGAGGACTCCATATCTGGACGCAGCACTCCAGGTGGGGTCTCACCAGAGCAGAGCAGCGGGGCAGGATCACCTCCGTTGCCCTGCTGGCCACTGCAGCCCAGGATGCAGTTGGCTTTCTGGGCTGCAAGGGCACACTGCTGGCTCATGTCCAGCTTGTCATCCACCTGTACCCCCAAGTCCCTTTCAGCAGGGCTCTGCTCATTCCTTGCATCCCCCAACTTGTATTGACAGTGGGGGTTGCCACGACCCAGGCGCAAGACCTTACATTTCACTTCATTGAAGCTCATGAGGTTAGCCTGGGCCCACAGCTGGAGCCTGTCTAGGTCTGTCTGGATCCCATCCCTCAGGTGTGTCAAGCACACCACACAGCTTGGTGTCATCCACAAAATAAGTAACTTATTTGGAAGGCAGAGAAACTTGAAGTGCTAATGCACCAGGTAATATTTCTCTTTGACGCAGGGAGGACAGACTCACTTTTCTTGAGGTTACTGTTCCTTGCTGCCACCCTACAGGGATCTGACCTTCATGTAGACACAGAAATACACACCAGAGTGCTGTGCTCTTGAGTGCATTCTTAGACACATTTGTTTTGGCATTTTTGCCTGATTTCCTAATAAGATTTGAACTGACTGTATTATTTCACCCAGATTTGTCACATTATTTTCTCTCTTGTAAAATGTCTTCTAGAAGGAGAATGGAATAGTATTTGGTCATGAGATGATAGCTCAAATCTTTTGAACTTCTTCACTGATTATTTCTGTAACAGTCGCTTAATTAGTATTCCTATGTTTGCTCCTTGTTGCTCAATTACCCTTCAGGGCATTGATTATGGGGTGCATTTTATAGATATATACACAGAAAATGGATGGCTTTAGTATAATTCTATTAAGAATTCAAGCATTCGAGAGGCAGAAATCTGTTGGATCATTTTTCTCACAAATCATTTTCAGACTAGTTTTAAACTCTAAGATGTTGGGGGAGAAAAATGTCTCTGTCTATGTTTGCTAAATACCTACTTCAGTGCAAACTGCATTTTGACAGAAGCCTTTGATTTCTATTAGGCTGCAAATGACTAAAAATTAAACATGAGGAAGAGTGTAGGGGAAAAGTGCTCAGCACAAGCTGAGGACCCATGATACCTAGGAAATAAACAGGGCTTTATCCACAGCAGATTTAACACTGGCCAGAAATTGTCCTTTGCTACAGCTGTGCAACTGTGTTAGCTTATCACACATAAATCCCTCCTTTGATAGCAAACTGGTTGAATATTTAAAAACCCATTCCTCCCTGCACATGGGAAGGCTTGAATGGGAAGACAAACTGTGTTATAGAGGTGAAGCAGGTAAACCCTTATTTCTCTGACATCGCCATTCTCCACATTGGATTTTAAAATCATACTAATGTCCTCAGGGTTCCTGATTTGTATTTGAACTTTTCAGAGATTTCACTTTATTGTATATGATTCAAGCTTAGCTTGTTTGTATGTTTTGGCAGACTTACAGAGTTAAATAATAATTTTAAACAATTCCATTAACACATTTCTCCATTTTCTGTTCAAACAACTATGAATGAATGAACATTTCCATGAAAAAGAGAAGTGCGTGTTTATGCTGAGAGGTTTCCACTCCTGACCTTGCTCGATGGCCGCATAGAAACATTACCATTTAACACAGACAAATTGAGTGAGATTCACATGTTTAATATTAAGCCCACACTTATTTTTTAAAAGCCTCCTTGCCAGTTGGAACTCCTGGCAGTCATGCCTTTTTCTCCTCCATGTCACAGTGCAAGGCGACTTACGGGAAGCAGAAAATCACCCCAGACACATTAGCATGGGCTCATGCTCACTGAGGACAAGGACATTTTGGGATTTGCAGAGCCCTGCATTGCTGCACCTCAGCTAACTCGTGTTTGTTTTGCGAATCTCTCAATGCCCAAGCATGGGGGCATGGAGACAGACCTTTAGCTTCACATGACATAATTTGTTACCTTCCTTCAGTGGTGAATTAAGTACTGATCACAGTATTTTTTATGATGCTCTACAAAATTAAAATATCATTTTAAATACATAAAATAACAATAGCTTTTTGGGATAGTATCTATCTCTTCATTAGTGTATGTATCTTTCTAGTTTTTGCATTTCTTATTTATCTTATTCTGCACTTATTTATCTTATTTCTAGGTTCCGTCTTTTTATTTCTACCAGAGCACAGAATATAATAATTGCCCTTAGATGCTAAGTGCTGTTATCAGTGCCTGGCTTGCAATGGGAGCTTTGCAGCAAAATTCGTTTCGTTCTTCTTCAAACTGCTGAAATGTTTCGCATTGCGTGGCAGATCTGAACAAAATCAAAGCAAGGAGGACTAATGTGAGACTGCAGAGCCCCCAGTCTCTCAGGATGGTAAGAAATATCCGTGGTGAGGGGCCAGCTCATGTCCTACATTCCTGTATCGCTGCTCTCTGAGAGCGACGATGCAATGGTTAAACTTGCTGGTGTGGGAAAACACAGGTACCCGCACGCAGCTCGGGTGTAAAACGGAGTCTCTTGCTGATAGCCATCTGGAGATCACAGACTTCAGCTCACTCTGACTTATTTTTAGGCACCAAGCTTCATAGTCTTTAAGGGCAAAGAGAGGGGAGTAAAAATAGGCCAATTAGTATAATTTCTAAAAAAAAAATCCTTAAAGATCTTGAGAAATTGCAAAGGTGACTTTAAAATTTAAGAGGAATGAAAAACAAATGGGCTGGGTAGAAAATTTGGGGGCCTCTAAGAAGATCATTTAGCCAATAAATTGCCTTTTTTTAATCTCAGTATCTTTGAAGTATCCTCCCCAGAGGGACTATCTTAAAGCTAGCTTCAGTTAGTAGAATTGGGCTGTTAATGGCTTCCGAATGTACTTTTCCTATTCTTCAATCTTACTGTAGACTCTTACCTACCCTGCTTGTTTTGTTACAATTTCAGTCTGTGTATATAGAGCAAACTTAAAATTATGGCAAGAAAAGCTTTTTTTTTATCCAGTCACAAAGTGGTATTTGACATTATTTAAGACTTGCCATGGTCAGTAACTGGTTTGTCACATACAGTGACTTTAGTTTGTCTGTAGCATTGTGAATTTGGGGAAAAGATTTCAGTCCTGCTTGAAAATTTACATGACATCGACTCGTTGGACATCTGGTTTCAATTTACAATGTATCTGCCTGAGGAAACATATCACCCCCAGAGTAAATAATAATAATAATGTTAATAATAATAACAATATCTATAATATAGTAATAATAGATGTAAATGAAGTACATGTTCTTGAGTTTCCAATGCGGGAGAAAACAAATTAGAAAATGAATTGCCTGGAGGTTCGCATTTACATTGCACGGATGGTTTACATTTTAAGGAACATGAAAACAGACTGCCTTCAAGGAAGCCCATGAATATTTGAGGAAGGTTTATTTAAACCAAGGATTTGAGGAAATGTTAAAACCAGATGAACTCTATACGCAATAAAGGTGCTAGATCAAGTAATTGGATTCAGAACAAGCTGTGGGTCTAATCATAAAGGTAAAATATCTGTTTAAAATCAGGGCGGGTAAAAGTCTGCAATCCAGTGGGGAAACAAAATGTCTTCTGAGGCTGAGGGCAGATGCTTGCTAACAAAAGGGAAGGTTTGGCTTCTGATCTGAAACTGTCGTCCCTGGAGGAGCAGCAGCAGAAGAGAGGGAGGGGAGCCAGGGCTGGTGCCCCAACATCCCCACCATCCCCAGCAGCACCTAGCAGAACTGGCCCCATAATGAAAGACAAAAGGTGGCTGGATGGAATTATGCTTTTGGAGGAAATTACAGACTGCTTGGTATTGTGAGTTGAAAAAATATCAGTTTGATATCTTTCTTTTATAGGGAAGTGAGAAAGTAGTGAAGACACCAGGAGGGCAGGCCATAGCTGCTCCACCAACACAGACGCAGCCACAAGCTGAACCAGGGCTCATCTCATTAGGCATTTGGGAGCGTGTTTCCCTTCCTTTCCTTGGTCACAGAGAACTTCAAGAGGTCTTGAGGTCCCCTTCATGCATACCACGATGTAGAAACTGCACTGGTAAACTTTCCAGTTCTCAATAAGGCAGAGCAGCAGGAGAAACTGCTACAGCAGCTCTTCATCCCTGGTGGCAGCTGTCATTGCAGGTCATTGGGAGTCAGGGTGGGGACACAAGAACTGGTGGAGAATTAAATCCTTTGGGTATACCAATCTAGAGTGGTTGAGGGTTGCCTTAGAAGATGGTCAAGAAAAGTAATGCCTGGGTGCCACAAGGTGCTGCTTCTCAGAGCACCTCCTCCACTGTGGGACACAGGCTGGCTATGAAGTGAGACCCTAAGTAACACTTGGGGTTTTTTTTTTTTGCTGTTTATAATCGGATGAGTGTACTGGTGAAATAAAAGAAAGACATTCAAGTATTTATTTCCTCAGAAATGTACTGAAAAGTCAGGAAAGTAAATCACCTCAGAGTATATTCAAAGAAATTGGGACAGAACTGTGGGCAGTGTTCACATTTCACCTCCAAATAAAATTCAGAACAAGAAAGATACCAGAAAAGAAATAGGCAAACAACAAGATGCAAGTCTAATCAAGCTAAAGAAAGGAACATTTGAAAAATAAATTTGTCCCAGTAAGGCCAAGACGGAAAGGATTCTGGAAGGCGGCAATATATGATGCTCTGAGAACTGCAAGAAAATTGGAAAAACAAATAACTAGATTCACAAATAAGTTGAGTGCTTCAGAACAAAAGTTTGTAAAATGAAAATATGAATAAATATAGGAAAGGTATAAGAAGCAGAGTAGTATATGAGGTCATTTGACACTAGATTGAATTATGAATACCATGTACCTGTGCAAGTCATGAAGTTCAGATACCACATCATACACTAAAAAAAAAAAAAACAACAACAAAAAAAAACACGTAAAACAGAGGACGTGAACAACAATACAAGCAGGGAATGCATGTGAGCTGGTCAAATCTTTAACTGACTCCAGGGAAATTAAGTTCAAACATTAACTCTCAAAAAAATTATGTAAATATCTTCTGGAAGTGAAATATGAAGTTGATGTGCTCTAAGTGACTGTACTACTTGGCCAGAAGGCTGATTAATATGGCTGGTTTAAATATAGGAAAAATCCTACAGTGATAATGATAAGCATCCTGAACAAGTTTATCTTCAAGAAAAGCATAGGAGGAAATAAATGTGAATAAGTGTGGTTTAATCCTGCTATATATGAATATAAAAGTATCACTGTTACAAAAATAAACTGATTTACTGTACTCTGGCTAAGCTCTTTGAAAAGACTTAAGATGCAGGAAGACTGATGGATATCTTTTATATAGACTTTAAAGAGATTCTTGATGAAATTCCTCATGAGACCCAATTAAGGACACCTGTAAATCAAGATTACAGTTTTGTGTGCATCTGAGACCAATGAAGGAAATGGGAATGTGGAGGTGGTTTAAAGGAACCCATCTCACCACGGCTAACTGCTGGAAGGGGACCATGGGTATGTAGAAGGGCTAGTGCTGTTCACATGCTGAAAATTTGAGTTGGCAGCTAGCACTGGTGAGGAGGTATGTGAGTAGCTTAGGACAGATCTCACGAAAGGAGGAAATCAGATGGTATTTTGGCAGAGGGAATTCTATTTAGAAATTAATCTACTTTAGAAATTACACTACTTGCTAGGACTTGAATCTGTTGTGAACTTTTGAGGAAACTGATTTAAGGCAACAGTGTAGACAGTTCTGTAAAGACATCTGTTCAAATTCAGTGTGCAGCAGCAGTCTAAATTGTAAATTAGATGTTAGGCTACATTAAGAAATTGGATGGCTGTAATATGGAAAATATGTTACTGCTTATAAATCTGTGAAACAGACCTGGAGACAGAAAGCATTCAGTTTGTTCTCTTGATCACAAAGAAATGGGGGTGGGAAACAGAAGTCTCAGGTGACAACAAGGGATTGTAAGAGTTACACAGAGGAAGCATTTAAAATTTGAGTTGTTGGGAAAGAGGCTTCAATTTAGAAAGGGGGGGGGAGTGGGAAAAAAACATGCAGATAAGTCAGAAACATATGCCACAATGGAAGCTCAAATGAAAATCAGACATTCTCATATTGCTCTTCTCTCCAGAAGCATTTCTATAGACTTTGGAAGCCAGGCACTTCTAGTAAACAAACACAAGCTTTAATAACTCTGCTTTATATCAGAGATCAGCTAGAGCTGCTAGCATGATGTCTGACATTTCAAGTGTTATTAGTTATTTGGTGTTTGTAATGGAGGTAGTGTTTCAGGAAAACTGTGATTCTTTTCCCTTTTAGCACTTTTTGTAGTTCTAGGGATGTTCACAAAAGGCTGATTTGAATAAGTTCAAAAACTCTCTTTAATTAAGAAGCCATTTTTGTGAATGCAAATGAATACATCAAAAACTCTCAGAAGTCCACACAACTAATAATTAATCTAGATTTCAAGGACTCTCACTATTACATCATGACTACCTTCCTCATTCAAGAATGGGCATCCTTCTAGCAATTAAAAGAAAAATTTAGAAGATAATTAGACACAATTCTCATCACAATATTTCATACAGGTAAAAGATTTTGAAATTAGGTCAAGGGAGGGACAGAAAATGGTGATTCATTACAGAGGCTCCAAGAAGCAGAATTACCTCATCATCAACAACTCCTAAGTAATTTATTTTTCTTGGTTATTGTTGTAATGAATCACCATTTTTGATAAACTAGGAAGCCAGGGACCACTTTATGATATATGAAAAAACTGGCTGCAGTCTGAAAGCTGTCCTTTCCAAAAAATAAAATAAAATTATTGGAAAGTTCATACATCACAAAATGTGCAGACTATTTATTGCTTATATAATATGATGATGAGCTGTATAGGAAAAAAATGCTGATTGCTCCTTAAGTGTCTCATTTACACAACAGCAATTAGAGAATAAACCTTCAATACCAAAGCTATTATGCCAAAATGCATCTAAATCCTTGCACTCCCTGAAATAATAGGGGAAGGGACTTAAATGCACTGGCAGAGATAATAAAGAGTTACTTAATGTCACTCTTTAGAGATTTAGGTCTTTATTATAAAGTTTTTATGAAATGGAATATATAACCCAAACAAAGTGAAACCAGATTTAATGAAATTGCTTGTCAATACCATTTTCACAAGTTTGGGGATTTTTCTTCAGTCTGGGTTTATCTATTTATTTGCTGAAGTTCACGTAGGCTTATAGCAATGATAATAATAGCTACTGAAGCTGAATCTTTCTCTGAGAAATCAAAAGTTATTTTCTATAACTGACAGTATGGTCTGCTAGGAGGTAATATCCAAGAGCTCAGGCAGGTCTCAGGAGCACTGATATCACAGGTCTGCTGCTGATTTTGTTACTGATTTGCTGCTTGACCTTAGACATGGTGTGTGAGCTAGTGTTAAATAGGTGTAAGTAATACCAAGAGCACAGAGTTTCTCACAGCTTTAATTAATGCCTGTGAAGAGCTTGAAATAAGCCTGAAGAAGTCCCCTAAGCCTTCTGGAAGTCCAAAATACTATTGTTTAAATAGTTTGAAGCTTTTACATTATTCCATGCAAAGTTGAATACTTAAAGAGTTCATTTACATTTGGGGTATGTTTTCATATTTAAATAAAATGTTTCTAAGGTAAATATTTTTATAAGGGCATATACATATTATAATGTGCAATAGATGTATGTTTACTATATTGTGACATTTTATCTGTGAACTTCGACTTGGGGAAAGAAATCATTTCTGATTCTGTAGGAAGAACATTCTGTGTTTTTCCATATATTCTACTGCCTCGTCATCATTTGAGACATTTCAGTACTAACTTGAAAGGGCACATTTTCTATGAGTGACTCAAAGATCAGTAGGGTAACCTAGTACATTATAAGATTAGTATTAAATGTGCTGATGCTGAGTGTCTCAGCTTGCTTTTGTTGCTTTTGTTTTAGGAGTCCTCTGTTGAAGACCTTTCCTGTTAAGGAGGATAAGGAGGAGAAATCTCTGATTGTCATATGGGGCAGGTTGGTGAAACCTCTTGTTTGTGACCTTGCAGGCATTGAAGCATTTAGGTTGTATGAGCAAAGAGATCAAAACAAATTCAAGTAAGTTTCTGGTACAGGAGTAATAATTGTCCTATGTTTAAAATAGTCAATATAAGTAGCAGTAAAGCTCCTTTGTGGAACCAAACAGCTGAAACAACAACAATCTTCATCCCAAGCACACTCATGTTTTACGACCCAAAGGAAAGGCAAGCACTGGAGGGGATTTTGCTGACATTGTTCATGAGCACTTCTGTCTGATGAAATGAAGGAAATATCAGAGCAGCTGGAGGAGAGGAAAACAGCAGATTCAGAAGCATATTAGTGTCCAGAGAACACGCCAACAGAGAAAGTGTTTAGGACTAGTGCTGGCTCAATGAGGTGATGAAGAAGTTGTTGTTGGCTAGACAAAATGTTATTGAAGCCTGAGGTGTAACAGCTGTCCTTCATTTCAGATAGCCGTAAAGAAGCAGCTAAATTCATTTATGAAACTATAGCAGTCTCCAAATCAAACCCAAGTAACACGTCATCACCCAAAAAACAAAGGAAAATGTCTGGTCATTCAGGAATCTGAACTGCGTAGATGCAAAGGTTCTGTAGGTTGAAGAGGGATGCAGATGGCATACAGAGGAACAGCAGAAGGCAAGCACAAAGTCCAAAAAGATGGGGTGAGATTATTTGCCAGAGTTGGAAGTGTGGGCTAAGAGAATAGCCCATACTGCTTGGTTTCTTGTGTTCAGGAAAATTAGACTTTATCAACCTTCAAAAATATGCAAATTTGTCTTTAAAAAAGAAGTGGTCTCAAAGCTCCCAGTTTTTACTTCTCTCTAGAAAATTCTCAGCTTTTAGATGGCTGCTTAACTTCAAAGGAGGAATGGTGTGTGTTATTTAAGAAAAACTGACTGTGTGCTTGATTTTATCTCATTTGTGATCCTAAGGCAGCACTCTATGGTGCTGAACACAAGAATGCATAAATATGACTCAGTGTGATACGCTGCTCTGAGATATTATAGAAGAACCATAGACACCTGCAGTAAACTGAGAGACCCACAAACTGCTATTTCACACCCTCAAGTCTTCCCTCTACTCGAGAAACAAAGACCTGAGGAATCTGTAGAGAGGTGCCAGTGCAGTCAGCTGTTCATTAAATGCAGCAAACATTGTGCTCCAAAATAAAATTAAAACGTCCATCTCTAAGTCCTCTCCAAAAGATTATTTTCCTGCAGGTGTGAAGACAGAGGGAAAAACCTACAGAAGAGAATGCAGAAATGAAAACCTAGGCCCCTTGTTTCTCCCAACAGCTCCGCTTCAGCATCCCCCCAAGCAGCATGAAATACTCACAGATCAAAACCTTTAGTTATCTTTCATTATTTTCAGGAATCTGAGTAACTTTGGTGGGAAACTTTGAGTGGAATTATGTAGGATTTAGATCAGGCACTCAAGGAAAGGGCTGAGGAAAGGATCTTGGTGGTTTCAGCATACAAGCACTAGGATGGTAGTCAGAACAGCCAGGAAATGAAATGGGGTAATGATGCACCTAATAACTTACTCAAAATTCTGCAATAAGGAGTAGAGCCAACATCTCAGTAGAGATGTGAGTCTTTATTTCAAAGCATGCAAGAAGCCTCTTGGCACACTTCCCAAATGCAAGGTGTGCAGCTGAAGGCATTATTCCCAAACAATTCCATTCCAGAAGTACAGGTTGAATGGAGATTATCACAGCTACCCCCAGGAAATGACTAACCAGAACTGATGAGGTAGATCAAGATGGAGAATTGCTCCAAAGACTGACATTTCAATAGCATATCGTGTGTTAAGGGCCAGATCCTCAGCTGGTGTTGGCAAGGGCAGCTCCAGGAATATCAATGGGGCTGTATCATTTTATGCCAGGGGAGGATCTGGTCCATGGTATGCATGCGGAGATGATTCACAGTTTAATACCAGGTAACACAAGGCACTGTCAGAAAGACTCTAATATACTGCAATAATCTAATCTTGTTGTAACACATACAAACCACTTAATCAGCCTTAGATTAAGTCAGCATGGGCTACATCTTCCCAGCCCTTTAAGAGGAAAAATGCAGTAATTTACCATCTGGTTATAATGTGAGGGTCACATGGAAAGAGCAAAAGTCTCTCAATATATATAATTTTTCCTATTCTAGAAATTTTGAGAAATGGCACTACTGTCAAACAATATTTGTAAGAAAGTATAATGAGGGGATATGAAGAAATAGTCATTATTCCTCAGTTTGGTAATCTTACAGGGTTCACAAAATAGGGTAAAGGTTGTCTCTGAATATTGCTATTGTTCAGCCTCTGATCCACTGCCATTTCTAATATTGCTTCATTCACTTTCTCATTTTATGCCTTTCACACAAGCTTGGAAGTCAATGCCACAAGTCAGTCTGCAGCTATTCAGGTCAAACCAGAATCCCAGGGCATTTGGCCTCTTCCTTTTCTGCAATCCTATATTACACAAGAATCCCTGTCCTCCCAGCGTCAGTAACTAAAAATCTGAGGTACCTTTCACATCTTAATATCTTGCATAGCTTACAACCACACAGTGGAAGGTTGTTTTCCTTTATCTTTGGGAGAGTCTTTCTTTGAAAGCCAATGCTAGCTCAGCTGGCTGTTACTAGAGAGGTATCTGGCTTGAAGACATCTAGAACAGACGACCGCAATATATTAAACACTTTCTAATAAGCCCCTAAGTGACCTAGAGAGTTAAAATCGAATTCGTAAAAGATAGTTTCAAAAAGGAGGAAAGTAAGCTGTTTTTTAGGTGGTTAACACAAAAAGTAATGGGGTTGCAGGGAAACATAGATTTTCCCTCGACAGGAAAAACTTTCTTAATATTTATCTAAATTTAACAGAATCTGAAAGTCATTCCTCTGTTAGAACTAAGCTCATAGAAATGCAAAGCAGTCAGATTTGTCAGTGGCTGTTGATAAGACTTCTAAGCTGGTGATGTTTTCCACCAAAACTAATGAGTGTCCTTTGCTTTATCTCATTTGGCTTTGGGATGTTCCACTTACCTTTTAATCAAAACCTTTTAGTCATAATTGAGCTGTCTTGGTATTGGAAGCACTAAAGGTGTGTCGAGACACTCTCTTACTAATCCAGGAAGGGACAGTATTTTCTGAATCCCAGAGACACTTAATGGTTTATGGGACATGACTTTACTCTAGGTGTTATCTTTTAAATAGCAAGTAAAATTAAGGTCTGGCCATTTGTGATTATGAAAGATCATTAATTTCATTAAGAATTGAGGTGTTTAATTCCCTTGCATATAATTGAATTGTGCTTAAGTTACGTTTCTTTGTTTTTCTATTATTTCCTGCAAAAGAGCGATTTGGTCTGATATTTAACCTGGAGATTAAATGATATAATACAGCACAATGATAATAAAACAGACATATCCTTAAAACCATACATACCTATTGCACAGTTCTTATTTTATAGGTGTTGGAATCCGTTATCTGTTTCTGTGCAACTATACTGGCCACATTATGTATCCCATGATATACGGTATATTATATACATATACATGTATGTCCTTGTATAGGTGACATATCATTCATCATACACAGCTAATAAGACAAGTCATCCACAGCAGGCCCAGCCTTTGCTACTCAAGTAAGTTGATAAGTACATCATCTGTACCTTTGTCTCTGAAATACCCAGAAAATGAACACCTTAACTGAAATAAGCCGTAAGTTAAGTGACAAGCTGTCCAAATATTTCTCAGCAAATATCTCTGAATGTCTAACTAAGAAATAAAATCCTTAATAAATAAGAAATTTTGTTATTTAAAACTATGGTATAATACTTCAGCTTTTCTGTCACAAGAAAAAAAAAAAAAAAGCAAAAACCAAAAACAAAGTGAAAGATGTTATAAATAATAGACTAATATTTTTAGGAAGGAGCACTTATTCAGATTTGTTCCATTTTTGAACTTGCAGCCTTGGTAGTGATGAATGCAGTGATATATAACAGCGTGATCCAGCAACCCTAACTCACGTGAGTCAAAGGGGCTGCTTGCATGGGTCAGGATTGCTTGTTCAGGCCCTTAGTGCCTTCATTTAGTAACCTGAGGAGAAGGTCCTTTATATTTCATCTAGGGAAGCGTATGTGCAGGTGTGCTCTTTCCAGGATGAAAAAAGCAGTAAATAATTCTGACAAGATAAAGCTAGAGATAAAACTGAGTTATTTTCTGGTTTGTGTAGTTACCAGATATCTTAATTTTTAAAATGGAAAAAGTTGAATATATATGTATGCACTGCTTTTAATTGCTTGTTTACTGACTATTGCCTTTGACGTTGACATTTTTAAAAAACGGAGTATAAATGTATACAATTATCTGCAGAATTAGTAAAGATTTATACTTGACGTTGACGTCTGGCTTGATGTGTGTTGAGTTCATTGTTTTCTATGGCTACCAAGAAATTTTCTGCCTTTAGAGTGAGTCTTTGTCATCCAAGTTTTAAACTTCTTCCTCAATACAGAGTCTAAGGTGGCAAGATGAGTTTTGATTTAATGATAACTGAATTAAAAGGCAGTGTACAAAGGATTTGTCATAGGATTCATTCCACTTTGTAGAAATAATTTTAACAAAGGCAGTTAATACATTTGATATACAGGTACACCTGATTTCATGTAAAGCAAGCTGAAATGCACTAATTCACTTACAGGAGTAAAATTGCATTTATTAGCAGATATTGGTGCACTATATGCCCAGACTTCCACTGCAATTGTCTTTAGCATAGCTGAATCTTCTACTGAAGGAGTAGCTCATTTGCTTCAGTAATTTCCATGAATAAGGACTCCGCTACACCTGTGTTGTGAGCTGCTTCACTGCCTGTGACACTGAGTTACTCTCAGGAGTTCTCTGCCTGACTTGAGCAAGCCCAGTACTCAGTGCCATTCACGCCATTAGCATATACTGGTCAGGTAACTCTTTCTGCAGTGTGTGACTTGGTTGCCACGAGGCTGCAATACCTTTCCTAGCTGTTTAGTTTTTCTCTGAATAATTGATAATATATTGCTATGTATCTCACTAATTGAACCCTTGTAAGGCTGCAGAATCAGATTCCTGTTAGACTTCTCATGAAACTTCATATTCTTCAAATATTCCACTTCCATGCCTGCTTGGATTGTGTCAGTATGCTGGTAGTATTCATAAGCAAATATGATTCTAATTTAGGCCCCCTTTCGTCATTGATGCATGAGAGATTTACAAGCATTAATAGGAGTTAGAATGTAAATCCCCTGCCTGACAATAGCGGAGAATAACCCCCTTCATATAGATTCTGATGACCTATGAACTAAGGGTCAAGTGGGCTGTGCTACAAATTATCTGACAGCAACAGATGCCAAAGTCTTGGGAGGGATAAAAAATAACAAAAAACTCAGGGCTAGAAAATTCATGGTGCATTTGCACAAAGAAAAGGAAATAGCAGCTATTCCTATAACTTCATGCATCAGCTGGTGACATGGACTCCAATCATCAAGAAGTAAAACAAAGATTCCCTCTTGCCTGGCACCAAACTTCCTTCTTCCTCCAAAAACATACTGAGCATCTCCAAAATAATCAGTCATCACAAGTAATTACCTACCCAAACTGAGGGCTGCACAATAAATCTTTAAAGTTTTCAAGTGCATTTTCAAGTGCACAAGGGAATGTTTGGACATCCGAGCAACAGAAATCACAATGTATTTCAGTCCTGCAAGTAAATGATGTTTTCATAACTCTAAGATAATCAACTTAATTCTCTACTCCTTTGCCTCCAGTTTTTTACCTGACTCCATTGATGGCAATAGGGTTTGAACTTGCACCACATCAGACCTATAACCAGTCCTACATCAGCTGTAAACTGATCTACGTCAGTTGTAAGCTAGAGGAGGATCACACCCAGTGTAATAGTTCACAGGCTTTGTGGTCTGTTTTCACATCTGCCTTCATATTTTATTGTGAAATTCCATGTTGTGACTATTTGCTGCTGTATTTTTTTTTCCATCGCCCCACAGGTGTGCAAGGTACCGTGCATGTAGGGAGAAGATGCAGGACTGAATTACCAGACTGCTTGGGCTTTTATTTTCCAACCATATTAAAAGCATCTTCATTTTTTGAACTGGACATAATTTTTGCCCAGCAAGTCACAAAAATCCCAAAAGCTTCAAAGATTTTCATAGTTGTGTAACATTGAGCTTTGTCTGTGAGCACAATACTTGGTATTAAGGGAAGCATAAACAAAAATTCCTGGTGGAATGTGGGTTGTGTTGAGATAAGAATGGAAAGGAAGGGAGAAAACTGTAAATATAATTTCCAAAACAGAGACTTCACGTATTAGCACCATCATTGAGATGAGTGTTGTTCCCAGAATATGCATTTTACTCAGTCTAACAGGAGCTCTTTCAACTCTGAATTCAGTGAAATGGCTCTATATGAGCTGTTTGGACCAGGCCCATCATTGCCAGGTTCATTGATTCACTGTAATGATGCTTCAAAATGGAGCATAAGGAACGTCAGCATTTGTATCCACTCAATAATTTGTTGAAAAATTGAACGTTATGAAGCTAAGGGCAGCTTGACAAAATATTGAAAAGATGCAAGGGGTCATTGGTTCTCATCTGCTTGAAGGCAGATGTTCACCTGACAGAAACTTTCTGTGAAATTACAGGTGGCCAGGGTGGCTCTGGTTCCTGAGCCACCAGCCAAGCAGTGAACTCAGAAGCATTTGTTATTTGTGTCTAAATGCTTTTCCTTCTGCTTGCAAACCACTGTGCAGGGAGTTTGAACAACAGGACCCCACTAGGCAGCACTTCCTCTCATGCTCCAAGTCTGAAATTTTGTAATTAACTCTGTTGTTTTTTAAGGCTGTTTTGTCGACCCCAGAATCTTTGTTCATGCAACTAAATGCAATGTTAATTAAAAGATCGAAATCATTGCTCCCCTTTTCCCATGGAATCCTTAGACAAGAAGAGCCAATCTGCACCTGCCCGTTGTGTCATTCATGCAGCCAGCTTGGGGGCTACCTGTCTCACCTGGGTATTGCCTGGCATCGTGGTGCGTCCGTTTGGATCACCAACAGGGCAGGGACACCAGCCTGGAATGGAGCTGAGCTACAAACCAGCAGCAACATGCACAAGGGTAGGTAGAGGAGAATGGAGGGGAACAACAGGGACACGGGATACATGGTGGAAAACCCTTTGTGAGGTTTTACAGAGAAAATGAGTGTGCCTCATTAAATCTATTTGCAGACACCTATAGAATAACTGAAGGTGTCATCTTCCATTTCATTTTAGTCTTTTTGTTCTTGTGTCTGCCATCAACCTTGGTTTCCCTGCAGATGCTCTCAAAATCAAGATGCTAGATCTCAAGAGGCTTTCTGTTTCAAAACAAAATTTACAGATAAATGGAGGACTCTCGAATCTTTCCGTGGAAGGAAAGGAATAAATTGCAGTGGCTGTGACCTGCTTCTGGTATTTGTTTGTATTTGTTTAAAGATTAGTGGTGGGAAAGCTGGAAATGATTCTGCACAGCCGTTATAATCCGTGTGAAATAACAGGCACTTTAAATTATGCCATCATTTTCTTGTACGAATGTGCGGCTAATTGAGGGACCCATTATTTTCTCCTCTTTTTAAAAGAAGTGCACAAGGCTCTGCACCATGTTCACAGTGTACCTGGAAACTGGGATGGCAGATGTCACTTTTCAAGGTTCCTAAGTGCTATGGCGGTGCTGGTGGCAGCCCCTGCAGCACCCAAATCAGTCTGCAGCAGCCTTTTGTGTGTCAGCAGCAGATCTTCAGGCTGGAAGAGCCCTTAGGAAGGTGTTTCATATGTCATACATGTTTAAAGATGCTGTGGAGAGTGCAGCAGGAGAGCTAGTGAATCACCAGCAGTTTTGTATGCAATAATGTGAAAGTCCAAAAACTGCTGGCTGTGTTTGCTGGGCCAGTTGGTATTGCTTCCGTACAGCTGGCAGAACCAGCCGTTTGGTTGTGCAGACGTAGCACGTTTGACTCTGCCGGGGTCTGATGGAGTGAAAAGAGTGTGAACGTGGCTGTGGTAATCTGCCTTTGTTTTGAGGATGGAAACAAATCTCAAGCCACTAAAACAGTATAGAAGCCTCGCTCCAAAGCTAACCTATTTATACTTTATGTGATAAGTGATAACACCCCTGTTTTGATGAAATGAAAGAGTACCAGGTGTCACATGTATGTTCTTGCCTGTCACAAACACTTGTTTTCAGTGGAAGAATATCCAGTGACCTTTACAGAATTTGAATCAAACCTTATATTCAGTACAGTGTAAACAGCAGCATCCTACATCAGGACCTTATGCATTTTCAGTGTCCGATGAAATCGGCATTGCCAAGGGAGACTGACAAGACATATGGCAAAGAAGAATATGCCAACGAGTGCCCGTTTATTGGAGTGCTGCTTAGAAATGAGCCAGTCTAGAGTTATCATCTAAATACCTAAATATATTTGTGTGAGTACATAAATATGCATATGAATACAGGTATATACATTTATAAACATGTATTTATGATATGAAAGCAGATGTATGTGTAGAAACAAAATATATTGAAAGTGAAATCAAAGTAAGCTGTATGCTTTTTGGAATTAAGGAGAATCCAGAAAAAAAAAGTCTGGCTTGTTCAAGAGACATACCAGAAGAAATAAATAGAACAGGACAAATGGTTCTGCATGTACACTAACAGAAAGTGAAAAATCAGCTAAAATTATTAAAAAAAAAAAAAAAAAAGAAAAAATAGTGAGTTTGCAGGGGAAGCCAGGCCAAATTCAGTTAATTTGGTTCTTTTATTTTAATCCAGAGCAACTCCCTTAACTTTGGTTAAGAATAAAATTAAATGTTTTAAGAGTAGTTCAAGACAAGAATGGAAACAATCTCTTAAAAAAAAAAAAAAAAAAAAAAAAAAGGATAGTAAAGGCAAAATTGAAAGAGCATCAAGTCACATATTGGAACGAATCTATGAGAGGTTTGTTTCTCATTAGCCTTGAAAGCCAGAGCAACAGAGTGGACTTGCTGACTTGCACTTCTTCCTTTCTGGCCAGAGGCCCTGCACTGTGAAGGGCACTGTATGCACCCAGGTCAGGAGCTGACAACATCCTTCTTTGCAAGGGCAAGCAAAATGTAGAGCACATTTCACTGATCAGAACTCCTCACCACTGCCTCACCCAGAGCTGCTTCCTTCCCGCAGCAGAGTGGAGCCAAGTGGTTCTGGAAAGCGTGGTTGCAGAGATAGCCCCAGCCTGCAGCAGCCTTGGCTGAACGCAGTGCTCACAGCAGCCAGGTCTTGCCTTTAAGCTAGGCTGTTTTACCTCAGTTTTCCCTAATGCATCTGCATGGCTAGATAGTTATATCAGCTGCACATTCTGCCTGCATAGACTCAGACGTTTGCTGTCTTTTGCATGCAGGTGAATATCGACTGCAACTCAGCAAAAAAATGTTAATTTCCTAAGGCTTAGCAAACTGAAAATCTGAGCTGGTTCTCTCACCTGATGTAAGTGAGAAGCTTGATTTAGCTCTGGTTTAATACACTCAATTTTTGCCTCTTTTAAAAACTCATGTGCATCATTTGAAAAACAGCAAAACTTGAACAGATATCCTTTCCCATCTCTGAAAAATGAATTTAAGAAACATTTTAAATGTTGAAAATGTATTTTAAATAATCTCTTGAACAACCCACCATCACATGCACATAGCTACCAGTAGCAGTGTCTGGTGTGTGTATGAATAAAGGAGAGACCCGCTTAGAGCACCTCAGGTGATGATTAATTTTGTTTAGTTTTGCAGCATTTCTCTTTGCAACTTTGACATTTTATAAGATAAAATGGAAAGTGGTTGTTGTTTAGTGAGTCTTGTTAAATAGATTAAAACATGAAATCAAGGTGTAAGTCCTTTCAGGTAGCACAGATTCAGTTCAGAATGTTTTAGATCCTGTGAACCTGAATCTGCTATACATGTAGATAAATACACATGTTTATGGAGAAGCAAAACTTCTGTCAGTGAAACCTGCCAGAAACAAGTCAGTTCAGGCAAAGATACATGTGCATACTTTGCCTAGGAGAAATATTCTTGTCACATAAAAATCCCACTATTAATCAAAAATCACATTATGGCTTCTGGAATGAAGTTTCCTTTACTACTCTTTAATAATAAGTCTAAGATAAGATAAAATTGGTAATTGTACATTCTCTTCTGATAGAAGATAATACTAAAGTGGTATAGAAATCTGAGTAACAAGAATATATTCACCTTGCTAATATGCTTCCATTATGTAGTCTTTACTGATTTATTCATTATACATTTTCTCCATATATAGAAAACATTAATTGAAAGTACTTATTGCATTGTTACAAAATGTTAACTAGAAAGTTTTCTTTAATCAGCCAATCATTAATGCTAGGAGAGCTAGTTTATTTCAATAGTGCTTTTATCAGGAGCAGGAATAACACAGGCATTACCAACAATAGTTTTACAGCACTGTTTATTACGTGAATGCTTCCAGGGACTAAACATGTGCAGCTTGCTGAGATAGCATAATACTTTATTTATATTTATGATTCTTAATAAAAGTTTTAATGACACACAACATACAGGCAAGGTACCTAATGCAGTGACTTATCAAATAAATGGTGTTGCCAAAGATTAGAAGAGTTTGTAAAGTCAGGCAAAAAGCAACTTGGCATCAGGGTCACCAGCAAAAAAATATACGAGAGGACAGAGTACTCAAAGTTGTGGTTGTATATAAGTCATTTCTTTTACGTTTTTTGCATTTCTGGAAGAAGAGATTTGATACCTCTCCAGTGTTACTGGATCTGCTAGCAATGATGTCTTCCATAGCCTTGAGAAAATGAAGGCTATCCTTCAGGCTGGACAAGTATCCCATTTTCTTAGGTCCTGTGCAAATAGAAAACAAAAAGAAATCTTTTGCCCTGAAGAGGAACAGGACAAGGCACAAAGAGATACTCACGTGTGGACACATTACAGCGAAGGAAACTTTCCAGGCAGGTAAACGCATAAGTGCACAGCAAAAATTCCAGTCCTCCAGTATGAAGTATTCTTTGGAATCAGTTTTGGCTTTTATCAAATTTATCAGAGGCAGGCCAGGTGGTCCCATTGCACACCACAGTCCATTAAAGTCCATGTCCAGCCAGTCTATGGCAGTTCACACGGCTGCCACCGAACAGCTACAGAAGCTAAACACAGACTCCAGCTTTTGCGTAACTGTTACTGACTGACAGAAACAGCCCATCTAGGGATATAGCCAAGCATCCTCCTTGAGGTTTTGAAGCCACGCTTGCAAATATTATTTCCTGTGTTTAACAATAACCATAACTACACTGTAAACATCTCACATTTCTGATGGCACAGCTCAAGTGCTGCAGAAGACTGAGTCATTGGGTACCTTCATAAACTCTCTGCCTGACAGAACCTAAATCTGACTCAGACTCAGCTGCCAACATTTGTTTCCACAATAAATTTAATGAAAATCTCAGAAGCATGCAGTAGCTGGGAGTAGCTACTGGAAGAAATACCATTGGCAATCAAAGCACATGAATAAATAAGAAAAATCCCCACTGTAAGTTCACAGGCATTGACCTTCATAGTAATTTAAAAGAAAGGTAGACCTCATGTCCCTGGTTATTTCATATCAACCTTGAGTTGTGTTGCCTTTCAGCATCTCTTACCCATTCTGGGACCACAAAAATAGTGATCAGAAATACATATATGGTATAGTGGACACATGCAGGGAAACTTCCTAGCAGTTTGCCGTGGACTGTGAAACAATCACTTCACTCTGGGTCACCTCCAGCTTGAGTTGTACCTGACTGGATGTTCCCTGATGGAGCAAAAGTCGCCTGCAGGATTACAGAGGGGCCTTCGCCAGCTGCCACAGGGGCACCGTGATGCTCAGGTGCCTTCAGTCACAACAACGTGCCGTCCCCAGCACCACCTACAGCCATAGCCCTCTGAAAACTGCAGCCTCAGCCTCCCGTTTCTATGTGTGTCTTACAACACCTGAGATGCACTCTGAGCAGTGCAACCTAGTCTGATGGCAACACGTGCAACACAGTGGCAAAGACCCCAACACAACACAGAATTTGGTAGCTGCATTGACCTGCTCCTGCACTCTCTTCCTAACCACACAGAAACTGGAGCAATCTCAAGCACGATTTATAAAAACTACGCTACGTGCAAGCTGTTTGCTTATTTCATCTTTCTTAAGTTGATGGTTTCCGTCTTGAGCTCCTTGCAGCAAGCAAACCTGAATGGTGGTTATTTCTGAAGCTGCTCGTACACTGTGTGTCTTGGCCTCCAGCCTGGAGCTTTGCTTTGCAACCAGCCCAAAGAATTACATAAGAAAACCACACGGTGATGTTACTCAATATCTGCAGAGAGCTATAATCGTTTATAGGAGCCAAATTCAGAACTGATGAGTAAGCATTGTTGAGGAGGAAAACCCCTGTTCAGAGTTACACCCATTTGAAGGCAGCAAGATGAGCTGCCTGTGAGTTGTGTTTATAGTGGTGCCCCTTCAGAGCAGAAGTTAGCCCAGGGAGGCTAAGCTGGAATAATTTAAAACTCTTTCTAACCCCTTAAAGCCAAATTCTTCTTTGCCTTAGACTTCATGTACTCCATTGATGTCAATAGGCATGTTGAGACTGTAAATCAGGCCAGAAGTTGGCCCTTGTTTGGTCCAATTACCCCATAATAAACTCCCTGAGGACTACTGCACTGATGTGTAATTTGCATCCTTGCTCCTCTGAAATGGTATATTTATGTTTATAGATTGAGTTAGCTGTTCTAAGGGAGGGGAAAGGCTGCCTGAATCATTCACAAATGGGAAAATCCATATATTTGAAACTGGTATGAAGTATTTGCTTTTGGGCTGTAACCTTGTGTACTAATCTGCTGTCTAGTGTAAATATTTACTGCCAAGTTACAACAAGTTCTAAGAATATGCAATTTTCTGAAACACTTACGTGTAAGCCTGCGACTTTCCTTCGGTGAAACACTGAGTTAATTGTAGGTTTTGTAAACATTATCAAGAGTAATCTTGAAATTAATTTTTGAACATTCAGTAATGGCTTTTAACCACTTATCAAGCAGCTGTTTTTGTGTTTGATCACAAGTTCTTAAGCAGACAACTGTTTTCCTTTCAGTGACTTTGTCAGGCTTAACCGGGGATTAATTTGACTGCAGGTGTCAGATAAGCACAGTATTTTAGCAGCACTACCGAGAACCATGTGGACAAAATGAAGAAGCATGAAGGTATTTTGGGCAAAACTTTGAAAGATTGATGGAAGTGAGTTATGCTGCTTAAATATCTCTGTCTGTCTGGAAAAGCTAAACTTGCAAGTGGGGTGCAAAGTATGCTGCAGCTATTATTTTGCCATGTTCCCTATTAACACAGGTAACCAGTTAGACTTTTTTAATCACAATTTCTCTGTCAACATAAAAACTAGCAAGCAACCTTAATAAATCATGCAGTGACAGTTGATGTGGTTGGCCAGTGCTAAACACAAATGGACTCTTCTTTTTAAGCCTCTGCTTCTTGGGTTGTCTGCGTCAGCAGTACTCCTCAACAAACATCTGCAGTTCATCTTATCGTTTGAAGAAATATATGAGTTTCTCCACTGGTGTGGTTTTTTTTAGCTTCAGCTTCTTGATTTGTTTGAACACCATCTGCTACATATAAAATTCAGAGAATTTTTGAAATGTGCATGCAGCGAGAAAATATTAATTGTATTAGCCTTTCTTTTCTGATCGAGATAACCTAACTTTTTGTATCCACCATCTCCTGACATGTTAGGTAAAGCAGATAGATGTGTCTAATGTACTACCTATTTTTTGTCTTTAAGGTCCTCTATAATGGATTAACAGTTCAGGTACAAAAACAGACTATTCTTTGCAGCTTTTAAGAGGTATTTTAATATAATTTGAGATACACGTCCAAAAATAGTTTAGCTGTAGTAACGTCTTTTAGAGAAAATATGCTCTCACCTCATCAGTCTGCACCTACGTATGCATTATTTGCATCAAAACAACAACCAAAAAAAATTCATTTCTCCTAGAATTAAAGCCAGGAAGACAAACAATTTTGTAAAATGGTATTTATTATTCTGCCTGCAGCCAGGCTCCACTGTATGTATGTCATGGCATGAAATTGCCACAGGGTGGTAGAAGTAGTGCGGCTCCACACTCAGACGAGCACAGAGAGAGGAGAAGAGAAACTTCTGAAAGAATGAAGGAGGAATCACTTTCCAGTTAGTTTAAACAGAGGTATCAAAAATAAGGTTTAGTTCATGGTAAATCCAGATGGTTAAACAATTGACCCATATCTAATCCCTCCACCGAGCATGCACCACCACCATCACTGCTGTCATAACAGAGCACATGCAGTTAAAATTGCTTAAGTTCCAAGAAGCACCACACGTTTTGTAGAAAATTGAATTTTGGAGCATGTTGTAGAAACAGAAAACACACTCTTGACAACATGGCTCCAGCTTTAAGAGGAGCGGTATTGAATATACTGAAAGAATTCCTTGAGAATGCGGCTTGCTACTGTTCTATGCATTTTGTTATGATAATACCGTACAACACATTGAGCAGCGCTTTGATCTTAAAAGAGTGTTTAGCTGGGACCTATTTATTGTACTTAACCATTTAATAAAAAGGTGGCTTTTCTCTTCACAGGAGGA
>VXAV01001773.1:637388-667669 GCA_013399715.1 Alectura lathami
AAAAAAAAAAAAAAAAAGTGATTAGCTCAACTAGGACCAGGCAGATGAGTCAGATGAGTCGTGTGAGGCTCTGCCTAGCCCCAGACTGGATGAGATCAGCATGGCTGCTGCAGGTATACACATTAAAAAAAAAAAAAAAAAAAAAAAAAAAAAAAGACTGAAAGAAAGAAAAATCAAATTCTGTAAACTGCTGAATACATCAGAGTTCAAAATTCAGTTTCTACAGATACACATGTCCTTCAGGTACATCTGTGTAACACAGACACCCATGGTGCCAGCACCACTGAAAGAAAAATGTAAGATTGTCAAGATTAGTGCAAGCATTTTATGCTGTATGTGTGGATTTTAAAGCCAGAGGGAACCATTAGATCATCTGATCCAATTTCCAGCACGAGTCAGGACATAAAACTTCATGCTGTCTCTCCTGTATTGAGCCTGATGACTCGTATTTACCCAAACTATACCTAAATCAATCTATATCACATTCTGGCCAGCACCTATCTCAATGAGCAGCATATGTGGGGTGATATCACCTAGATGATCACTTGGCTTAGGCCTTGCTGAAACAATGGTAAAAGCAATAGAGAAACCTCCAGGGCTGGATTTGGACAAGGTCTGTAGGATTCAAGCCCACAGTCAGAGTGAAACCAGATTTGGGACATGAATTGCAACAGAGCAGTGCAACCCTTCTGTGCGTGCAGGGCTGCCCAAGCCGCACTGAACAGGTGCAGCCCCTCCTGGAAGCCCTCTGCTTCCTTGACAGCCTGGGCTCAAGCTGCGATTGCTGTGAGAAATGGCTGCAAGATGCAAACGGGTTGGAAGCTGGCCTTCTCCTGCCAGCTTCTGAGGAAGTGTTCAGTGGCCAGGTGATACCCAAAAGTAGACAAGATCCAACCTATGACCTCCTCAAACTACCAACACACCAAGTATCTGCTGTGTAGACTGGACAAGGAGGGTTAAAATCCTTTGTAGACAAACCCAGAGAATAAACCCTACAAATTCCAGAGGCCAGACCCTTCTCCAAACTCAGTCTTTTCTTCCATCATTTGGCCAGTCAGTTCACCTCTTGCCAGTCTGTTCCTCCAGCGTCAGTCGCTTGCGAGGTGCTATTTAACCATCCTTTATCTCTTCCTATTTCAGTATTGCTAAGGTTTGTTTGTTTTTTTCCTAACAACAAATTCATGCACTTGTTTACTTATCTTCCTCAGTCCTCTTAAAATATTTATTTTTAAGATTCTTCTTTTTATTCAAACACTTCAGTTTCTAAATTCTTATTTTGAAAGAAGCAGTGAAGATTGCTGTGCAACTGTTTAGCCATGTCTAATTTGGCAGTACATTAGAAAGACTTTCAGCCTAATACTCTTGAGTCTATTATAAATACTCCAGCATTCCAGTCAACCAGACTGATAAAAACAATTTAACGGGGCTATTGGCAAGAGTGATCTCAGATTTGCTAAAAGTCATGTCTATGTTCAAGCATGCAAACCAGCACATTTTCACTTACCAGTCTGATTGATTAGTAAAAATCTCAGCACAAAATAAAGCTACTGGCATACACTGACATCGTGAGATTGCTCTTGGCTGAGTCTCATAGGCAGAAGGAATATTTAAAAACTCTAAAGATGTTGTTGAAATGTTCTCAGAATTTTTTCATATGACATAATTGACAGACAGGTCAGTCATGGTTACAAAATGAATGCTTCAAGGCATCTTTGGCACTTTTGTAAGATGAAAATAAGCTCAGATTCTAGGATGGTTTATGCTGGAAATAAAATACAGTGTTGTTTGGGGTGTACTGGAAATTGATGAAAGCCAAATAAGCATTTAATACTGCAGTAGCTTTCTAAAAAGTTCTGTTGTAATGTTTAAGGTCAGGTTAGTCTCAAGATGTGAGACATTTCAAGATGGGGGAGACATTTGTCATTTTCTCTGATCTTTTCATCTCTGTTGTATAGATGGAAGTGATGTTTTTGTTAATTTTACTAATGGTACAGAAGACATGACATTTAATAATGAAGATCATGCATTTGTGAACTTTATGCAAAGAATACAAAATTTAGGAAAATAATATGTATAGAAAGAAACTCTCCATTTCTCCGTAGACCTAGCTACCTATGCTTTCAGTTAAAACAATAGTGATGGGGTTATTTACAATACGTCTTTCTTGCAAAAACCTCCTATTACTAACACAGCTTTGGCATTAATGTTCTTAGCAAATTTAGAGTTCTGCTATATACAGCTCATTATGCCTGGAAGACATATTTACCACAATTTTGAGCAAGTCTAATTGATATTAACCTCAGCACTGCTGCAGGAACTAAGCAGGCGTCTATACTGGATTTCAAACTCCAGTACCACAGCAAAAACTTTATCACGATGGATGGACTTTCACACCTACAGAAGAAAATAATTATCCAGCTTACTGGTAACATAAATTTAGGATGTCCTGAATATTTGCTATTCTACAACAACCAGATATCTATCTCAAAACTGCCTGTAAAATGGTATGTCAGAGAATTGCTTTTTTGAGTTTGGAGAGAGGACAGATTTCATTAGAAATGTCCAGAGATTCAACTTACGATGGTTTTGCAACATGACTAACTTGAATATATTAAGGGCTTGAAATATAATGTGCTTTAGTGGATATAAACTGTCTGGAAACAAACTCCAAGTGTGGTTGGTGATACTGTAGAATCTTCCTGGTGACCAAATTCATCTGGTGTCTTGAGTCACCTCCACCCTGAATTTCCATAGCAAGCATTTCACATTTCTTCTGTTTATTTGTACCCATAAGTCTGATAAGGCTGGTGAATGGTGACATGACAAAAGTCATCACTAAGTGCTAGTTTGATTTTGATGCTTGGTCTCGCTATGTGGGGTAAAGATGACTTTGTGCTTGTGAAACAGTCTGGAAGTTTCTGCATTTCTGCAATTTTGTTCAAGCCCTAATGTACAAATTATTTTGCTAAGTAGTATGTAACAAAGATTCATCGGATCATTAGTATTTCTGATGTGATACTGTAGGCAAGTTATGTATTAAACAAATGAGTAGACGTATCTAATATTCTTGGTGGACAATATCCTACTCACCTTGCCCTGTGCTTGTCTTTATTCCCATGTGTCCCAATGCAGGTACAGTTTTCAACCAGTGTGACTCAAGTTCCATACATCTTTTTCCCATCCAGATCAGTCAGTACCATCTGGATTCCCATAGGACTTCCTGAGGGCCAGCATTCTCGTTTGTACCCAGTCAGCAAACATTCACAGAGATCTCCTGCACCCACAACTCCTACCTCTGCCGAGGACAAATGCAAACTGGACATGGTTAAATGAGGTTAAGCATCAGCTGGTTCTCCTATCTTGCCATGCCCTCCCAGACATAATCCATATGCAACAGCAGTCAAAAAGAAGTAGCCCTTGGCCAGATGTCATTCATATAACTTCAGCATGTCCACTTCTGTCATTACCTCTCTATGAGGTCATGAGATCAGTTAATGTGCCTGAGGTTTACTTAAGGAGAGTACTTTCTGGTGGTATTTTTTCTTTGACCTGCTTTATCTTGCAGCAACTGGATATAGGCTCCAAGACAGTGGGAAAATGAGCATCATCCCATTTACTCATCTTGCCATGACTGGCTTTGGGCAAACAAATGTATTTGATTTGTTCCTAGGTTCTGAGTCTGCCAATATGTTCAGTTCTAGCAATTGACTTTCTTGCCCTTATTCTTTGTAATGATGTTGTCACTGTCTGTAAACTTTAAAGATCTGAATTCTTTTTCTCCAGTTTTCTTATGTATTACTCCACTAATCATTAAAAAAAAAAAAAAAAAAAAAAAAAAAAAAAAANCTAGTACCCATTTAGATATATCTCAAGAAATTGTTTTAGTCAATGAAATTAATGTCTTTAATTGGGCCATCTAGTTTGGAGGGTATTTGTAACAACGGAACATGGTGTTTCTGACTGATTACATTAATTGGAGCAATTTAGGAAGTAAAGGCAATGTGAAACCAAACTCTGTGCCTGTGGGAGAGAACCAAGGAGTAGGGGAGCATCCACATTTGCCTGATTGCATTTCCATTGCTTGATAAGCTGACCCACCTACATGTATCTCACACCAGCAGTGGCTCCACTCTGCAAAGAAATAGCTGGGATGGCGTTAGAGATACTTAATTGCATCTCTAAGGCACTTTGGGGAAGTTATAATCACATAGAAAGAGCCTGGTAATAGCTCTTCCTTCAGCTTGCTAGCTATAAACAAACCAGTTGTTTTGTTCTTCCTTTCCACTGACATTACTAGATCAGATATACTGTACTTGGGATATCACCTCCCCCATTTTATTGTTTTGGATTTCTCAATAGTATCATAATTCTTATTGATGGTTTTGATGCTGCTGTTATTTTACTAGACAAATATGCTCCTCCCTGCATCTTATCCTTTCCGTCTCTACTTATATTGTGTATCTCTTTTCTTACAAAAGAAAGCCAGCACGCTAAACACAGTAATGCAATGGTCTCCAGATCTACTCTTTAAATATGTTTCAGCCATTGTCCTCTCTTTGAACACCTACAGTAGTAGACAAGCTCAGCTGCTCGCAGTGGTAAGGGTAACAGCACATATCAAGTGCATGATGCCCAGTGGGTCCAGAGGGTCTGGGGAGCAGAAGACAAAATAGCCTGCACCCTTGAACCACTTTCTTACATCAAGCGCAATAAGCTAGTACCATCTTGGTGACAAAACATCTGCTCTGAATGCATTAACGTAAATTGAGCTAAAAAAAAATCAGATCACTCAATACCTAGGGAAGAGAGAAAAGAAATTCAGGTTATTTTACCATAAATATAGCTGGAAGATAAAAGCCATGCATTGGCAGTTTAAGGAGGGCAGAGGCAACACACTACATGTTATTGTACCAGGGAGGCTCAGAAGTCGTTGTAAATTCTCAAACATCTTGGCATGGTTTGTTTTGAAGATTGAAAGCTCCTCTACTCAGAGATCCCTCTTCTCCCTTCCCTAAGAGGATTTCTGAAAAAACTTGCTGAAAGCAGCTGTCGGCTAATGTAACACACAGCACCACTGTAAGAATGGATCCATTAGCCCTGGCAAAACAGCAGTCCTTGTCAGTATCTATGAATGAAACTGTCCCAGGGAATCTGCAGAGCAAGGCTGCATATTTAGGAAGCTCAAAAGAGAGTCAAAACAAAACCGAAGGGAGCAGGAAAAGCAACACAGACATGTCAAAGGCTGCCCACATGGCTCAACTAGAGGCCGACCTAAAGCCACTGCCACACAATTGCTTGTGAAGCTTTTACAAAGGAGCCAGATGCTCCTGTTGGAATTATACCTTTTGGAAATCAACATGGGAAACCTGCCACCACCCTCCCTAAAAGGAGGAGTATTGATACCGTTCTCTCAACTAAAATAATATCTTTTCAGTGAATTAGCTGAAGAAAGGACAAGAGCTGTTTGCTTTGGACAAGTATATTTCCAGCCATGTCATCCTCACAAAAGATCTTTCTTTTGCTCCACTCTCATGCGACCCTGAAAACAAATATCTGGTGGGTATGATCAGGCTGGCTCCACATCTCCAAACAAGGCGAGGGAGCTGGTGGCGAGGGGGATTCTTCCGTTGCTCTGAGCTAATAGATATTAGCAAGAAAAATGCAATTCTTCTCTTGGCCGGCTTTGAAAGGTACTTAACTTTTCATTCACAACATGCTGCTGACGTCAACAAAGCTCAGCAAGGCTGTGAATATCATTGGCCTATTTTAGAGACAAGGGGAAAATGGGTTGCCCTAGGTCTCACCGCACGTCACAGCAGCAGCCCCACAGACACAGAACCTGAACGCCAGCCCCGTGCCCACCCCACCCTGCTCCTTCCCACCTCCTTCCATGCTATTTTGAACATTGATCAAAATTTGAGTTAGTAGAAGGCGGGCCTGGGCCAGGTTATAGTCTCACAGCTTGTCCTGCTACTTAAATTAATAGTTCTAATTAGGTACTCTGCAGGCAAACATATATTGACTCTTTCTTCATTTCAGACTTGGGGCCAAGCATGATTCAGAAAAATAATCAGCTGGGACTTTCTCCCAAAATTTGCCACTCACCTAAATTGCAAACATTCCAGGTCAAGTCCCAGTTGATGACACAGAGAAGCAAACTAGCTTAGCGTTACTAGGTGGTTTTCTCCTCTGCTTTTTAATGTCAAAAGAAGACCAACTCAACAAAGCACATACAATTCTATATATTGCAGCATGCAGAACTGCATTTTGAGCCTGCTCAAATCTCAGGAGGAGACATTGTCACCTTTCCGTGGAGTAAAGCAGCCTCATCTTGTTGGAAACAGGAAAGTCAAGCTCAAAACTGGCCTAGGAAACGCCACTGGAACAAAAGATTTTGAATACAAATCTCAGACTCATGCACTAAGTTGCAGCAGAGGAAAGGGGATTTTTGGCACGACCTTATCTCAACTCTTCTTTATATTTGTAATGATTTTTCCAGAATGAAAATGATTAGTGTGGGCAAACTTAGCAGTCAATCAGTACATCATCCCCCGCATAGTTTGCTTTGTGTACGTATTAACCATAGATTAGATTGCATGGACAGTGCACCTACCTCGTCTCTGTTATTAAAGTGCATATAGTTTAACAAATACTAATGACAGACTCATTTTATTAGCTTTGCTATGTGCTCTAACAATTACTGTCACTGAGTAGGGTTTATAACCTCCTCTTCTGATACAAGACTGCACATTGCCTGCCATGGGCTTTGCACTTGCCAGAACCTCAGTTAATTCTCTAAATGTGAATGAAGCATTAACTTCCCAAGTCCTGAAAAAACTGCACGAAAAGTTAATTGTCTACCTTGAGTAATTATAAAGGATTAGTGAAGAAACAATGAGTTCGATGAAAAACATAGACTATATAAAGAACTGCAAAAAGGTGAAATAGCAAAATAAATCATATATGGCAATTCACCATTGCTATTAATATATATCTCACATTGGGCTAATTTTTACAGCTCGTTTGAATTCTTGCTGTTGTATTTTCTCATGGTAGAAACAGGGAGACTGATATTTTAGGAGCTAAATAAGTACTAAAAATTGAACTGGTTTCAGCAGAAATGTATTTGAGCTGCCCATTTGATCTCAGATGATCATCATCTTGTAAGCTATGACTGCCTGAAAAATTAACTGCTTAAATTTAGTTTGAAAGTTAAGGTGGATGGAGGGGATCTCTCCTATGTTTTCATTCAATTTCTCTGAATTAGTAACCTTTTAATAATCACAAAGACTATTGCTGGAATTGTTAAGGACTGAAATTACCCACTCTCAGTGGATCATTTAATTTTTTTAAGTACTTATTTTTAAAAGAGCAGTGGAGCAAATAGACTTGGAAAGGTATTGCACATTGAAAAGAGTGTATGAGTATCTGTAAGAAAAAAATATTTCAGTCAAGTTTCATATGTGTTGGGAAGGATCTCTGTCAATTAAAAACAAATTCATAAAATTACATCTGAGATGAAGAGAGTCTTACAAATGCTTTTAATTTCAAAATCTGTTGATAATTACAAAGCAACTACAATTCAGTTCATCTTGCAAGAGAAGGGCAGGCAGACAGTGTAACTACCGAGTGGTGGGTAGATAGGCAGACAGACACCTGAAGGTGAGGAAGTTGTTCGTAGCAGAGGTAAGCAGGAGCAGAGTCAAATCGAAGCATTTCAGCAGAAGCTAAGCATGTCCCTGACAAGCACATCGTTCTAATATAAACTGGATAATGCCCAAATGTACTCTGTCGAATCCTACACAGATTACTCACTGGAATTAGGTCTAATATGCAACTTGCACAAGAAAGATGTAAAAAGACCTGGGGAAAAGTGTATTGCTATGTTAATTTAACTTTCATCCATCATTTCCTTCCATGCAACTTTCACATTATTTAGTAGTTGCAAATTATTTCTATGGAAAAATCCTATCACCTCGCCATTTGCTAAGCGGTCCAGCACACACAGTGTAAAAGGAGGCTGTTACAGGTAGCTCTTTATTTGTATTCTTCTGCTCTGTCCCATTGTTTATGTGGTGCAGAAGAGTGTGTGTGTGCACATGCATGTTGACAGCCATGGCGGCCTGCCTGCAACACAGTGAGAGCTGCTAAGGGCAACCAGGACTGCCAGCGCCACCGCCACATCCAGCACTGTGCACTGCTCTCTCCTCTGCCCCCACAGACATTATTTACCTACATCCAATGCAGTAATACAAGCTTATGCACACTCATAGACTCCTTTGCACTTTCTATATTAACTTAGCATTTTATTGATCATTTGGGAACAGAATGAATGCTAATCATTAATTTTTATATGAAAGTTTCTATTACATGAAGCCTTATAGCACAGTTCTTGAATTAAGGGATGTTGCCTATGCAAATGGAAGATAATTCCACATTAAAAAGACATTTTCTGGAGCATCTTTATTCCGTTACACTTCAGTTGATCTAAAGGGCTCCTACAAGCACCAGCACACACAGGGGCAAAGTGTAGGAATGTAAGTGCAGATAGTAGTTTGCCAGGCCAGGATACTATTTCTCTGCCATGGATTTCAAAAAGCCTTACTGTACATACTGGTTCTGGCATTTGAAACTCCAGGCTTAGCTGGGGGATGGGGAGAGGCAGAGGCAAGAAGCATTTAATATGAACAAAACATTTCTTGTGAAAGGCAAATTCCTTTTTGTTTCCATGTGCCACGCAGTCAGCATTTTTTTGAGTCTTAACTGACGCTCTCACACAAGCAAAGTGACTCTTGAAAATGCACCATTACAACTTAATATATCCAGTATGTAATTTGTACTTAGCAGAAAGATATTTAGGACCATTTGCCTCTGCCATAAGACTTTCAGCTGCACAGTGGGAGGTAGTGCTTCAATGAAACCTTTGTTTTTAATCTTCTGATACAGTCGCTGATGCAGTTGGCGGGCTTTAAAATTACATCAGTCTTCTTTTTAATCTGGGGTTTGCAAGCAGTAGTTAGTTTGGGGCACCCACCAAAGCACAGCATTTCGCAGGCAGAATCACCACCGTTTATTTTCCCTCCTCTGCTATGTAGCAAGGACTGGAGTCAGTGTCTAAAAATGAAGCAGGATAATTGAAAGGAAAGTTGCCCTGCAAGCATATTCCCAGAGACAGCATCTCAGCCCCAGGTCTGAATTTCCTCTCCCCAAAATTAGAGTAGGGCACAGTAAGGCCTGAGCTGGACAACCACGGGTGGCAGTAGCTTCTAAAGCAGCCCCTCTCCTCACCCAGCGTCCCCCAGCTGCCAAAAACTCATTTCTGATCCCGGCGAGCTGGGTGGCGGTGGGTGCGGGCCGTGGGGCTGTTGCCTAGTGTTGCGCTAAGCTGTGCCCTCCTCTGAAAAAAAAAAAAAAAAAATCCCTCATAATTCAGGCAACAGCTGGAAAGCTTAGCTTAATGGCCTGTGCTTAAATGTGGAAGGTCACAGGGTGCTGATCTAAGGAGCGGAGGAGGCTTGCTCAGCCGACTGTTGACGCTGGGTAAACGGAGGAGGAGGGGAGGGTGTGCATCTGAGGGACCCGCGCCCCGGCGGTCGAAGAATAGGAAGCAGCTTCTATTCAGGGCTCGCAGGGGTCCGGGACCAGCGGGGAAAGGCAACAAGGCCCTTCGCTGCCTCCAAGTTACCTTGTATTATACCGGGATTAAAGTACATTTAGCTTCTCTATTAGCATACTTTAGCCCCATTTAGGCTTACTTGATGTTTCCGATGGCCTTTGATCAGCCTTGCATGGTGCTGGTCAGCTTCGGGACACAGCAGTCAAAAAGCGAGACTGTGAAATTATCCTGATGTTGAATCTCACAGGAGATATTTCTGGCTGTTTTCATTCACTCGTCCCCAATCTTCTGGGTTCTTTCTCTCTCTCTCTTCCTCGCTCAGGAAAATAATTTATACAATCTTTAAAAAAGAGGGAGAGAGAAAGAGAGAGATATTAAAAGAAAAAGGTAGCTAGTGACCAGCAATAATTAGCTCCTTGTTCAAAATCAGCGCTGCCTTGTGAGATGGTGCTGAAGCATCTATGAAAAATACTGTAATTTCTACAGTGTCTGGCTTTTTATTGCTTACATTTGCATATAAATTAAATCCATATTGTAGCTTTAAGGCAAGCTAGGCTTAGAATGCTGTAAAGCTCAGGGTCCTATTGTTTTACATCTACTTTCTATACTGTGGTTAAATGAAAAGGGAGGAGAAAGTAAAGGAGGGAGAAAGTCGGCTCGGTAGCATTTTTAATTGCTTCTCTGCCAATTATGGCCAAATTAATATTTAAACTTTGTAGTGCTCTGAAAATTGTTTACAAAATCCACTTCCCAGTTTTTAGCACTGTGCCTACAGCAATATCTATATTGGAGTGTTTTGTCGAAGAAAATGAAAAATAATTACAGATAAGTTCTGTTTGCTTTTAAAATATTTTACGCAAACAAACGCTGTTAATTGAACCACAAGCCTCTCAGGCACGGGCCTGATCCCTGCTCCGAGCACGGCATTTCTTCACCTGGCAGCGTCTCTGTGCAGTGCCTGCTCCCTCGCTCCCATCCTGCACGGTCCCCTCAGTGCAGGGCTCGCCGGGGCCGTGCTACAGAGCCCCGTACACATCGGGATGGAGCCTGGGAAGACAAGAGACATTTGCAAGGATGAGTAACAAGAAGCAAATGGCGCCTCAAAGTCTCCCTTTAAAAATTCTTTAATGAGATACAGTACGGTTGTGTTGTTTTTGTGTTGTTTTTTTTCATTCTTTTCTTGGGCTAGTGCCTAGTATGTACCAACCACTGGGCCACATTTTTAGGAAACATCTAAATCAAAAGTCAGAAGATTACACAGGGACATGAGAAATGTAGGAGATGGCAGGAGGCCAGGCTGGGCCTGCCCTCTCCTCCAGCGAACAGTTGTTCCCCACAACGGAGCGATTCTCCCCCTCTCCCTCCATATGCTTCCTTCTCTATTTGAAATCTGGTCAGATTGGTTGCTTCTAGAGCAGCATCTGGTAGCTTATAATATATACCCTCTGGAAAAAAAAAAAAAAAAAATATTACATTTGTGCAGGGCAGGACCTCGCTGGAGCCATGTCCCTCACTCTCCTATCTGACGTTAGCTCTAATAACTGCAGCCCTGCTCCCTGCCATACCCCCTGGAGCCCTCCACAGCTCCACTAGGTCCCCTCTTAATCTTTTCTCTTTTCAAGGGCTACAGACCTACTTTCACTAACCATTTTGGAGACTCTGATCTCCAAGTCATTATGGGACTTTGTTATACTATTTCCATTTCTGTAATATTCCTGCTGTAATTAGGTAATCAAGACTGTGCATCTTTCCCATGTGGCCTTTTGAGGTCGATTTTATTTATCATCTTATTTACCCTTTATTACACATTTCAGAAATACTGGTTGCAATACCATCAGCTGGGCACATTGCTAGTATTAGCAGCTGTCTTCTTGCTATTGTAATTTCCTTTTCCCTCTTTCCCATCACCCATTTGCTCTTTCTGTCTGAATTTTGCAGCTGTTCATATTAATAGAGGACATTACAAGTGCTTACATGCATGGTGAATTGTAAGCCTATGCCTAGTCTCCCATGGATGCCAACAGAAGCATGGCTTGGGCTGGCACGTAGGTGGAGATGTTGGTGGCACTGCCTTAACATGAGTTCTGGGCACAGATAGCCCCTGGGTAAGGGTTCAGATGATGCCTCACCTGAAGAAATCCTGACCCAGGCAGTGGTACCCGGCTGGTGTTCATGCATTAGTGATGCCAAGTCTGCATCATTACTAGAAATACTGTTTCCAAGGCAGTTGACTGTTGCCTGGACTGTGCTGCATTAGTAAAAGTCTCACTTCTCATTCCCACCACAAAAAAAAAAAAAAAAAAAAAAAAAAAGAAAGAAAAGGAGAAAAAAAAAAATGNCCCTTCCACTCATTATTCTTTGGAGCAATACAACTGGTATAAAGCTCCATTTATTTCTTTAAAAATATCAAAACCTTCTTCCCATTATAATCTTTTCTTTTTCTGTGGGCCCTGCACACCCACTGGCTGAGCCTGTCCTTTAGAGCCCTTTGGGTCAACCTCAAGCTCTAGGCTTAGTCTGATGGCAAATTTCCTCACCGTGTGTTTCCTTTCTGCTGCTCAAGACTGGTGTTGTATTAACCATCTTGTCCTGTTTTTGGAGATCATTGTGTGATTCCTTCACTTCAGCACTTTTCTCAGGTAGCAACATTCCTTGGGCACCTGAGACACAAGGCTTCCAGCCCAGAAACCACCAGCCAGGCTTCCTTAAGGGAAAAAAATGTCCCCAGACTCAGGGATTCTGAGCATTTCAGTCTGTTAAACCTGATTTGTTTGCAGACAGCCTTTCTCCCACGGCTGCCTGCTAGGGGGTTAATTCTCAACCCCTGAATTTTGTACTAATAGAGTTGGTGGGACAGCACCATGAAGTCATAAGGACATACAGGTACTGAAACTACCTATTTGAGACATTTAATCTGTCTATTTTCCATAACAACCTATTACCTTTTGTTTATTCCTGGTCTTATGCTTGATGGGATATACATCCTACCAAAGAAAAGCTGACTCTGTAAATGGAATTTAAGCTTTTTTGGGCATTGATGTTCTTTTTAAATGATATAACATTAAGCATTTGTTTCTCTGTCTCCAAAAAAAGGACAGTGAATAAGAAATAAGGACGGCTGGCAACACTGATCTAGGCTTCAATCACAACCAAACACAGCTTACTTTGAGCTTTGCAGAAGTTTTGTTCCTTGTTTGGCATTATTTTTACTCCTTTACTGTTTCATGATCCTGCAAAATCAGGGCATGGGTGCCCCATGTCCAGCAATATAACCTGACAGAGAATCTGCCTAAAATTCCCCACCCTCATGAAATTTTCAGCCTACACCTGTTGACCCAGGAGAGTTAAAATACTCAAAGAGACGGTTACATTTTGCAAGGGCAAATTAAATTGAGTCCAAACCACCACATTTATATTCTCCTATGAGTGGCTTTCCTCAGTGTTTGCTAGTCCTTCAAATTTTAGCTTTGTGTGCTGCAAACCCCATCTTCTGTCAGTTTATCAGGTGTCTCCAGTATCAGTTTCAAAATAGATACTAAATACCTCTTGCACCTTGTAGCAGCAGTGATTTTCAAATGTATCAAACAGCTTTTCTGCTCTTCAGCCGTCAAAGATTATACACTGAGAATAAATTACTCAGCTGGATGCGTTGTTTGTAGGCAAACCCAGGCAGTGACAGCATCGGTAGTCCCTGTGTTTAAAAGCATGTAAAACACCTTCTCTGTTCTGTGCTGTACATTGCAATCCTGGGAGCAGCATCCTGCATGCAGGCAAGGCTGTGGCAAAGATGCCAGGCTCTTGGTGGCTGCTGGGCTTTGCACGCACGCAGGGTCTTGCCCCTTGCAGAAAACAATCAACGTACTTTTGAGTGACCTCCTTTCACCCATCACCATAGCTTGGATTCTTTCTTCCTTTCTTTCTTTTCTTCCTTTCTTTTCCTTTCCTTCTTTCCTTCCTTCTTTCCTTCCCTTCTTCCCTTCTTTCCACCTTCCTGCCTTCCTTTTAAGAAAAATAATGTACTTGCTGTGTGTCAATGTTTCTAGCATCAAACATCTTTTGAGGTTTTCCTTATTTTTTTTCTTTTCCCTTTTTTAATATCTCATTACAATACAATTTCCAATGTTGTCTGCTGATTCAGTGTATTTCACCCTTCAAGAACAGCATCACATTCTCTTAGAATTGTGGGATTCACAAACCTAGCACCAAACTAGAAGCCAGGTCAGGATATGTTTTATTTATTACTTTTCCTTTCTCCAACCCAAGCTTCCTAAAATACATTCATATAAATGCTCACAAATAGTAAATTTTGCTCTGAAGTTGAAGTCAGTTCAGTCAAGAGTTGAAATTCTTTGGACAGAAGCAGCATTAGTTAATAAATGCTAAATCAGATTGTTGGGGACCAAAAATGGTATCTGAGTGAACACAACTAGACACAAAATATCTCAGAGATCGTTAGCCATCTGAATTTCAGGCTCCAGGTCTGCAAGGGTTTTTCCATAGGAAATAGAAGGAGCTAGGTACTCCCAAATGTAATTCACTCCTCCCTCATAATCACAGGATGAAGCACCTTTTTGAGACACCACTTTATCTCCATTTGATAATGGAATGTGCTCAGAAGACAAGTGTAGGTATACCCCCAACTTTTAGCTAGCTACAGGAAATATCTTGCTATGGACAACTGACAAATAATCCATAATTCAGATATGTTTGCAGAAACAATTTGTCTAACCATTTTGACAGAACAAATTTGAAGGGAAAAAAAATCTGCTTGCAGGCAAACTGCAAGCATAAAAGATGACTAAATTCCTTTAATTAAAAAATCAGTGTAAATAGTGTTCTTGTTGATATTAAGTATGCTTGTGAAGCAGAAATAGTTTAAATCAAACCTTACATATAATTAATGGAGGGACAGACTTCTTACCATGCATATGATGCCTTCATTATCACTAACTATAATGACCTATTCATCTTTGAATAGTAGGTATCGAAGAACTTGGTTTATCTAAAAAAAAAANATGGTTTTTCTTCTCCTGTTCTGTTTTATTCTCTGGATATTTCAGGAGTCCAGAATCTTGATTCTGCCTGATAAACAAAACAATCTTGCAGGATAAACAAGGGAGAGATGTACACTCATTTGTCCTAGTCCTTTCATTTAATAGCTGTGATGCCCTGTTATTTTGTCATCTGCACCAGATCAGAAGCAGAAATGACTATCTGGCATTGCATTTTGTCTGGTAGATCTGGCACAGCAATCAAAAAGCTCCATTTCTTCAAAGAAAGTTTTCTACTTGTAGCTTCTCTCTAAATTTCTTGAAGACACAAACGTTTCCTCCAGGCCTCTCATGCCAGCATTGCTCAGTGATAACCGCAGCATCTTGGAGAAGGATCAGAACACTTTATGGGAAGGAAATGCAAATATCCACTGGTGGTTTGCCTTTTCCTAGCCGTTGCCCTTGTAGCTCAGCCTAAGTAGATAACTGCTGTTCCATCACTGTCATGCAAATGCCTTAACTTGTCTCAAACCTAAGGCAAAGGGACCCATTGCAGGATTGTGGCTTCAGCATTCACTACCAGTTTGTTCTGGTTAATATGAATATCAGAGAAGTAAGAAGAGAAATCCCTCAAAACAAAAACAATCATGAACAGTGAGTCCCAAGAGGTGTTTCAAAAATAGATGCTGCCATTTTCATTAGCAAAGTGCAGAAGCAAAGAGGTTTTGGGGAAAAGTTTAGCAAAATCACTCAATTCAACAAATACTATTCAGAAATTTGCTGAGAGAGTCCTAAGCTTAAATTATGGAACAAGTTTAAGATATCTGGAAATGTTACATGGCAGAACAAATTCTCTTTCCCACACTAATGCCTGTATCTGTCTGTCTGTCAGCTCAGAGTTCAGTCACGTATTCACAATAAAGTATGGGTCAAGTCCTAGGATGTCTGTGTCTTATAGCCTTATTCCTGGCTGACAAGTGCTACATCTAAATCAACATATGGCATTAAGTTATAGCCTGAAAGCAAGCTGCAGTGGTAAAACCAGTTTGGAGGACAAATGCTTCTTGTTCCCCCCAGCCCTCAACGTCACACAGGCCACCCTCACTCAAAGACAGCACTTCCGGCATCACTTACCCATTTAATTCTGGAAAATGAAAGCTTAGCTCAGTAATAATATTGTATTGGTCTTGTTTGGGCAAGTGCCTATCTGGCCTGAATCAAAAGATTACACACCACCAGTAATAGAAATTGATTCAGAGCAAAGATACCCTGGTATAATAAGACCATCTTGCTTCATGTAATTATAATTCATGCATCCAGAGACAGCTGTCCATCAGGTGTATTGTATTAGCTGGTAATGAGTTTTGTTATGAGGAAGAATAGCGGCATATAAAGAAGTTATGAATAAGTTATTGTTTGCAGAACAAATGTTTTGGATCTTCTAAATCCTGCAGAGAAGCCAAAATCTGAATGGGTACAGAGGATGAAACACTCTCTGCATCCAAAAGATGATCCATGCAGACCAGTTTCATAACATCCTATGTCAGCACAACCCATTGTTTTTCTTTTTTCAGCCATGAAATCATTAGATTTATATAAACAAGAAATCTAAAGGGGCCTGAAAAACCATTGAAAAAAAAGCGAGCAAGAAGGCCAAGGTTTAACCTATCTTTGACATTACACTCATGTATCATAAAAGGATCTTTCCTCACACACACAAACTGGTACTGTTTGTCCTTACTTCCCACATGCAGGAGTATTTAGGTTATGCCAGATGAGATACAATGAATTTTGAGAGGATGGTCAATTCTTCTGGCACAAATGGACCAAAGTAAAGTTAAATCCTTTGAAATAATAGCTTATGAAAAAATAATAATAGGCAGTGATGCAAAGAAACGATATGGAGTAAAGTGAAAAGGGATGAGCACTAGGTCTCAGCAGCTCTAGAGACAATTTTTTGTAAGCCCAGTATGTAAATGTCAAAGTCATTACAAAGTCATTAAATAGTCAATGGTTTTGAAGCCTCATTCCAGGCAGATGTTTTTGAAAATGTTTGTCCAGGTCAACCTCAGAGCTATATCCACTGATATCTGCAACCCTGTCTGTCCCACCTCAAAGGTTCCAAAGAGCTGCCTTCTGCAAAGCTGAATCTTCCACCTCCCTGTCCCCGGTCCTCAAGCCATGCCCTGGTAAATTGAAAGAATGCTGACAGCCGAAGCTGGGTGCTGATGGATCGAGGGCAAAACCAGCTCCCATGCCAACATTTCCTGTGTGAAAGCATCTTGCTGCCCAAATGCACCTCATTAATGCAGGCTGACAAAATACTTCAGGTTACCAGTTACTCAGCTACCAGCCAAAAGACCAGACCTCTTGCACAACTGAATTCTACACCACTCACCCATCCCTCAGCTTTTAAAAATGCACCACAAACAGCTGGCACTTTTCTGTCTGCATGAGAACCTGGTTCAAGAGGTATGCTAGCGCGTCATGGGCTTTTCACAAACCCTGGGTATTTAAGAGAGTGATTTTCATGTAAAATGTCTGTTTTAAGGGGATAAATGTGTCAAGGCAAGATCTAATTAAGGACAAAGTCTGTAGGCAAAAGAAAATGATGAAGTATACTTGCCATGCACAAATATCAAGAACAGCTGGCTACCGCAAAAGCCAAAAACCTCTTCAGTTCATGCTGGTTAGTGCCACCCTGACGAGAAAAGAGACCAGGTGGAAGTCCTCAATTGAGCTGCAAAGCCAGCCAGCCTCTCCTGGGACAGGTAAGTCCATCAAACACCCCCTAATATCTGTGTTTATGTGTCTAACATCATGCTTTGCTGGTATGAGCTGGGAGTCTGACATTTAGATCTCACAACTGGCTTCTGCTCTGCTGGCCAGAAATGCCACATCCACAGAAGAAGCAGCAGCCCTTTTTCTGTCGAGGAAGAAGCTTTCAGCACAGGAGAGCAGCTTGGTTTCTCCTCTCAAGCTCACCTATTGCCTTGCCTCCAGCTTAACATGTCAGTGTCAGTAAGAGCCAAAAGGGATCCAATTATTTTGCTACAGTCTTCTCAAAAGTCTTCCTTAAAGCTGAGAATTTCCAAGGAGGTGAGAAAAGGTGGTTGGTTGAAAAGACTTCAGCAACTTCTGCTTTGAAAGAAGAAAAAGCAGTGAGTCCTGCATGACACTTGCACAGGGCTCAGCTCAGGTGTAGCCTTGGTGTCCCTGGTATTGCCCGACCACCTATGGCTTGTATTTATGGTAGGGAAAACATTCGACCCTCAAGAACTTATTCCACATTCAGAAAGAAAGTAGAAATCAATGTGATTCTGAATGATCATATCAGGACAGTAATTGGAAAAAAAAAAAAAAGCCACTGTAAGAAACACTTAGCTGTCACTGTGTGAGGAGCCTTCATTAGTCAGGTTGTTTACTGCTCACAACACTCAGCAATTCACAGCTCCGCTGACACCGTGGTGAAGGGCGCAGCAGCCGTGCTTGGCCTCGTTCCTAAGCAGCACTTATTGTTCCCAGAGCCCTTTATGCGACCATCACTCCAACTAGGAGCTAGGGTGCCTCCACAAATGCTCTGTCCTCCCACTTTGTCAGGCAGAGATGACCTGAACACCAGAGAAACCTCTGAGGAGAAAATCACAGAAGAGGGCATTTAGGGATCATAAAGGCGATGAGCGGGAAGAACAGGTGATTACAGAACTTCATATATTTTGATCAAAATATCAAAAGCTTGCAGTGTCAATGCAAAGATATCCTTCTCCTAATGGGAGAACAAGATAAAACAGAAGCTTTACAAAATCCTTTGATGCCCTAGGACTGCAGGACCCCCAGAGCTGACTGTTGCATCCCACAATAGTTCATTAGTATTGAGATTCCTAATTCCCTTTATTGGATCTGAGTTTTGGCTTCAAGATCTGATCCCTGAAAAGCCAGAAATTTCAGAGTGCTTTTTGCTACATACTTCCTCACTTCAGACATTTAAATCCATGCATTTTGAAACAAAAGGAATAACCATGTTATCTCTTAGCAAAATATTACTGGCATCACTCAGGCAAAGACCTCTGCTTCCAAATCATATTTCACATTGCTGTTCTCTACTAACTATGAAGAAAATATGTCTGTATTAGAGGTAAAAATTAGAGATAGGAGGATGAAGGTCAGGATTTATGCTCATGGCTGTGTATTTTATTCAAAATGGAATTCTATGACTCATCCTCTTGTAATCGAGACTCTTGAAGAGATAGGCATTTCCCTCAAGTGGATCTGAAGGGAGTGTCCCCTAAGTTAGAAGAGAAAGTATAGCTCCACTCTTAGCTCTCTGGGTACTTAGAAAAGTAGCTCCACTCTCTTATGTAGTAGATTTAAAATAAATAAAATAAAATTGAAAGAGATTAATGTATTATCTACAGAGAGCTGTCAGGTACCCTATGTAGAAATGAACATCAGTAAGAGGCCACCAGGCCAGCCACTCAGCATTTGCATATGCTTTACTTTTGCCTCACATTGCTCACTCCCCTCTCCCATAGAAATGCCTAAAAAATAATTATTATTATTATTATTTACAAAAAAGTTGAGGAAGAAATCAATCTGCTTTCTTCTTTTTTTTTTTTTCTTTTTTTTTTTTCCTGTGTAAGCTCATCAGAAAATGAGGGACCAGACTCACAAGTCCCTTAAAACCAGGACAAAGCAATGCAATTGATGCACTCAGAAGAGAAGACAGGAAAGGAAGGAGTTAACCAGGTTTATAATTGTTTCCAGAGAGCAATTATTCAGTCCCTAAAAATGCTGGTAGAAGAACAAAATGGAAAATGAACATGGTCTCAGCAGACAAGTGATTAATATTTAGGAAAGCACTACAGCAGGTTTGGATCCAAAGCGAGAGGAAAAGAGCATTTTAATAGAGTTGGTACTCATGTTGTACAAACTGATTAAATCTGAGTTTTCCTGTCTTAAAGAAAGTGATGTTTTCCTGCTCCAAACCCACTTGATTTGAGGACAGGTTTTGATGTGTGCACCCACTTGCCCAGAACCTGTGTTTGGAAACAGGTACGCACCCCAGCATCAGTCCTGGCAGCTACATAATACCAGGGCAGAACCTGCAACAGGAGCCAGGGCAAATTGCTGCAAATGAAGCATTCAGCAGATTAACACTGCCAGGGAATTTTTAGGGAGAATGTTGTTTTTCTTTAATTTCCCTTCACAGCTTCCCTGGGAGCCATATCTGTGTGTAATTCCCACTTCCCAGCAGATTGGGGTGCAGCTCCCAGCAAGGGGCTGACACTGGCAGGGTGACATCTCAGCTGTATGCAGCAAAGAGCAGGTGCAGAGCATGACCCACAGCAGCAGCACTGCCCATGAATGTATGGAGGATGAGGAGGTGCTGGGGACAGGACCCAGCCACATTTCTGCCTGCACTTGGCCAGGATGGAGAGCTCCTGCGTGAGCCGTTTGCATCACGTTTAATAAAGTTGTGGCCTCTTGGCTTTCACCACCGCACTCTCCAGTTTTATTTCCCAAGGGGTCCTAGCAACAGCAACACAGTAGTTATAATGTGTCATAAAATAAATATTAGCAAAAAGTGCAGGCGGACCTCCACCGGTTTGGAATTTGCTTGGCATCATGGTTTTTCTGGTGTATGCCTCTGAAAGCAAAGTTGTCTGCTGATGGAGGAGGTTTGTTTGTTTGGCTCAGCTGTGGTTTTGCCGCGATGTCACAGCTAGTAAAGGTAAGGACTGGCACAGCACTGCCCTTCCCATTGCCCTAATCACATTGCTCCTGAAATTAAGCCTGTCAGCACGTCGGTGGTAAGCCCCTATTGCTAGACCTTAATAACTTCACTGCGAACAAAACAAAATTGCTTCTGGACTTTAACTTGGTGTGCAAGACTTCTGCCTATAGGGCCAAATATTATGCATTGTTGGGAATATAAAGAATGTACCCCACATGGCTAAATACATGAAGCAACGTGTATGCAGACACACAACTGCGTGCACACACACACCTGCATGGATGTGCACATGCAGGGAAGGGACCTCACATGAGGCTCTTACATTCCCACCCATAGCATTTGCATAGGGAGGGAATAAATTCTTTAGGAGCCTCTAACTCCCTACCACTGACCAATTTTCCTACTTTTTAGGCTAATATGTGTCTACTTCTTTTATAAGTGCTTTTACCTTTTTCACTAGAATAATAAATTTATGCTCACTCATACCCCACCCTAGAGCAGCAGCAGTTGCTTTACCAAAATGTCCCATTTTTGAGGCTGAGTCTTTATCATGTTTTGCAGGAAAGCCCCAGAGTGAATCCCTGCTCTGCCACAGACTTCTTGCATGACTCTGAGCAAATCATTTAGCTCTCCTCATTTAGCTTTAGGTGTTCCTCAGCTCCACCACTGTAAGGTGGGAACAATTAAGTTGCTCTAATTCATCATACAACCGTAACAATAAACACACTAAGAAATGCTCTGAAATGCCTGTGATGAAGATTATCTGCTGGACAAACTGATACAAAGCTAGAAAGGTAAGCCTTGTCGCCACTGTAAATTCATGGCAATTTTAAGTGCAGAAGTGCTATTCTAAGCCAGTTTTTAAATTTATTTGCTTTAAAAAGACATCAAATAAATAGATTCTTCTATTAAAAACACTATAAATAGGGTTTTTTTCCTATTAAAAGTAGTGTCTACTGCATGTGCAGTGTGTGGCATGACAACCAGCTTTGCCATCACAGCTTAGGGTGGCCGTGCTGGAGCTGACAGAGTTTGCATGGTGGATCTGAAATGTACTAATAGAGTGTTTTTGCTCCATCAGGTCAAAATTACCCTTTCTTAAGACCTGAAGTGTTGACTCAGATGCTGGGTGCCATGAAATTTGGGGCACAGGCTTGTAAGTTGCTCCTGTCCTCTGGTGCACAAGGGGACATCCCTTACAAGAGTGATGGCTGTGGTAACTGTCGATGATGGGAGTGAAGCTGCAGTTGCAGAAAACCCAGGGAAACACATCCTGATTTCTCTGCAGAAAGGGCAGATGAAGTTGAAAATGCCACAGTTGATAACGTGGATAAAGGGAAGGAAAAGGGCCAGTGTTGGGTTGAAGAGAAATTAAATATAGCATCAGCACATGGTGTAGGTATGTTGATGGGAGTGACTAACAGGAAGGGGCAGGTAGCTCTTGCCATAAACAGATGACCCTGGTTTTTGCTGGCAAAGCTTCCACCTTCTCATTTCCCCTTCTCTTTGTCTGCCTTTTTGTGAGGTCTTTACCCAAATTATGAGTCTGGTGAAAACTCATCACATGCATCTTTCCCTGTGGCCCTGTACAAACCCCACCTCCCCCAACCATCACCTCCCTTTGGACCCCAAGGAACAAGCAACAACCACGAGGCCAAACAAAAAGGCTTCCCACAGGGCTCTGTTTCAGCCAGAGACAGACAAAACCAAAGCAACAAGGTCAGCCAGTGCCCGTGGGCACGTGCTTGCCGTGCTCAGGAAGCTGGGGGAGTTGGGACAGGGTTTCCGGGTGCGGGCTCCTACCAGTCCTCCACCATCAATCTTAGAGCAGCATGCCGTCATGGGCACGCAGCAGCTGTTGCAGTAAGCTCATCAGATAACACACACATATATTAAAGTACCTTTAGCACACTTACTAAAACATATATTTAGCTAGGGAAAATAATCTTGCCCTGCCTATAAAAGTCAAAGTTTGCCTTTATAAATAACTCCAGGAACCCTGCACGCATCGGAGGAAATGGTGGCGGCATGTGTGCTCTGTCTCCTTCCTAGAAAAGCTCTCTGAATAAAATATAAACGTGCTGAAATATAAAGAACAGTTTGGTGAAGATAATGAAATCTAGTGAAGCCAATAATTTACCCTGTAAATCATACAGCTACTTCTTTCTTACAGTTGCCTGCCCTGATTTACACCATGAACCTTATTTCCAAGCTTCTCCCTGCTTTATTGCAAGCACAGGAGCACAGACTGCAGGCTTGGCGTGTCTGTGTGGCTGGCAAAGCCATTCATTTTTACCTTGAAATGTCCCACTCTAACTATAACCCACTTGTTCCTTTCTGCACTTTTCACAAGTTCCTGAGAAAGGAGGGAAATGCAGGCACCCTAAAATGCCCCTTTTGCACCCATTCTTGTTGCAGTAGCTGGGAACAAGAAAAGTTCCAGTGCTTCATTGATGCTGGCCACGGGGAGAAGCAGAGAGGAGCCCCCATGCTGCCCAGCCAGCCACCCTCAGCCTCCCCAGCGTCACACAGCCACCCCTTTCCCATTTTATCAGCAGCATCAGAGCTTTTCCCATCAGCATGCTCAAGCTTCCAGCTCAAAAGCTCTCATACACTGCATGGAATATCTTAGGAAGGGTCTGGAAATAATCGGGATATTGCCTCAATAACGCTGCAGCCTCCACATGAGTGTGTGGAATGTGAAGGACCACGGAGCCTCTGAGGCCAGCCAGTGGCGAGCCCCACACAGCACAGCGCTGCTGCTCGGCTCAGCCCCGTCCTCATTGCTCATTCCCGCCTCTCCTTTAGGTCTGAGCGTGCCAGGCTGAGGAAGTACCTCTATGAATCTGAGAGGATTTGCCTGGCAGGGTATGCATGTACATTAGGCAGGCATACGGCGTGTAGGAAGCGCTCTGCCCATGCCTGTGCAGCAATAGGGAGTGTAGGGAAAACACTGCATCTCAACGAGTCTTTCTGATGTGTGCTCCTTCAGTATTAAGATCTCTTCAGGCTTTGTGTTTCTGGCAATATTGCTCTTGTTTTAAATCTCCTAATAATTTTAAGAGAAAATTCTTTGTGACAACCGCTGTTGATTTAAAACCAATGTTTAGCCAGTAATGAGTAATTGTATTAGACTAAAAAAAAAAGCTGCTGTAAAGTCAACCCTGGTCTGATTTTTAATTTACTGCATCATCAGCTATTTTTATTATACTATTTAATCTGCTGAAATAAAACTATTGCTTTATGAATATCTCTAACATTCAAGACAGATTGTTTTTAGCCATTCTGCTCTTGGGGCTGAGGAGTTGTTAATTATTCTATGAATTATTCCTGCTAATGCATTTATTTATACTTCCTTTAATTGTCACAATACCCAGAGAAGTCATGTCATACTTTACTATGAACTCACTTTTAACCCTGAAAGTGGGAAAGGAGACAATACCCATCACTATTCCACACCGGTAGGGAATTCTTATAATGCATTCCGTGCTTCCACGGGAAAGCAATGCCAAACAGAGCCAAAACAATTTCCCTGTTTTTTCCCATGAATATACCTGAGGTGCAGCAGTGGTTTTGTCTCATGTGGGATGAAGAAATCAGCCTCTAAGTCCCTGTACCAAACGCCATCAGTGCCAACAGAACGGCTCCCACAGGTGCCCTAGGGATCCCCACAGATAAAATATACAAAAAATAATATTGATGGTTTTTCTTCCTTATTAACTTTCTCCAGTAATAGCAGGAATAGAGGTGATGCAAAGCACTGCTCTGCCTCTGCTTATTGCCAAACCTGCCTGGAACAACACATCACCAGGTGAGAAAAATTGTGCCTCTCATTTCAGATGAAAAATAGAACTTCATTAGAAAAAACTATCACAACACATAATCCACCAAAAAAAAAAAAAAAACCACCTAGTTAAAAATAAAAAAAAAAAAGAAGTGGAAAGTTGTTTATTAAAAGGAGTACAGAATATTCAGCAGGCTCTCAGAAAGACTACCTGTGGAATAAATCGATGTGGTGGGAGAAGAAATGGTCTGCATGTGACCAGAACTGTACATCTGTGGCTTGTGAGTAGCTGGTTTTTAACACTCCCCATACATTTCTGTTGCAGCTCAAAATTTATTTGCCCTGGTAAATACCTGATCACCTGCCTGCACCAATGGTGAGAGAATGCTGTAGTCAAATCTGTTATAAGACAACCAAGTAACGGTTACAAGATAAAGTAAGGTAAAACAAATAATTCTTAATGCTGGGCAACCACCTATTGTTCTATCCAAACAACGTCTGTTTTTGTTATCTCCTTATGGTCGAATGCCTATTCCCTGGAAAGACAGCAGAAGTCTCTTTTTACCTCAATAATTAGCTTGTTTGAAAGCTCCCACAAATTCTTCCTATCATAAATTTTGCATTGCTCCATGCACAATAATGCACATAAAATTAAATAAACAATTTAATTAATTTAATTAAAATTAAATATTAAACATATTGTGTATAAGAGGCCCGTGTCTTTGATTTAATTGGGCAGGAGTACCCAAAGCAGTTTGGGTAACAGTGAAAAATAATTAAAAACAACAAGTACGGTAGCCTCTGGGTATGAAGAGTAGTTGGGAGCTTTCTCCTGAGAAAGGTTTATTTAATTAAAACTAAACTAATCTTTGGAAAACACTTGATAAGCATTTCATAATACAAATCATAATCCAAAAATGAAGCTTACACTCTGCCTACATGATACAGGAAAATAATATTAAATAATTCAGTCCTGCCACGAGCCACTTTCCTAGCACACACAGAATAATTCAGCAGAGAGCATGTTTACCACCTTTAAATTTTCTGTAACGTTTAGTTCATCTAGATACATATTAGTAAATTATATGAAGGCATAATGGATCCATAAGCGATAAGGCTGAGAATTAATGCTTTATTTGGGCTAGTTATTGCTCCTCGCAGATGTAACGCCAGACAAGGGGAGCAGAGTGGAGTTCTGCCAGGCTCGCTGTGCTTGCGCTGGCAGGTGAGCTACGTGGCTGCAAAGCATTTCAGCGCTGAATTCCCAACCTATTCCTCAACACCCTTCACTCATAATAGAGAATATTGCTTCCAGCATCTCCTACCACTACAGGAGGAATAGATTATTTATAGGGTACTGTCTCTATCAATACTTCCTGCTGCCATACGCTCGTATTTCTTATACTGTACGGTGATCATTGCAGCTCCCTGAAATCTTGGACCTTTCCCAAGGTGGTGAGACATCGGCCAGCCACCAGGCAGGCTGCCCCATGCAGCTGGCAGGTTTATAGGGCATCTCAAAAACAAATGCTTCATTTCAGCATCTAAACATCAGCAGCCTCTCCAACACAGCACCAATGCCAACTGGCTTTTTAAAAAATGAATGTACCCAAAGAGATCCTAATTGACATTTTCAGGCAAGTGCCCAGCATAACTGAATATCATTCAGGTTTATGCAGAGCAGCTTTAAAGTGACCGCAGAATTTAAGTGACCTCGGAACGTGATTCCAATGGGCTCCAGCACTGAGGAAGGTCCCATGGACAGGCACGACCCCTTCCACCACCAGGATCTGCCAAATGATCCATGTTGTTTTTGTTGGAGCTTTTTGATATATTCCTGGGAAGATCCTGTTAGCCAACTTGGAGTTACTTTCGTTCATCTCCTGCCTGCAGCTTTCTAGCAGAGGACACATTTATTTAGCAGAGGTTTCTGCCTAACAGAGGTACAAAGGGGCCCTTCGCAGGGTGTGGGAATTTCCCGCATGTTGATGAACCTTGTACTGTAAAAGACTGTAGGCCAAATCCTTCAGTCCTCACGCAGACAAAAGTCCACATTGACTTACCCGAAATCTCCCTGCAAACGCTCATTAAAGTCAATGGCATTTTGCCTGGGTGAGGGCTGGGGATTTGGCCCCGTGGTTGTCACCACAATTGGGCACTGCCAAGAGAAGGGGATTTATCACGGCACCAAGCCTGTGGCTCACCCCAAACCTGGGCACTGGCTTCCCTGCTGCTCCAAACCTGTGGCGTGACACCCACTCTTGCCCCCATGGTGCCACCCAATGGGTGACAGACACCGAGCCAGCTCCCCTCCTCCCCTGGAAAGCAGTCTTCCCCCTGGGATGACATAGCTCCTAATTTAGAGCCACCTTAGAGGAAGGTACATTCAGAAAATAATAGTAATATAACCAGAAAAAAAAAAAAAAAAAAAAGGGGGTTGGTTTTTATTTGTTTGTTTTAGCCGTATCATAGCTCAGGCCTTCCTCACCATTGTGGTTCAATATTTACTGATCGAAAATATAGACTAGCTGCGAGCCACGGCGTTTGCCAGAAAGAGCGATTATCATCAGAAAGAAATGGGCATTAAAAGAATAGCTCTTCCATTTCCAGAATATAAAACAGACATTCAGAAGAACAAACAGAGCAGAGAAGAAACGATGGTCATTTGCAAGTAAAATATTACTGAACAATATGACATTGGATTAACTGTTTCATGTATTTATTGTGAAAGAATATAGGACTTTACATGAGAAACTCTCGTTACAAGCAAGAAACAAAGCAGCCTTTTAAACAGCTGGCTTTTAAGTTTAATGCTCCTGCACATGCAGCACAAGTGCTTGCTCCCACTGAAGCCTGTGCAACTGCTCTGATTGAGTTCAGCAGGGGCAGGATGAGGCCCCCAGGTTTGTTTAGTTTTTTTCTCCTGTTATGTCCTTTTTGGTAATATCGCAAACCCCTGATCTCAGTAATGTTAATGGGCTTTGGCCAAAAATATGCAATATGGCAAAGAGGCACCCAAAGATGCAATTTGGGGGCCACTCCTGAAAACTGTTGTGCGACTTTAATTCCTCCAGACATTAAAAATAAAAGGAGGGGAAGAAGGGGAAGGATAAAGAAAAAGCAGGCACACATTTAGTCCAGTCTGCATTCATGTGAAGCAAAGCATTGAGCCCGCAGCATGGCAGCAAGGGCTGACTGGACTGGACAAAACCTGCCTCAATTTATTGTCTTTTGTTGCGTTGTGCCAGGAATGCAGGAGCTCGAGTTGTTCTGAGTTAGGGCTGACTCTGTCAGTGGCTTTCTTACTCCAGGGACCTGTGGATTTCTGAAAATTGGTGCTGCTCTGATCTCTGGCTCTATGGATTTTCTTCCTTCTAGGGCTGTCTGAAATGTTCACATAGTAATTTCTGTTACTCTGTGCCAAACAATAAATTATGTGAATTTGTGATTAGTTCACTACTTTTATGTAAGCTCAGATTGGATTAGTTGGATATTCTCCTACAAGAAATACAGCTCCAGTGGAGGATTTGTGACAAATTTGATCTGCAGCTCTATTCTACTACTTGTCTTGGTTTACCCACTCTAAAACATTCGTCATTCATTGCATGCTTTAACACTGGCACAAATTAGTACAAAGTTAATTCTGTTATTTAACTGACTATGAAGGAGTTGCTGGGTCAGGTGATCACTGAGGTTCATACGCAACTACATATATATATTTTTATTATGATTATTTACCCATCCAGAAAATTCATTGAACACACATTTTCCTGGGTTTTACTCTAAATGACAAAATCTGTGCAGAAACATAAAAAGAACTGCAGCAGTAGGGTTGATCCCTGCAAACACAACAACTGCTTACTGAGATGAGCAAACACAACAAGTGCTTATTGAGATGATTAAAGCACTAGCATTAGAGATGTACGAGATAAGGATGAGAAGTTTAGGGCTGGGTTAGTGCAACCTTTCCTCTGCTTGATGGAAAGGGTTGGGCTGGATGACTCAAGAAGTTGTCTGCAAGTCCATCCTCTTGGGTTCTCTGCATGGGGAAGAGTCATTTATTTTTGGTGCTTGAACTCTCCTTGCAAGTGTACCGTATCCAAATTAAATACATGTCTAAGCTCTTTTGAGATGCCTGGAAAAAGATTCTGCATCCCTGGTTTACTTTCAGTGCCATATATGTAAAATTCCTATGGAATTCAAGGGCAATTTTGGCACATACACAACGATGGTAAGTTTGATTCTCAGAATCCCTACTGCTGCAAAGTGGATTTGCTGATGCAGGAAGAAACTAAAAGAAGCCCTTAAAAAACACACAGACAGGATCTGGTCCCTAATATTCAGTAATAACACTAACGATGTCATTTGTGTTCAGTCATGTACACATTTTCATAAATCACTTTTAATAATTGATTGGATACAACAAAGAGCTTGAAGAGCAGCTAGCTGCTGTAATGCTAAATAAAGCTTCCAGGTGACTTCCCAAGCTCAGGGCAGTGAAACTCAAGAGCAAGCAATGCACTTCTGAGCACAAAAACCCACAGCAGAGGCATCAGCCTGCAGCACTGCAGGGCTGGTCTGGGGTTGTGCAAAGCAGCACGCGGCTTGCACCCACCCCTGTGCACGGCAGCAAAACCAGAAGCACCAAACCTCTCCAAACCAGCCTTCAGCTTAGGACACCAAACCCAGTTCTGTGCATGATCTGGGGGGCAGCAGTCAGAGGAAGCAGATTAAAGGGAACCTGTGGGAGCCTGAATCTCAGTACTGCACACTGGGATTTCCTCTTTTTAGGAAAAACCTTTTATTACTGAAGTCCCTGTGAAGCTGGAGCTTCAGGGCTTGGCACTGCTCCCTGGACTGTGCACCCACCTGTGAAGGTGGAGAGGCACACAGGAATGCCCTGCTGTCTGCTGACACTGGTACGTGTCTGTTATTGTGTGGCCACAAGGCTGTTTTATCCTATCCACAGCAATATTCCATCCACTACTCTACCGTTGCAGCCCAGGCAGTGCTGATATCCATTTTAAAATTAAACCTCAGGTGAAAGCTGGTAGATCCACACACATATGTGTTTTGTTTCTGCTTGCAGCCATGTGCAGTGCAGCTCGCCTGACCTCTGGGTTTTGTTCCTGACAGCCTAGATGTGAATAAAATCATATGGAGCTGTGTTTTCACAGCTCAGCCTTTTGAGTCCCATCCTGCTGCCACTGAAACCAATGGCAAAGCTCCCAACTTCGCCAGTCGCATCAGATTAGCTTTGTTCCATGGAGTGAAAGAATCTAATAGATACCAGGTGTCCTTGATCGAGCCTATGTGGTCTACAAGTAAGTGGAACATATTTTAAAAAGTCACATATGAAACAGCTACATCACAGAACCTGCAATAACCCCAAGCTGATATTATTATCTATGGAGGACATGATCAGTATCTAAAATGTGACTCAATATATGTTTATATGATACATCCTATAACAGACGTTCTGGGGTGAACTCAGCTGCACGTTAAACCACTGCAGAAACAGATCCATATTTATGCTTGTCTCCACAAGAAGGCATGGCTCTTGTGTGTTTTTACTTAAGGGAAAGAACCCCAAACAACTTTAAATTAATCCAGAAATCCACTTTAAATATATGATTCAGTGTGTAAAAAGACCTACCGAAGTAAAAGGGTGCATGTGAAATCTCCAGGCTGCTGCCCTGACACTCAGCTCAGACACTCTGTGACTCTGCTGTGAAATTCCCTGGCTGCTTTGGAACCTCACCAGCTGCTCCAGGGAGATGGTGCTGTAAAGACCCCCAACAGGGCAGCACCATGACATCACTCTGTGCAATGGATGCAGCTGGAAGAGGGGCTAGGACTTCCCTAGAGCTCTCTGCTGCTCTGGAAGTAGCCCAGGAGCCCAATCCAGTTCAGGCAAGACTCCCAGTGCTCTGCACCTACATAAATGGGGATTGCTCTGCCCACCTCAGCGCTTGCTCCTGATTCAAAGCACCTGTGGAGAGGGATCTCCATGCTACTTGTTTTACCCAAGGGATCTTCCACCACATTAGTGTAGTCAAGTCTGTAACCTAGGAACATGCAAACTGGGAGATTCCAAGCAAAATTCAGCCCACCCCAGGGAACCATCCAAAAAAAAAAAAAAAAAAAAAAGGCATT
>VXAV01001774.1:16555-27151 GCA_013399715.1 Alectura lathami
TTTTTTTTTTTTTTTCATTTGGTACAAACTATTAAACAGATTACTTTCAGTTTTGTTTTCAGTAGGCTATCCTTCCTGATATATTCTCCAAATGTAGTAATACTATTTTCCATGGAAGAAGAATGTGGCTCTTTAAAAAGTAAATGCCTCCTAGAGAAGTTTTGTGACACATCTCATCACAGCATTTCCATTGATTTTAGATGTTGCAATAGCTCTTCCAGCTTTTAGAAACTTGGCATCATTACATTAGAGTAACTTGACGTTATTGCCAATTCAGAAAGGGAGCACAGAATGATACTTTCATGAATTTGCAATGCCTATATCTGTGAAACTGTAAAGTCTTTTCTTTTTTTTTTTTTTTTCCTTCTTCTTAGAGAGCTTAGTTTTGTGGTTTTCTTATTATTGTAGGTTTTTTTCTCTTCCTTTTTTCTTGCTGTCTAGACTATAAGTCCATTAAAATTCTTTGTAATCTGTATATGTACACTTACCTACGGTTATATACCTACATTAGGTAAATTTAAATAAATTACTTTGTAGACTTGACAATATTGTCAAAAATGTGAGTTTTGAATGCTTAATTTTTTTATTTTTTAATTTTTTTTAATGGAAGCAAATGCATCACAAATAAGTAGTTCTTATCAGTTCAGAATGAAGAGAAAAACAGTGGCATTTTTCTGTGGTCCAGTTTTCCCTTGCCTCACTTTGGCTCTGGTAGCCTTTTGGGAACCAGCTGTAATCTCCTTCTCATCTATGATTTTCTGCAGTTTTTTCTGATGAAGATCTTGAAGTTCTTCCTGTATCAGGGAGTTTCATTTTATGCTGCAGACCTTATGACCTTGGATCATATCACTTTACAGACATATGACATAGATCACCTTTTCCTCTGCTATACTTTTACTGGAAATTATCAGACAGGACTTCTGACTATCAAGAGGAAATAACATCAACAAGTCAACCCATGTGTTATTTCATATTTATGCTATCCATACTCCAGTTTGTCACTAGGGGACATGACATTTATTGGAACAGTAGTAAAATTCTGTTAAGTTAAACTACTCCTCTTTGATGTTGGTGAGAGAAAAAAGACTATTTAGTGGGGTAAAATGCTATTCTGAAACCAATTGTCATAGACAAATAATTTTCTTCTCTGTCTTAGACCCATTTGTTGCCAGAGAGATGTTCAACAGGCTTAGCTCTGAAAACTAGAAATCCCTTAGCTCAAAAACTGTAGAAATCTCATACACTTCCAATTATTTTTGTCATCTGATACTATTTTTCTGAGATACAACATAATCATCCCTAGGGACTGGAAATTGTCCCCGGCAAAAAATACACAAATCATTTCAATTTCAGTGTAGCATTTGACTGCAATTTTAGTAAAGTAAATAATACCTTTTATGCATCTAATGTGGCAGATGTGCTTATGGATTTTTCAACAGAATGGCATTTTCCTGAGCTTTATGATCGTATGCTGGTCTTTTCTAAGAAGAAAAAATAATTTGGGTGGCCTTTTTTATGGTATAGGACTAGTTACTCTGTTACTATACTCTTCAGATTTGTTTTCCTTTATGATTTTCATAGTAGTGTAGAATCTACAGTTATTGTTAGTATCCATAACAAGTCTAAAGGTGGATTTTTGGAGACAGCAAAATCTCCAATTTTGCATTTACAAGAATGACAGATTGGCTGTGACCTCCACAAGTCAGCAAGAACCTCCTGCTGTTTGTTCTTTCATGTTTATTTATTGACTCTGATTCCATCTAATACTGGTCTGTCATTTGTCTGGCTGTATGAACCTTGCCTTTTCTGACAGTTCAAGATAGGGGTATACATTAAGTGAAGCAGTGTGTGAGGAGTCGAGCATGAAGAAGATTTAGGAATTTTTCTGGATGTATTTTTAAGTGGAAAGTGTATGTAACTATCATCAGATGATGACTGGAAGGCCATAAGATCAAATGCCCTCTAACAAAAGTCTTCTATTTCAGTAATATCTTTGTTCAAAGTTAATCAAATGTAATAATATAGTATTCATTATATCCTATCATAGTCATTAACTTTAGGTATTTAAATTAACAGTAATTTGCCTGCAATGGGGGAAAATAGTCTTGATTTAACTGCTTTTATAATCAGTGTAAAAAATCCCATTGGCTTCAGTAATGAGAGATGACCATGAATTGGCTGTGCAGCTTGGTACTTTGCCTTGTTATGAACATTTGAATGTTCTTGTACTGATAGGCACACTGGGTAGCATGCATCTCATCTAATTTTGAACATCCAGATCTGAAGTAATCTCCCTAGGTTACTTCCCTTGTGATGATGGCTCCACTTTTGAACTTAGTCATTTCTCTTTATCGACTATAAATACTTTAGGGCAATCTGCAGGCTTATATGTCCAACTTTTATGTCCAAGAATTAAATGAGGTGAATGCAACAGCAGTCCGTCCATGGGCAACAAATCTAATGTAGAATTTAGCTGAGCTTGTAAAACAAAAGGCTGACAAGATGACAGGTCTTACACTTCAGACAATTTAATTTTTAATACACCAGACTGTAAGTATAAGTAAAATTGCTATATAAATGATTTTAGATTTTTTTTTTTTTTTGGTAATTATAATCAATGGTATCTTTGGAGCACAGAAGCTGAGAAGCATGCTTGCCAATTACATTTTCCTGTCTTTCCCAGTGTCTATTTCCTCCTGGAATTCAGGTAGTAGGAAGTAGCACCAATGTTGTCACATGTAAAATACCCCTCCCCTCCCTGCACTCGTCTCTAGCAGAAGCTCTATATGTGTTGTGCAAATTCATCCAGTGAAAGTTACCGGTAAAAGTTTTTAACAAAGCATCTGTCCCATCTTAGGACAGATTTTTCTCCATTCTTTTAAATAATAATTATTATTATTTTTAATTCTCACAGAGATCTCTAATTAGGTAATAATTAATCTGGTGCTTTTAAGACCCAAGAGATACATCACTCAATAATCAGTGATGGTAAGGCTATAGGGTTTGTCAGTCCAGTATGTGAGCAATATTATCCTTTAATTTATTCTGCAAAAGAATCACAAATGTCTCAGCCATTCTTTCATTAAATTAATAGAACCATCTTTATTCTTGTGTAAAAGCTGTGTTTGAAAATTCAGCCTGCAAAGGTCTAGTTTCCGTTGCTGTGTCTTGATTTTTCAGTTATTTGATAAATCATCTCTTCTAGTGAGAGACAGAAGTAAAGAATATTAAGAATGATGGGGAATCTCAACATTACTCTATCATGTCTATTAGGCAATGTTAACAAGTGTTAAAGATGTTGTAGATACATTTTCACCTACCACTCATGTTTGATTTTGTGAGTTTGAAAGTAGATGACATGTGCTATTGCCAAGTCAATCCAATACTCGTTTAAGTGAATCTCTTGTCTTTCCCAATTTCTATTTCTGTTGCTAGTATGAGAAACCCTGAAATGCTGGGATTCACGTCCCATTTCGGGAGGTGATGACAGGAGGTCAAGTAGAAATGAAGAGTGGTTTGAAAATCTGCAGAAAGACATAAGACCTTTTTCCTGTGTTTAGAGAGTGTTGATTGAAAGAAATCTAAATACGAGAGGAAAGATTTATTTGTTTATTTATCTATTTATTCTGCAGTTTCTATGCAGATTTCCAATGCTTGCAAATGTAAGAAACATTTCCTTCTGAGTCAGATGTGAGGGCAGACTCTCGAGAGATGGAAAGGAGTGCTTAATAGATTTATTTTACATGACTTAACCCAGTTTATATCTAGTAATTAAAATATCTTGGGGAAATTCTTTCATGACCTTTATCTGTAGTCATCTTCTCAATACCCTGGCCATCTTCTGCAGTTATATTCCCTGTTCTACTTTTGTCCATATACAGTAGAAAGAATCCAACAACCATTGCATTCTATCATTCTGTCGCTTCAGTTTTCCCCAGAATTTTTAATTTATCAGATTATATTTGGATTCCTGATTTGCATTGTTGAAAACAATGGTTCTGTTGTTATCCACGTCAAAAATACAGTTTTCAGAAACATGGAACATGATTCCTGTTAGTGGGATCCTTTTGGGATGTTTTGGAATTGCAATAAGAAAAAGAATGTTTTGTGAATGTAAGTTCTAAGTTGCTTCCTCAAGAATTCATGCAATTTATATTGTTCATGTGAACTTTTAGATTGCCTACCAGTAGTTTATCATCTTGTCATTTCTGAGTCAGGCAGACAGGTCTGAAGGATCACCAGTAATCTTGGGCAAATGGTCATGGAAAACAATTCTGTACCACATACAATGTGTCTGACACACTGAGATGCATTGGATTCACTGCATTTTCAGCATCTTCAAAAATCACACTATTCAACTATTTCAACAAAGGATTTGAAACTTGAGTCTGACGTTTATAAATCATTTCTGTTGATAGCAGATATATTGTGGGGCTGAAGATGCTGAGGTGAGATCTCATGTGGAAGCACTGCTTAGTTTGACCCACCTGTGTAGAGGGTGGGGATGCACAGCACATGCAGGACGGCTTTCGTTCACAAAAGACAGATAAAATACTGAGCTTAGTCACAGATGACTGAAAAATGGCTGTTGGATATCATCTCTGTATTAGTGAATGGAATTAGATTACCAGGCCCCAGGGCACTGCCAGTCCTGCTTGCCCAAGACCAGGACCCATCAACCCCTGTCCCAGTGAGGCCACAGAAGGGCTGGGCTTCTGCTCCCCACAGCCAGGTCCATGGTCAGGTCCATCCACAGGTCCGTATCCCAGCTTGGCCTGTGCTTGTCCTGATGTCTGGGAAGCTCGGGGCTGGGGCTGCCCCTGTGTACCCTGCCAGACAGAGCAATGCCCCAGCTCCCAGCACCTCTGGCCCTGAGGAGCCACCAGCCTGCACAGCGCCCTGATAGACTGACAGCAGAGATACTGTTCAGGATTGTACACGGAGTGACAGAAAAGAGACTGACAAAAGGTAAGAAGACCCCATTGAAATGCACTGCTTTATAAGCCAAGTGTTTACAAAATACAATGTTTTTGAAACATTTTTATGTGTCTGACTCTCTAGGGAAATTCACAAAATAGTGCCGTGGGCTTGCTGTCATTTTAAGATCTGCTTTGTTCCCTCTATAACGTTAATTCCTTGCTTTCAAAATGTACAACCTTTTAACAAGCAATACTAGCTCTAATTGCTGGATTAGGATAGAAACTCATTCACAGACAATTCATTAGGTTACCATTTAGACTATGTGGTATTTGCTTACAAAGACACAGGAGAATAGTCTGCAAAGCTTTGTTTGCAATATAGAAATATCAACGGACAATGAATTTTGTTCTTTGTCAAGGTAATGTAGTCATGCTGAGAAAACATGGTGTTTTTTTCTTTTTGACCATTTAAAAAAAAAAAAAAAAAGGAATATAATTTTATTCGCAAAAATGTTAGAAATGCTTCACAAAGTGATCACAGACATGGATATGATATATATTCACAAAATCTGTTTTCAGCCTGTGTTACAGCATCTGACTTGGCATGTTGGTTAGGTGCTTCCTCTGGCCAGGTGGCAGATAATGCCAAAGTGCAGACCCACGTATGTGGGAAGCAGCTGTCCAAACAGGAAGTGCATGCCCTAACTGTAGCCTCCTACACAACCATGGCACACAATGCTGCCAGTAAGAGGAAATAATGTGGCTTCTTGACCAGCTGCAATCCCTGTCAGCTAATATCCAACAAACCGCTGAGGGTTTTTAGTGGGATGAATTTCCTCCTTCTGTAATGAGTCGATATGAAATGTGTGTGCCAGCTGAGATCCACCTGCATAATATAACTGCCATTTATATAAGTACTGGCTAGCACAAAGTTAGGGCCCAGATGAGAAGATAGAGAAGACCAATGCATATATAATCCCCTAAAAATGTAATAAACACATCCATAACATTGTTTGTCCACAGGCTTCAAGCTGCCAAATCAATAAGACTACAGGAAAAAAGGTTCAATTAATTAATCTGATAAATAGCTTGGCAAACTCTATTCCTAATGACCACTCCTGATTTAATACATTGTAATTACAGAAAGACAGTGTGACAAGATAAACATGAAAGATGAACGTTGTAGATCTTCTTATTTGGCATTTTAACCAATGTGAAAACCTGCAAGTAAACCGAACTACAGTGTCACAATCTGAATGGTAGGGCTTATTATTCTGAAGCATTACTGTAGGAACAGTTTGGAGGAGAAACAAAGATACCTGAATGCTTCCTAGCCTGAAATGTCTGTATATTGTATATGACACATTTATAGGATTAGACAGCCTCACCTTACCTTTCCTCTGTAAAGAGAAGCTGGGCATCCATAATAAATTCACATACAGTTTTGAAAATTTCCTTAAGAAAAACATGTTGGGAATTTTACTTTAAATGCCATGGGCAGTTTGAACAATTTTCTATTCAAGTGGCAAGAGAGGTTTTGGAAGTTCACACAGATTAATTAACTAATCCTCCCTACATGACGTGTTTAAAGTGAGGGACATAGGAATGCTTTCCAGCTCAGGTTGAAGTGTTGGTACTGGCAGCGTCTGGCTCCATAGTAAGTTAAGATCTGGGTCTCATCAGCTGTTGCTGTGTGCTGTTTTCCACAACAACAACAACAAAAATTAATGCGAAGATTTTTTGAAATTGCATTGGGCTCAGCTGGATCATTGACTGTTGTGCTGGTGTCCTGATACAGTAAACACCAGCAGTTGAATTTAGAACTAACCATGAGTACCGTCAGAAATCTCCTTTTCCAATACAGTTGTCCAGTTTAGACCCAAACTCCATCACTCTGGACGTGAAAAAAACACAGAAGTGGCAGCTCTAGAAAAGCTCTCTCTCCCTTTTTTTTTTCTTTCTTTTTTTTTTTTTTTCTTTTGTGTGTGTCATCTTTAGTGGAATCACTTTACAGCAAAGAAATGTAATGGTATCAGTGCCAGAATCTTGAAATTAGCTGGTGCAGTAAACAAAGTCATAGTGAAAGCACATATTGTCACTGAATCAAAACTGATAATAATTTCACGTCAGGTAATATGGAAGCAGAGTTCTTGAGCGTGAGAATGAGTCATGCTAAATCTAAGAAGGAAAGTCAAAGTTCAACTGGCCACAGAACTTCAGGAGTAGCAGCTCTCGGTCCTTTAGGAGAGTTTGTCAAAACAATTCAACCAAGATTTCCTTTTAAAACCAACTTAATTAATGTACAAAAATTTTAGAAAGAATTTCCCTTTTAAAAAAGCCTTTTGTCTTCTCTATGTGACTGAAAAGGTCTGTGAGTAGCGTTGAGGCTGTGAAATCTCTGGTGAAAACGAAGTGGCACACTGTTAAACATGGCTATTAAGCTATTTTCTTGGGAGCTGTTTTTGATTCATGTGGAATAGATTAAAAGTCTGTTTCAAATCCCCCAAGATTTCCCATGGAGTATAATTATACATGAAACAGAATAAGAAATGCAGTCCAACAATTACTTTAATTAGATGGTTGTTACTGAAGCTGTCACTGTGCCTAGTCCCACAAAGAATTAAGAAGGAAGAGTTAGGTAGTGGAATTGTTGATAAATGTTTGAACTGCACAGGAATTAATTATCTGTGTAAATAAATAATGGGCTAGAAATGCTGCAATCAGCTGATAGGGTCTTGCCCTTCATCATCACTGATGATATAATACCTATATTAAAGATCAATTTGCTGTCTTAATAAAGCAACCCACAAAGGTCAAACTTGCTCCCCTTGAGCGATACAGCCTTCTGCAGATTGCTGGGGTCTGAAACTTGAGGTAATAAAGCTTGGCATGAGAAGCAATGTAAGATTGACATCAGTAGCACCTGAGATCCCCTTTTCTTCTGCTTTCATTTTCTCAATGAAATTAATGTGAATACTTCTGAATGCAATTGAAGGGATGAAGATATTAATTCTCCTTGACTAGTTAGTGTTAGTTATGCTATAGACGCACTGTGGAGCCTCTCTCTTTACTCTGAAGCATCTGACACTGTCCTCTTCCAGAAGAGGAGGTCAATTAGGAGGTACAAGCATTTGGTTCTGGGCTGGACATTTTTATGTTCCTAGATACGTGACTATACCGGTGTTGTTGGAGTGGCACAGAGAGAAGATAAAATATCAGATCAGACTTTTGTATGTGAGAGCTGTTACAAACACTGTAGCTCTTCAGAACAGAGCATCTTGAGTGATTCTTGCCTCCAGGGTCTGTTTTAAACTGTTCTAAGAGGAAAAAAAAAAAAAAGGGGGTGTGGGGGTGGTGTATTTTCTTCTAGCTAATGATATAGTTTGCTCTGTCCTCGCCATATGCTTTGTTAGTGCCTTTGCAGCACTTTAATGGACAGTCCTGGCTCTAAGGAATGGACAAAATCATTCTGAACCATGCAGTTCTTCCTCATTATTTCTGTATTCCTCAAGATGTTGCCTTTCCTTCATTATGAATGAAGTACACTGAAGGCAGAGGATGGGACTAGTACTGCTGTCTCTGTGCCTATAGATCTGCACATAAATTGTATTGTGGATTCCTTTCTTTCTCGTGGAAGATAAGATAGCAGGGAGACAGGAATGTAAAGTAACCATGTTTTTGATGGGAAGAATCTATTGATTTTCATCTCTAGGAAAGGCAGATACAGCTATACAAGTGCACTCTCTAGGTTGTTAGATGGTATCAGCTTGCCACAATCCTAAAATACCCCAATGCAACAATAAGCTTCGGTCTTGCATGCTGATGATCCAGCTGTTTACACTGCTCTGTTCAGTTAAAGACTAATCAATGAGCAGTGTACAACAATCTTTCGGAGGGAGTTGCCAGGAGACACTTCTTGAGCATGACTACATTTTAGTGGGCTTGCGATAAGCCCATAGAGAAGAATACCAAAAAGAAAATTTTCCCTGTAGAATATATCTGATTTTCAGTTGTAAAGCATTTAGGGAGTTATGTAATTAGGGATGAGTTCTCAACATTGACAATAAAGAAATTCACACTTCCATGAAGAAGTGCCCAGGACAGGGATTCAATTCCGTAGATTGCAGAGTCTTTCTGTTTGCCTCTCAGTTTAACTGGCTTACTAATTGTAAGGAGAGAGCCTGTTTTCAAAAATTTTTCTGCTGTGGGAAGTGAGCCTGGATAATTAGGACCTTCCTTCCCTGCAATACAGGTGGGATTTTCCTGACCATGGGATGGAGTTCAAGGAAAGACAGAGGTCATTCCAACTACTTGGAAGCCACATGTTTTCTGCAGATATTTTATTTCTTTTGAAGATCATTACATTTTTTTCCACTTCTGTTCCACTGGGCAAAATCCAAACAAGCCTTGATGATTAGCAAAGATGTTCCAACAGACCCAGCACTGACTTTCATGAATTATTCAATAGATAAGTTCAGCAAGAGTTCTGAGTCCTGTTTTTTTTTATTATTATTTATTTATTTTTTGATTTTTCATTTGTAGCTAGTGTCTTTTAAGGTGGAAAGGCGAGAAATGATTCCTTAGCATTATTCAGCCTTTTCAGAAACTCTTTTCTTCGATAACCAGAATTATATCCTGTTTTCAAGCATATGAGAGAGATGTTGAAGGTGGCCATGTGTGTTGCTTGGCTACATTGGAAGACATTTCTCAGTGTGTGTGCTTGGGGCTGGAGGGTGGTGAATGGGAACAACAGCTCTGTTAAGAAACAGCTTGTCCAAGAGAGCACTTGAATCATTAGTTTCTACGAGGTTATCCCCATCTTCAGTGCAATGAGAATTGTTGGCTTAACAGGAATCGAGCATTATGAGCACCCTTGAAAACCTCTAATCAGAAGGTTCTCAGGATGCAGAAGTCCTTTAACAATTCTTTCTATAATAAAGTGGCCCTTTTATCTCCTTCCTTACAGGCTTTTCTAAAAAAGGCTTAATAGCAGTATGTATAAACCAAAGTTTTTTGGAGAGATACTTTAATTTAGGCTAAAGTTGTTCCCTCAGTAGGACTTACCAGAATGTAGTATTTTTGAAAACCTGTTTCATAGCACAGGTTTCCATGCCAACATCCTAAATGAGCTGTGCCTGTCAGTTTCTTCCCAAGGATGGCCAAATAACAGTGACAAGTACTGTGCCTGCTATGCAGCAGCCTCTGATGATGGGCATTGGGGGAGATGTTCTACTTTGCTGGATACTTTTGGAAAGTGAGATCAGCTCCTTACCAAAAAACTGTAGTTTCATATGATCCTAAAAATAGCTTCATATGAGACCTTTCCTGTTCCCTCTATTAGTAATCAGTCAGTTCCAGCTTGAATTTTATGTAATTTCTGATTTCTAGAAAATAAGACAAGAAAGGACATTACAAAGTCGATTGACCTCTCCTCTGATCCCAAAGCTGGACCAACTCTTCATCTGGAAGCTTTGTAGTTGCACAGGCAATCTGGGTCAGTTGCTTATCTAACCAGAGCTTCATAGAGCATCTGGGGAAAACCACTTCTTCACATCCCCTTGCAGACATCCTTAGGTGTGTGTTAGCCCTTGTCCTTCTTGCCTAGTTGCAGACGAACACCCAGGAGTTAAGGTGTTTGTGAGACTAGAGTTGGAGAATTGTAGAAAAAAAATTGTAT
>VXAV01001774.1:36480-53495 GCA_013399715.1 Alectura lathami
AGAGGTTTGAAATATGTACTCTATAAAAAGTGATTTCATAGATTCCAGAAATTGCAGCAAGAGATTAACAGTGCATGGTACAATGAAATGATTATATACTTCATGAAAGAGGGAAGTGAGCACAGTTGATAGACAGAAGGGCAGAATGCAGGAGATGAAATATCAAATAGATTATCTGTCCCATCCTCCATCCTGACATAACTGTAAGATTATCCTCTGTGTGGAGGTGTTTTATCTAAACTCTACTTGGTGATGATGGGGTTTCAACATCCACCATTAATAAATCACTGTTTTTCCACTGGCAAAACATGGAAATTGCACTTTCATTTCTCTCCTGCATATCACTTTCAGAAATTATTATTATTTTTTTTTTCCTGATTGGCACTTATTATTATCTACCTCTCTCTCTTTCTCACATATGCCTTGTTCTCCTTTTTAAAAATCAAGTATTGCTTGTTAAAAATACTGCTTTGGCTACTTGCTTTTGAATATTGACATGATGATAGATAGTAGTCCCATTGAAGTCAATGTTAAAGTTCCAGCTGACTTTGAAAGTGGAACTGAGCCTTATATATGAAGAATAATCAGGTTGATTTATAGGCCAATTTTCAGAAGAGTCCAGGGCCCCTAGCTGAACCATATTTTCACGAAAAGCACAGTACTGTACTTCTCTGAGATCTTGGTATTAAGACTCACATTACAAATGACTGGAACTTGTACATTTTGTAAGATATAGCCATACCTGAAGCACATGAATGGGAGCTGATTTATTCTAAAAGAGTGTCTGCAAGTGTTTTATAGGAAGGTCTGGCTGCTCAGCCTATAAATATGTAAATTGTGCCGAGATTCAATTTTGTGTTCTTGGTGCATTGAATATGTGACTAAGGGAAAATTTTTCAGGAAACAGCTGTTAAAATATCAACATGTTGGCATGGGGGTATTGCTAGAGTATAAAAAGGCAGGTATGTTTACAGCATTGACAGCATACAATATATGGTACATAAAAATACTAGATCTTTAGTCTTTGATAGCTCAGTTAAGATCTAGGTTGTTTCCTTCTTTCTGAATATCCTCCTAGCTTGATTTTTCTTGCTTTGGCATGTCCCAGTGTTTCCAAGTCCAAAGTAAATCAAAAGAAAGTGGCCTTCAAGGAGCTACCTGTCTTTTTTATGTTCAACACGTTTCTTTAGTTATCATTAAAATAACAGCTCTTATCAACCGAACAGCTTTTAAAGTCCTTAATGTTCTTGTAGGAACACGTTTCTGCTAGCCATTAGACTGTTTCTCATGGAGACCTGTACAGAAGCGGGTACCTGTCAGGATACTTTTGGAATGAACATCCACAGGTATCAGTTTTGGTATTAAAGCAATCAGAGTGCAGCAGGACAATGAACTCACAGCAAGAATGGAGGGAGACAACCACTGCTCTTGCTTCCACATCATCTTCTCAATCAGAGTTGCATGTGAGGCTGATACTGCCTTACTGAGCAATTTAGGTTTCCATTCCAGATGTGAATAGTCTTGGGTGTTATTCCCTGAAGAGAAGCCTGTGTAGACTAGCAGAAAGTCTTTGGAATATAGGCATTCCTGGATCACCAAGGCTGGCCTCCGATTATCACTACTAACTTCATTATTTACCCTATCCATAACACAAATAAGCTCCTTCTTAAAATTACTTATTTACCTAGTATTCCCACAGAAATGATGTTTTAGAATCTCATTGAAAACATTCTAATTTTTGGCACTAGTTTACATCCATTTTTTTTTGTGTGTGTTTAAATGTAACATTTTTTCCTGTTTTAACAGAAATGGATTTTCTCTTTCATGTGAATTTACTTCATGCATTTAGAGACTTTTTCACACTCTCACAGGAAAAAAAGCAAGGCTAGAAGAGGCCATGGCAGGTTGTTCAATTCACCTTCCAATTTAGTGAGGCTGGATTATCTAAGTTCATCTCATCTTTCCTAAGTCATCCCAGTAGCTCTTTTCAGACCTGTCCTTGATTTCAGCTTCCTTGGATATATTTCTGACTACATTCCATGTACACACTGTAATGGTATCTAGTAGTCATGTTACGACTAAGGCATCCACTTCTTGATCTTTCACTTTTTTTGCACACCAGCATCTTGTTTACAGAAGAAACTCTGTTAGTCTGAGGGCGTGACATGCACTGAATGCTGTTTCATCTTCTACCTGAAACTTCACTTAATCACACCTCCTCTGTGATGACAGTGCCTTCCAAATACAATTCAGTGAAATTGTGTAGACTTAGTGGTTAGGGACAAAGACTGCACAGATCTTTGTTCAGCTTTACAATTACTTCATTGGATGTTTTAATGCAAACAGGATGTGGCGTATAGTAAATCACATTAATCTTCTATTCTTTGTAGTGTTTCAGACAATCTGGCATGAACCTCTTAAATCTAAAGTGTTATAGTTATCAAACAGGATCATGGAGACATTAATTTCCTTCTTGAAGGATGAGATTCAACTCTGCATGGTAATAATCAAAATTAGTGCCATAGTTCTGTCACAAGAGACTACAGACACAGATAGTAACAGCGTACTTAATAAGATTAGACAAATTCATGGACCCCAGGATCCACAAACATGATATTGAAGGGGATCGACAGCGTTATATCATCTATAATCTATCAATACTAGTGTGAATAATGGGAAATGCAAACAGGAAGGACACAGGAATAATCCAAGCTCCTTTGCTCTCTTGAAATTTTGAGATTCCGCCTATTATTGTCTCTCTAACAGAGAGTGTATTTGAGGAGATGCACCAGCGGTCTAATACAGTAGAGCTAGTCTTATGTTCTCAGATTCACTTACAAAGCTACATATGTTAATAAGAACTTTTATACTTAACCACTGTTAAAACTTGTCTCTGTCATGACCATTTTTCAATAAAGAACTAAGATTGTAGAGATTTTCTATATTAAAAGTACAAAGACTGGAAAGAATGATGGTGTGATATATAGCCTGTGGAATAGGAGAAGTATGGTAAATCATAGAATCACAGAATGGCTTGTGTTGGAAGGGACCTTAAACCATGGGCTGGTTGCCACCCACTGGATCAGGCTGCCCAGGGCCCATCCAGCCTGGCCTTGAGCACCTCCAGGGATGGGGCACCCATCTGAGTAAAGAATTTCCTTCTAAACACATGGGAAGTTATTTTTGGAAAGACAGGAATCCCCCAGTCTCATGGTAAATTGAGTACACTGCCCTGCCCTTGGCGATCTTTTTGTTTGTTTGTTGTCATTGTTTTTGTTGTTGTTTTGGATTGCTTGTCCTCATACAGACTTTACAGTGGCAATATGTCACCATCTCTGTGACTGGGACATAGACTTTTCTATATTGAACTGAATCTTCAACTACAAATTGGGAATCTGCTTTTAGGATCTGCCAAAAAACTTCATGTTTCTGAAGACAGTGAGGAAGCCAGTCATCATCCTTGGAGGCAATATGTTTATGCAAAACTCTACCAGTGTTTTTATTACTGATAAAATTGCCTATTCCTGCATAATTCAGCAATACTTGACCTGATGACCTCCAGTAGCCAAGGTAGCTCTGATGCACCTGTTCTAACAGCGCTCCATCATATGAATCAAAAGATGCTCTGATCTCATTCACATCTTCATATTCTATTATTTAATACCATTTTTCCTTTAGCACCTTGAAATAATTAACCCTTCATCTCCAAAATTTAAGGACAATGCTGCTGCTCCCAACTATGTAGAAGCCCACTTTGCCCACATATTTTTTTAACTCTCATAAAGCTTAACTCTCATAACTCTCATAAAGAGAGGGAGGTGATCGTCCCCTACTACTCTGCCCTTGTAAGGCCTCACCTGGAGTACTGTGTCCAGGCCTGGGGCCCCCAGTACAGAGGGGATGTGGAGCTGTTGGAGTGGGTCCAGAGGAGGGCCACCAAAATAATCAGAGGGCTGGAGCACCTCTCCTGTGAGGAAAGGTTGAGGGAGTTGGGATTGTTCAGCTTGGAAAAGGGAAGGCTCTGGGGAGACCTCATTGCGGCCTTCCAGTACTTAAAAGGAGCTTACAGGCAGGAGGGGGACTGACTTTTTACATGGGTGGATAATGGTAGGACATGGGGCAATGGACTAAAACTGAAAGAGGAGAGGTTTAGGTTGGACGTCAGGAAGAAATTCTTCACTGAGAGAGTGGTGAGGCGCTGGCACAGGCTGCCCAGAGAAGCTGTGGCTGCCCCATCCCTGGCTGTGTTCAGGGCCAGGCTGGATGGGCCCTGGGCAGTTTGATCTAGTGAGCTAGTGGCTGGCAGCCCTGTCCACGGCAGGGGGGTTGGAACTAGATGGTCTCTGAGGTCCCTTCCAACCCAAGCCATTCTATGATTCTATGATTCTATGATTCTATGAAAGCTGTAAAAATACACAAAGAGTTAAGTCAAGAAATAATAAAATGAATTTCATTGAATAGGTGAAGTAAGTTGAGATGTTATGACTCAATGGGATCATAGAGGGCATCTGCAGACATTTAATATCAGCATCATCAGTTCTATGACCAAGTATAAAATTCATGGGTAATGGATTTAAGTAAAGGGTTTACAAAGAAGCACTTGCTTTAAAATGAAGCAAAACAATCGTGAGTAAATTAAACATTGATCATGAAAAGACACTAATTAAGAAGTACTAATGATATAAAACTTAACTGTCATGCCATTTATGCACAATTACTCCTCAACAAATATTTAATTAAATTCCCTTTAATAACTTGAAATAAGATTTCCTTCTTTCTTGCACTCTGTCTCTCTTTATTTCTAGTTGTTAGGTAGGAATATGCGAGCTGTTAATTAGCGTAGAGTAGGAATGTATAAAGGGAACTAAATGCACTTGTATTTTTAGTTTTTGAATGTTATAAGGGAAATGCGTTCCACTTGGATGACTTGAGGAGCATGTAGTGTTTTCAAAGACTAATTGTTTTAATTAATTGAGTTAATTAGTAGTTATTTTCAAAGAGCTTTGAAGATATAAATTGCAATGTAAGCACTATGTTGGCGCTATTATTATTAGTGAATGCTGCAGAAGCTAGGTTGGCAAAAACTTCAGCAGAAGTTGTAATGGTTCAAGAGTGACCCAGGCGGAAGATGAAGATTCTTACGTCAAGGCCAGTTTCTAAATTAAAAGGAATGCAAATTGTTGGGGGCAGGGGAGTCCAGAAGACTGCCAGAAATGAAGTTGCGGCATTTCCATAGCCCATGGCCAAGCAGGACTGAGGCGGAGCATGGGTTCCCAGAAGGCATGTATACAGCAAATATACACTTATGGGCACACTTCTCAGCAAAGACAGACACACTCAGATCTCACAAACATAAGCAACCGCATGGGCCTCATCCTACTGCCATGTCTGGCTGATCAGGAGGAAGGTCCATGACTAGGAAATGTGTATCTGTATACATGAGAATATATGTACAATGTGAATCCCTCCAGCAGCTGGGGTCAGACATTAGCTAGCCTCTGGATCCCAATTTCCTCATTTTCTGGCATCTGGACTATGAGCCCCTGAGGTCCACAATTCTGCTGCTGCTAAGGACCCATTATTCACAGAAAGACACACATGCAGAGATCTCTGCAGCTGGCTGGGATTCCCCGGTCCCTCCGGCAGTGAGCTCCTCGCATGGTCTCACCCTCAGAGACGCATTCACACCTGAGTCCCAAGCCACTTCACTAGCCAGTCTGGCTACTTGCTAGTACTCATGTGCGCATCTGCACTCACTCAAGCTACTGGCACCATAGACAGACAGGCCTCTGTGCCCAGCTGCTGGCACTTAGAGCCCCATATATGTTCACGTCTGGAACAGGAAAACTGCTAAAAAGGAAACTTTTAAAGTTAGGACAGACTGTACTGATCAGGTGCAGTACATAGCCAGAAAAGCATGCTGTCCAGCAACCCATATAGAGGCAACCAGCCCATTTTATCCCCTTTTCCATTTGTGTTTCCATGCTCGTTCCCAGATCACCTAGATCTGTCAATTTCCCCCACTTTGGTTCTTCCCCTAAGCATCCCATATTAAGTCTTGTGCTGCTGTCATGAAATAATGCTTCCCTTGTACCCTATGTATCTCATAACCCTGAGCAGTGACCTCCCCTCAGTCTGAAAGGTACTGCAGAGAGATGAGAGAGCAGCCCTCGACTCTTGGTGGGCATAACCTCTGGACCATGGAGCTCGGTTTCTTCAGCCGTAGCCACGGGAGGGGTCGGGACAGGGTAACACTTCCGCTGAATGTGTAATTTGGGCTGTCTGGCGAAAACCACAGGGCACGCATGTTCCTACTGTTTATAAAAAGCATTTATTGTGATGAGTTTTGCAGAGTCCTACAACAAGAGGCTCATGAAGTTTATGAATGAGTCTGAGAACTCTGCTGGAAGGAACTTTCTGAAGGACATCCAAATTATTAATCCATATACAATGTGCCTGAACTCAGTTGAGCATTTCTCATTCTGTATCTAAGTGATTTTTCTTTCATTTTTTTTTATGCATCAGTATCAATGCATAAGGAATCTAAATGATGTCCTTGGATTATAAAACTTTTTCACTTACAAGGATAGCAGATTGTTTGGATTGCTCAGAAGTATCTACTGCATCTTACTCTTCAGCTCAGCAGCTGAGGTCTGAGATCACTAATTACCAAAATCTGCTATCCTCTAAAAGATTTGTAACCTGTGAGAAATAAGGTGGAGAATCAGAGGCCAGTTCATACTTCGGAGTGTGCACTTACTGATCACTTAGTTGTCACACATCGAAGAATTCAGAGCTAAACTACAGAAACGACATTCAAAAGAAGACCAAAAATTAGACATCATGGTAGATGTATTCAGGTTGACCTTTAGGAATGTAGGTGCTTGTATACAGCATGTACTGGATCCCACTGCGCAAAAAGGAATTGCAGTGTTGGAGAATAATGATATATATATAACATTTTTATAAAGAAAGAATAATGATTCATATTTTCCTCTTAATAGAAAAAAAAATGTTTATCATTAGTACTACTGTAAAATAAATCCTAGATTCATTTAAGAATATTTGTATATGTATATTTTATATATACACATACATATATATGTATGAAAAAATATTTATGGTTAAAAAGAGAGAGGAAGTATGAGGGAGATTTATATTTTCTCCAAGAGCAAGAGAGTAAGCTTTGATCCATAAATATTATTTAAAAAATATAATAAAGAAAGAAAGAGGGAAAGAAGGAAAAAATTCCTTCGCACGTGGGAGGGAGTCTTGTTTACATACTGTGAAGAAAATCAGAAAGAGCAGAAGCTGCAGACTTTGGGAATCTGCTTTCCCAGCAGCGGCATTCAAACATGTGGTGTATGATCTTGGAAACTAAGATTAATTTTTTTTACCTCCAAGGCAGTGCTTTGTATTGTTAACACATTTATTCCTATGCAGACCCAAGCTTTGCCTATTTACCCCTGCAGCAGTAATTATATAGTATGGTCCTATAATTTTAACATTCCACCTGTCCTGAAGGAGCTTAGTGGCGGTGACTTAACATTATTGAAAAGAATTAATCCAGAATTGCAAAAAATGCCCTACAGAAAGAATTTTTAATGGAATTTTGAAAGGCCTAAGTGTCCTGTAGATAGCTTTGAAAATCTCCATCCTAAGGTCTCAGGTGCTGGGCTGAAAATTCTCCTTTCGAAAAACATTGTCCTGGGAGAGCAGGAAGCTTGTACCAGCTGAGAATTAAATTGTGTAATTTTGATATTACATCAGCTATTTTGCAAAGCAGTTACATTTGAGGAAGTATAATATCGCACCAAATCGCAGTGAAATATTCCATCTGGATGTTTGCATCTCAGCTCCTGAATATGATGCATGCAACCAGTGGAAAGCAATATCTGGCTGGTTGTGTCTCCTGCTCAGGAGTGTGTAAAGTGGGCAGACCTTTCAGTCATTTCATACATTAGTATCCTGACAGGAAGATATGGAGTCTTTCTCAGTGAAAAAGTTGCTCATGGAAATTCATTGACCTCTGTTCCAAGAGATGTCCACCTTTGCAGAATATACCATCTGATATGCCTGCACAAGATATGAGAGTACGGGGCAGAGAGCTGGAGAAGACAGCCTCTTAGAAGTTAGTCAATAACTAAGGGGAATGAAAGAGGGCTGGAAATGCAGTGGAACAAGAACAGAATCAAATGAGTATTTTTCAGCCAGACCCTGGGGATAGGATTAATCTGGACAAATATTAACATTAGCAGCATAGACATATAGCTGAGCTAGTCGTTGTAGTCAGTCTCCATTGTGACAGTTTTTGGTGCAGCTGTCCGTATCACAGATATTGCACATTAAATGAGTTGAATACTGCTCTAGGTGACTAAACTGAGTTTCTGTAAATTTCAGATGCCTGGTGTTGGCATAGAGATATGACACACAGAATTTCCAAACAACAAACCACATAAAACTACACACACAGTAACAAGTACTGGACATATGGAGAAGCATAAGAGGACCATGGACTGAGATACGCTTTTTAATGAACAGTAAGGATCCTTGCTTTTGTTCCATGTCTAGCTTCAGGTCTTTGCTGAAATATATTCACTTTTTCTTCCCCAGTCTGCCTAAATGCAGAGCTTTAATAAACTTCTTTGCAGTGGCAGCCAGGAAACAAACTGGCTAAAGAGATCCCAGAAGAAATTTCCATCTAGATTCAGCTAGTTTTGGAAAAGTCCTGCATCTAACTCTGCTCACAGTAATGTTCTTCTCTGTCTTGAAAGTGATAAAGAGCCAGAAGAAAAGATCATGGTCTTTATACCACCTATTCTAAAAAGCATTCGATGTCATCAACAAACTGTGACTTTCGAGGGTGTTTGTTTTGTGTTTATTTTGGAAGGAGGAGAGGATGAAGTGGTGGGGCTAGAAAGGCTTGTTTATAAACCAATTTAAGCTGCCGCTTTTAATAATGCATTTTGAAAATGAAACGTGTGGCAAAGGAAACTTCAACATTTTGCAGAAGAAAATGTTTTTAAAAGCAGTATTTGGGTGTTTGGAACAATTATTTTGTTTCTTTCCCCATCTCAAAGTTCACATAATATTCTTCTCTCTTCACATACAGCTCTGAAAAAGCTTTACTTTGTGTGCTTTGAAGTGTACTCTAAATATTTAAACACTAGGTTTTTGGAAGGAAATGTTTTCTCGGTAGAAAGATATCTGCTTTTCTCCATATTGTAAACAGCTGATGATGAAACATGAGGTGAAGCTTGGTTTTAAAATACCCAGAATTTCTGCAGAAAGTCTTACATGTTCTCATGAAAATACGTCCTTTTGCAAAATGCAATGGTCATTTAGTTTACCCAGTTTCATTTAGTTATGTTAACCTGAAATTGCTTGAGGTTCAGTTCAGTGCTGTATGATTCTGCTGATAAACTGTAAAATGTAAGGCTGAAAATTTGCTGTTAAATGCAACATTAAAACAACTAACACAGATGAAAAAGAACTTAAAAGAATGTTTTCTAGAAGCCAAAAAATATCACTGAATATTCCTGAAATTCTTTACAGACTTCTCTCCATCAGCACTAAAAATTCCAATTATACCTTGTTTCCTGAGGAATAGCCTGTAACTGTATGCTGTGATATTCCTTCTACAAGCAAAAAGGAGCTTTAGAGAGCATGGACACCACTACAGTGTTGGTGTGTTCAGATATGTGCTACAGATAATGGTTAAGTCTTCTGGGTATAGGGATTGATGGAACCAGCAAAACCCTGAGCAAAAACTAGATGGAGTGAGATGAGGAAGTCATTCAGGGGCAGGGATAGGGATGACGTAGGGCTATGACGAAATTAAATGGTAGCAGGGTAAGTCTGTTCAGCTGTTGAGCTACAAGATACTGTTGAGACTAGAAATATATATGGATAGTTGATGTTGTATTTATACGAGATGCTAACTTTCCCAGTGAAAGTTCTTCCCAGGAAATTTGCATTACATGGCATTAAAATGAAGTCAGCTCTGTGTGCAACACTGTGTTGGTGCAGTACAAGTAGAGAGGGGCACTGGCTCAGTGCTGAAGATGAAGGAATAGCAGCAAATCACACCCCTGGCTTTTAAAACCTCAACAATCATACTTTCAGTGACGTTTACTATTACAGCCACTGTTCACAAAACATATGGTATAAAAAGGATATTTCAACAGCAGCCTGCTAAGACTAAGCTCAAAATCCAAGAAGGAAGCTCCCAAATAATAATATCATGGATTTTTTCTTTTAGAATACAGTATACTCACTGGCATCAGTAAGTTTTGTAGGAAGAATGTGGCTCGTTATTGATAATATCTGTACAGCCAAGACAATTGTAGCTAGTAATGAGAAAGTTCTGGCTCTTTTCCAGTAAAACCCTTAGGGAAGGTAGAGTTCATCTTCTTTACATATGCAAGAAATGACTTCTCAGCTGGAAACTTGTGCGATGGAAACTTGTGCTGCATTTGTGAATTGCTTTTGCACTTGCTCCAAAAAGGAGAAACTTAATAGTTTGCTGATTGCACATTCTGCGTACACGATGTCTGTCTGTATCTGATCACTCATAGGAGAGGTTTCTGGCTGGATTTGAAATCAGTGTGACAGTTTCCTCATGGGGAGTGTGATTGTGATGCCATGGAAGAAAGGACTGATGTTCTGATAGCATGGATTTACTTGGGCTTCTTGCAAAAAAGGGTCTGCTATACAGGCTGTCACTGAACATTGGTCTCTAGCAAGGCACTTGGCACTGCCCTGTGCCTACTGTGAACAGGTGGCTTCACCCCCTCAGAGTGCATGCCTCCCCTGGGACTCTGTGGGAAATCTCCTGGAGGGGCAGGGAACTGGCATGCCTCACAGTGGGCAGCTGAGCAGGCAGCTCTGAATTTCAGGAATTGCAGGAGGAATGACACAGTTTGTGCTCAGACACTGGGCAGACCTGCTAATACTCTTCAGTGGGAGCAGCATGGCAGACTACTGATTTTTCTAATATAGAAAAGTGGGCAATGTGGCAGTGGTCTGTGGGAGTGAAGATTCCCTGGATTTACAGGATCCCATTGTCCATGCACTGATGCAGCAGCTTCAAAAGGAAAGGAAAAATCACAGTTTGGACAATATCTGGATAATATCAAAGCAGCAGCAGTAGCTGCACCAGTCATGTTACCAGTAAAGTGTGGTGATAACTGCTCTGGTGCGTAATTCCTCAGTGGATGGAGATGATCAGGTAAGCTGTCAGAAAACATTTTTTGAAAATACGGTGGTTAATTTCCTGGAGGCCAAGCAATTTGTTTCAACATAGCTGCAGTGGGCTTATTTTCTATCACTCTATCCACTTCGTTTGGATTCAGATGGAAAAGGACTGAGACTGTTGTGTTCAGAGTGTATCACTGCTTTGGAGGGTCAAGCTCACAGACAGCATTTTCAAAGAGAAACTGCTAAAATCAAGGTATGCTCAGCTTAGGTAAAAATATTTATGTAAGTCAAACTGAAAACAAATTAGGATAGTGCTAGAAGCATGCCTAACAGCCTGAGTCAAATAACAGATTTCTGATATACCAGAGTTGGACTTCTTAGTTACAGGCAAGGATGGATTTGTCATATGGAGCAGAATGCTGAAGGTCTTATTTGGCAAAGAGAAGGTATGGAACTTGTGGAAATTGCCACGTGGTTGTGACCCTCCACTCCTCTGCAATAAAAGCTCCAGCCCTTCTTCCTTTTCAAAATGAGATATACAGCGTTGCTGAGGACTTTCACGCCACATACATTGGATGATGGCTCCATCTGGGCTATCTGCCACATCTGTTTCATAGTTGTTATAGTCACTGGTGTCTCCAGACAGACTGCTGTCTCCAGATAAGAATTTTGGAGTTGGAACCACAGTGAGGTCTGGTTGTCGCCTCTGTCAGGTCATGTAGTCTGAGCTGATGCCTGAAAGAGTTTATAATTTATAGAAGATGGTGGTCCTGTAGGTGCATTGGCACTGACAGAGGAGAACAACACGAGGTATTCTACAGTGCCTACTTCACTGTGACTACAGTCTCATCCTCCTCTTTATTTGACAATCAGAAATTAATTTCACACTTTAATGTTCACTTAGTTCTGTGCTCAGTGTCTCTCTGTGTAAGGAAAAGAAATAATCAAATAAGAAAAAAGCACTTTTTAACTCCCTTTGAGTGGGGCCTACTTGTCACCTTCTCCTGCTGTGATCTTCAGAGGCAATAAAAGAACAACACCAAAGACCAACAGCATGGTAATATGAGCTTAAGGCAGTGCATATGCACAGTGCCTACAGAAGAGGACTCTAACCTCAGAATAAGTGTTATCTAAATAATAAGAGGGAATTTAATTAATTTTGGTCTTTTGTTTTCTACCATGCCACTTCCACACTTTCCTGCAAAAATTATGACTTTTCCTTTGCTCTTCAGTGGGCTGACTGGGGATACTGAAGACTATAGGACCACGTGTCTAATTGTTGTTGTTGTTGCTGCTGCTTTGTTCCTTTAGGAGATGTATTCTTTTCAGTGATTTGCATTTGAAATGCCAGTGGCCAAAAGATTTTACATCTTAATGCAGTGGAGGAAAAACAACAGAACACAGCTGGCAAATGCTGGGCTTTGGAACACACAGTGAATAATTCCTGTTACTCTTAGAGCTACAAGCCTTTAAATGAGCCCAAGATATTGCAGCAAACAACACTTAAATTCAGTCCTGTAAAAGAATGCAGGAGCTGTCTAACAGCAGAAATAGAGAACAGAAATATTAAATCTGACATTTTCAAAGTTACAAGGGACAAGGATGTTTACTAAACATCCTAGTTTAGGAAATGCAGCTGTTTTGGGTCAGGCCTATATCTTTTCTGTGTCACATATTCAGCAGCTGCTGCTGCATGTGAGAATAGTGTCAGTACGGCTTACCTCTTCCTGGAATAGCACCCATCCAAGTGCCAACAAACTTTAAGACTTGCTAAGTTGAAGGTTGGGTCTAGACCATGATGGTTAATAGTTCCCAAACGACCTGGTTTGATAAATTTGTCTCATTGCCTTTTGAGCCTTTGTTTGTTTCCTACAACGTCTTGCAGAAATATCTTCTGCAATTTTATTTAGTTTATTCTGAAGTACATGAAAAAGTCTTTTATTTGTGTTAAGTATTCTGTTTTGTTGAGTGGACCTTATTTCTTTTGCTACATAAATTACTGAATATTTATCCTGAATTCATCACCTTCATTATTGTTATGGATTTACTGCTGAAGACATTTGCAGATATCTGCATTTGTAAGACTGAAAGATGACAAAACAAAACTCTCCTCTAAGTGGCTCCTGTGAACCTCACAGGATGGCAGGGAAAATATGCATTACACCTTGTCCCTTAGTGCCGTGTCCACACAAATCTTACATACCTCCAGCCCATTCCAATGCTTGACCACCCTCTTCATTAAGAAATTCTTCCTAATGCCAAATCTGAACCTTCCCTGGTGCAACCTGCGACTGTTTCTTTGCATTCTATCTCTTGTAACCTGAGAAAAGAGACTGACAACTTCCTTTCAAGCAGATGTAGAGAGGACTGAGGTCTCCTCTTTGCTCCAAGCAAAAAGCCAGTCTCTGGGTGAAAGTTTCAACAAAAGTGAATACTATTTCTTCCCCTCTCTCAGCAGAAAATACACCCCTAATGAGCCTAGAGGGCAAAATTTACAGTAAGTATTCTCTGTGTGCCCTGCTTAATGCCCTTATTCCTAGATACTGTGTGTGTTACCTTCTAGGCAATAGTTCCTATGCCCCTTATTCTGATGACTTCTTGTCGTGGTTAATTAAAGATCGTCCCACGATAGGGCCTAGTCCCCTCACCCACCCCCCCCTCTCATAGAGGCCGGGTGAGAAAAGAGGAGGTGCAACTGAGGTAAAAGATAACCAGTCTACTTCAAACGGCAAAGGACAATGAGATAGCACAATATGAAAGCAATAAATCTGACAAAATGGGTAATACATGTATACGGAAAAAAGAGCGTCTCCTTACTGTGGGCGTCCACAATGGTGATTGGAGGCAAAAGGGTAGAGTTCCCGGAACCTGGAAACCACATGGGAAGGGACAGGAGAATTTTGGGGGCTGTGGTTCTCCCTCAGCAGCCCTTCCACCTGTGTAAACTTATTACATGGTGTCATGATATGGAATACTTACGGAAAACCATGACACTTCTAAATTACTCCTTCCACTCGTGCAAGAACAACTGGGCTCAAGGCCTGTATTTTAGCTTTCAGTCCATTATTTGCCTGGAGGACATCATATCTGCTCTGCAGATCATATGGACCCATGAAGATGTAAGGGAGAGTAAGAACAGGCAGGATAAGCACTGCATAGCTTTGCATGTTTACAGTGAACACCATTGTATGAACAATCATTTCCACAGCAGCAGCAGCACATTTCCTAGGGGAAACCTGCAAGGTTTGAAAGACTTCCCTCTCATCCTAGTATCGATGCCCTTATATTGATTCCTCCATCAGTGCTGGTGCTCTGAGCTACTTCACATGCAGCACAAAGCTGAATCAATCCCCTCAGCTACATTTCTTGGACAAATGAACCTGTATAAGACTGGCTGATTTAGACACTAAAGCAAGAAGATGATCTGCTTTTTTAAGTTTGTTTTTTATTCCCATAGGGTAAAAGTATCATCCAAAGACTCTCTATACTTAGATTCTGATTCGGAAATGGCATTATTATTCTCAGAGAACCCTAGAAAGAGATTAAACCTCTTCCACAAAAGGAATGTGATTGAAAACGCTTCTTCAGAAACTATAATGAATAGTAAAGTATGTTATCACTAGCTTATAAACTGCAAAAGCATATCTTCTCTCTGACTCATGGAAAGTAAACTGGCATTATCTTGGTCTTTTGAATTACAATCAATTCTATGAGCTAATATAATAACAAGAATGGAGGGGACAGAACTATTTCCCTATTTATGTGTCGTAAAGGATTAATTCCCCATTGAATTGGCTAACAGTAAACACATATAACAACACCTTCCAGTTCAAAAATGCGAGACTGTTCCTTTTTCAGGTCCTGTTGAGATTGGAAAACACAGAAAGTAAACATGGGTAAGTTTTCAGTAGGTCCCACACCCTTCCTATCACTGCTTCTTAGCCATGCATAGCTGTCCATTTCTACTGCTTATGGGGTTTCAGTCCCCATTCTCAGCTCATGTTCCTTCTGCATACTGCTCTGGTTCAGACCTAGCAATTAAGCAGAGCCCTGCTTAGGCTGCAGAAACCTGCTAATGTGACCTTCAGCCTTCAGCAGTAATTCCTGGTCCAGGTGAAAGGAGGGCCAGGCAAGCATTTCATTTGCTGTAATAACAAACTATGTGTGAATGTTCTCCAGAGGAGTCGGCACTGCAAGTGATTCATGGAACAGCACTAATTGTACTGGCTACTCACTGATAAGTTGCACCCTTTCTGAGAGATTAGCCCATAGATCACTCTGGGAAGGTCATTTGTTTGATGTAATCTGTTAGGCCTGTCAGTATTGGCAGCATCCCCTTTCCTTTTATTTTTGTCTCACCAAAGGGAAGAACCACAGCTGCACGTCTCCTCTCATTACCTCTCCAATCTGTGCATTACTTTGTCTCTAGTCCAGCTCCCAGTTTTTTTCATTTCACGTGTTCTAGAGTGCTGGCTTCCAGTAAGCAGGTAGCTGTGCCCTTCAATAACATATTTCACCCATGGTCTTCAAAGCCTTTTACAAATTTCTAAGAATTCACAATCTAAACCCTTCTGCTTGCTTTATTTTTTTGGGTGTAGAAACTAGGATACACGTGGCTCAGGAAGCAATACCCAAACTTAAGACCCTGAACAGTATTTTGCACCACAGTCTGTGACATGCTGGTAGATTGTATTACCATACAGACTGGATTATCATACAGCTGCTTTGCGTGCTGCTTATTACAGGGCTACAGCAGAATAGGCCTTGTAGTTCTTCATAATTCACCTTACAGTACTATGCCTACTCATTGCATTTGTTTATGTAGAGCCCACAGTTTGGAGAGGCAGAACAGTCTTACAGGTGAAATTTCATAGCAGTACATGAGGGAAAACAAAATGCACCTGATGCAGTTTTACAGCCTCCTCTGGGCTGAGCCAGAGTGGTGTTCTGCCTAGGCTCTTTATGGAGGCTGGGAGCTGACACTGAGTATACAAATGGGCGCTGCAGTCTCTTCTCTTACTTTCTTAACAGCCTGATTATCTGTGTTTGACGTCACTATCACCAACCCTTGCACTGTTCTTCTCCTTTGAGTACTATGGGATTGTGTCCCGACCAGTCAGGGCAATGCTCCACTGGCTTTACTGTCACCTTCACCAAGCAGCCCACTCTTGCTGTTCTCTGGCAGATCATGTTCTGAGCAAGTGCCTACTAGAAACTGAATGGATGCAACCTCCCTGAGGCTACTGATGACTGAGAAAAAATGGCAGAAAATTTCTAATCTCAAAAAGCCCTGTAGAGTGGAGACAAGTAATGGATTATGTAGTTTCCAGTAATCTATTTTCAGATGGTTGTGTATCTTTCTAGTCTGCAATTGCATACTTCAAAGCCCATCACCCAAACCTTGTAAGACCTTGCCAGACCACAAGCAAAGACTCAGAATGCAGTCAAACATTATTGTCAGCAGAGTACCCAGGGAGCTGGAGTTTTTGGAGCAGTGGCTATGGGAAATCACTGAGCCATTAATAAATGGTTCCTCCTGTGTAAAAGCGAGACTGTCCACATTAAGACCCCTGTTTTTCTGTACTTTGTGTGGTAACTTTTCCAAGTGAGTTGTATAACTACTGAGACCTGATTCAAAACTGATAAAACTTGGGTAATCATATAGATGTATCTTCCGTTTTCTTTTTTAAGAGTCATTTTCCGCTGGAGAAATAAACAAAACCACACTGAGAGTCTGACAAGAGTATGCTTTGGATTATAAGGGCTAAGGGAAGATTTTTTTGTTTTGTTTTGTTAGTTGTTTTTAAATGGAATAG
>VXAV01001774.1:72625-84550 GCA_013399715.1 Alectura lathami
ACTGTGTCCAGGCCTGGGGCCCCCAGTACAGAGGGGATGTGGAGTTGTTGGAGCGGGTCCAGAGGAGGGCCACCAAAATGATCAGAGGGCTGGAGCACCTCTCCTGTGAGGAAAGGTCGAGGGAGTTGGGATTGTTTAGCTTGGAAAAGAGAAGGCTCTGGGGAGACCTCATTGCAGCCTTCCAATGCTTGAAAGGAGCTTACAGGCAGGAGGGGGACCGACTTTTTACACGGGTGGATAATGATAGGACAAGGGGGAATGGGCTAAAACTGACAGGGGGGAGGTTTAGGTTGGACATCAGGAAGAAATTCTTCCCTGAGAGAGTGGTGAGGTGCTGGAACAGGCTGCCCAGAGAAGTTGTGGCTGCCCCATCCCTGGCTGTGCTCAAGGCCAGGCTGGATGGGTTCCTGGGCAGTTTGATGTAGTGAGCTAGTGGCTGGCAGCCCTGTCCACGGCATGGGGGCTGGAACTAGATGGTCTCTGAGGTCCCCTCCAGCCCAAGCCATTCTATGATTCTATGATTATTTAGATTGCTAGACCCTTTAGATGGGGGAATGTGTTATGACTTGAATATATATATATATATAACATAAAAAAAAGCTGCACTATCTGTGATACATCTTATCAAGAACTTGTTCAATCTGCAGCTTCCCTGCTGACAATGGCAATGCATGAGTCAGCTGATGACCAATTCAGCAGTTTTCTGTGGAAAGGCTGTGTGATGCTGGAAGCTGTCACAATGTTAGTGGGTTCGTTTCAGTGAAATTTCCTGAACAAATGAATGCTTTACTTGAATTGTCAATAAGGAGACATGAAAGATGAAAAATCAAAGGGTTGTGGAGATGGGAGAGCAGTAGAAAGAAACAAAACTGCTAAGTGAAAGATCGTTTCAAGTTCTGAAACATTTTCAAAGATGAAACCTGTGGTTTTTCTTCTGCTCCATATCTAAATATAAATTTGCTGTTTTCAAAGAAATCAGAAGATCCTAGTCATTAGGAATTAGCCCAAAATATGGATATTTCAATTATCCCTCATAGACTTTACTGAACAGGTATTTGTAGACACAGTCCTGTGACTGGACCAAAGATCTAGATGTCCTCACTTGAACTTTTCAGGGGAAAGTCATTTTCAAAATGCCAATAGTGAATGGAATTGTGCTATTAGAATAATTTCTTTCCTAAATGGTCAATAAAAGTTACTTCACAAATACTCTCATTCATGTGCACTCAAGCTTAGATTGAGGACTACTGCATGTATCATAGCATGTACTGTTGGTCTGGTCAGGTGAAATTATTTCCTTAGGATGAAAGGTGAAATTGGTAGTATAGCGTGCAGTCCTATTAGTGAAAGAAAATAGCATATTGCTTTGAGGCTTTATAATTTATCACACTGTGGGTAGAACTTGGTTTTATAGCTCTTTTCCAGCTGAATTTTGCATCCTTTCATTCAGGTACAGATAGAAGTACAACTGTCTTGCCATTTGTTGGTATCACCACTACAGCTCTGTAAGGAGAACATCCACTGAGCTGCTGCTACTTGTATAGATATTGTAGATATTTATAAACTAAAATGCAGCCCATGCCATTTGAATTCCACCTACTGATATTACTATGTTTTTAGTACTGTGCAACTTGCCTTGTTATTCAGATTCAGTCTTGATGGTATAATGATATGGCAGCACATATGTTTATGAAGAAAAAAATCAACACTTTGGATGTGTGATTTCTCTCTACAAGTGTTGTAATCATTAGTTTTATTCTCCCTTAAAGAACTGCTATTAGTCACATTTAAATAAAAAATTTAAAAAAGGCTGAGGGAGTAGCTGGCTCAGGAGGGTGGTAATACCACATAGCGGTTTACTGCACAGGGTCAGCAGGTCAAGTCCACTCCAGCTCATTGTCTAAACACATTAAAGAAAACGGTGTGTGTGCTCTCTGACAGCAAACTCATAACATATGCATCCAGCTCTCCATTGCTGCTAATTGTCTCTCTCAGTTGTCAAACTCAGCAGAGAGGCCAAGAGGTGAGGGAGACTATGAAAAATAAATTACTCTCCCTTCCTAATAATAATTCCATTAAAGGCTGTTAGCAAGGAAGTAGGTGTATGTAGGAAAGTGAAAGCATGCATCCTTATTGCCTTTACGTCAACATCCAATATAGTGTCTTGAGTTGTGACTAGTTTTTCTATATGTGCAGTATGCTAAATGCATTTCTTTTTCTATGGAAGAGATTTAGTTAATGGGAAAACCAAAGCCTGTGCCATGTTTGACACAAGATCTTTCAGTTTATTAACTTAAAAAACAAAACAAAAAAAAAAAAAAAACAAAAAAAAAAAAAAAAAAAAAAACAAACTGAGTACATACATGAATACATATAAGCAGAGTTTTTCAGTCTTGCATATAGGTCTGGATCATTGTATTCCCAAAATAACTTCCTACTTTTTGTATTAGTCTTCTGCATTGGAAATGGTACTTTTTTCATTGAATGAGTTTGCTTTAGGGTGGTGTGGTGATGGGGAAAGCTAAACTGATTGGCTTTGCATTGCTGTTTCAATGAGGCTGTTGCTAGGATGGAACGTTGTTCAGGGTAGATAAAGGTGACTACCTGTGATCCTAAACCCAGATGTCTGGTTACAGTGAATTGCTGCTGTTTGTGTTTTGGACTTGCTGAGGTATGCAGATGGAGGAGAAAGGGCAATGCTATGTAAATGGCTAGTCTCTAGAAGCCAGCTGCATGCACACACAAATATGCAAAATGAACAATTTAAGATCTAGAATGAATTTTCAGATAAGTTCCTTATAACTGAACTGCTCCAGAGGCCCTTGTGTCAGCTCACATGGGTAATGCCATATTCATGTTTGCTCCTTGGCTCTAGTCCTAGGAATGAAACATAACCAGGTAGTTGTGCTTTCCTAGGGGAGCTTATCCCAGAAGAGTAATTTTATTGTTCAGCTTCATATAAAATGTTCCTGGGATGAAAATGTCTTTGAACATAAGTTGCAGAGCTTTTATTGGATGGATAATTCCTTGTGAAACTGGAGAAGACTGTACAAGAAATCCCTTTTCATGGAAATTGAATGGTGATGTGTCATGATCAAACATAAATGGTGCGCATCTGTCCTTGTGACTGGGAAGTGGAGCGGGTCCTGGAGTCCAGTACTCAGTATAAGTGATGAGGAGACAACAGTGACAAATATTCTGGTTGAGTGTGAGGCCTTGACATTCTGGCCTGCAGCTCTTGAAAGCAGTGTTCTCCTAATCTGATTTCAGAGCAGGACAACAGGGTTAATTCTTCTACAGCAAAATTAACTATTTGTGAGAAGTTTGTGGCAAATCTGGGTAGGAAAATTGGTTGTAATAAGAACAAAACAAAATGGTTGTATTGGTCAAAAAAAAAAAAAAAAGGTTCATCTACTTTGATACTCTGGTTTTATTTGAAGTTGTTTTTAGCTGTAGAAGATGGTTAGGAATGAGCAAGAACAAGATGAACATACTATTTCTTATCCTTGTTACTTCCAAAACTTCTGATTACTTCTAAATGGGACTCCCCGTTCTAAAGGATTTTTGTTTCCTAAACCCTAAGGATTTATTTTCTGAAGGGTTTCTTTCCCCAGGCACATAAGAGTCTAGTATCTGCTTTATCTTTTCTTCAAGGAATTCTGAAGATCTCCTACCAGTATTGTGGAGAGCCTCTTTGTGCTTGCTTTGAACCTGGTTCCTTTCTTCCTTGCCTGTTAATTGTTGTGGTGGAATAGTCAAGGAGCACTTTAAACCTTAATCCATGTTCTTCCCTATCGCTTGTGATTTCAATACTACATCATTTCCAAGGCACCTTTTAGAGAAGTTCTGATACAGCTTTAATCAGATCTCAGATCCTATCTGACCTCTCTCCTTTTCTCTCATGCATCCTTTCTTTTCTGCATCCTGTCTGTGCTCATCTGCCTCTCTGCAACTGCATCCTGCGAGAATAGGTGAGAAGGTTTGAAGTACATATATCAGAGATACAGCCTTGACTTCGGCATTAGCTCTGAGGGATAAAGTTATTGAATGTCTATTGAGCAGTCCTTCACTGAACACTTTCCTCCCAGGGTAGATGGTTTAGCCCATTAATATGCCAGATGGGCTAAGATTTTTTGCTAATTGGACCTCTGCATGCATTTCCATAATCAAACAGATACAGGCACTGGTTTGGAAAGCAGCGCCTTCAGATCCAGATGTGAAGGTTAAGCAAAGCTGAAGACAGCTGACACTGAGATTCCAGAAATTTCAGTCACAACCAGGTTTGTGTGGCTTCACACAGGAGCAACCAAAGAGAAGAATGTAAAAGGTTTGGAGGCAGCCAAGGTCCCTGCCTCGTTCCATGTGAAATTGCCCAGGTTTGGGCAATTTCCAAACTGCTTCCAATCTAATCAGAAGGGTTTTTTCTACCAGAAACTGTTTTTCTTTTGAACATTGAGGAAAAGAAAGGGGACAGTAATTGGGATTCCTAGTTTCTTCTGAAACTTCGTACAGACAGAGCAAAAGTGATCTGCCTCTTACTCGTTACTTTGCTGATGCATATTTATGCAGAGCTTTTAAATTAGCTTAGTGATGGGCAAGCATAAAATCAGAGATGCCAGATTGTTAAGCAAAATAAGAAAATTGATTTGGTAGGTGCAGAGCATCGATACATGCTGTGTCCTGTCCCTGACGTTTTGTTTGTTGCGTATGTTTTCTTTGCCTTTAGTGGGGAAAAAATAATAAAATAATGTCTGAGACAAGAAAAGCTTCTGTCTGTCAGAGAAAAATAAGTTGGTGGTTATTCCTTCTTCAGACATCAGGACTTCAGAGTCCAGACCCAGATGCAGAGGTACAAGGATGGTTCAACACAGCACAGTTTGCATCTTGACAGCTTCTGTAGTGGGCAGCAGTTTACATTTCTTTCATCGCAAAATGTCACTGATTTGAAGGCCATGTCCTTAATAAATACATCAAATGTGGCTAATCCAGAAGATAAGCAGCATCAACTACCATGTTACAAAAGATAAAAATGAGTAATTTTATGGAACTAAATTTCCAGAAACCCAGAAAGGGATTTCTGGTTATGGATTGTAGATTTATGCAGGCATGTAACTGGGAGGTTGATGCTGAAAAAGGGAGAAAGGTATGAGATTCAAGAAATCGGCATCCACAACCTCTGCACACCAGCTTCAGAGCCTCCCATTCCCTGGTGTCTGCTCACAGTCTAAACTGAGGTTTTTGAATTCCAGGACCCAATTATCTAAGTCTTTTATGGATTAGGGTCTACAGTACTTAAAACAATTTAAGAAATTAATATATGTCAGTTGTTTGAGAATACAAAATCAATCTCTCTCATGCTACAACTTATCAGATTGCCCAGTGATTCTACAAGGAAAAAATAGGAGCAGGAAACAGAAACTTGAAGCTCATCAGAACTATGTTTTATCAAAGTAAGGAATGAGTTGTAGTAATCAGTCTCTTCATGGAAAGTACCTGCAACCAGTTTTGAAAAAGAATTTTGAAGGGTTACTTTGTGAATAAGTCAGAAAGCTCTTGGATTCTACAGATGAAGTGGACAGAACCTGGAGTGCAGGCTTTAGTGTGTCCCACTCTCAGTGAAGGAAAGGAGCCTCAGGGGATCTGTACCCCACCAGCCTAAAGAGTTTCTTCCCAGAAATGCTCAGCAGTATCTTGGTGACGGTGTTATTGAGGTGGTGGTGGGGTGTTGCTGGTCTGTGATTTAAATCATCACCCCCCAACAACAGCAGCAAAAACAACAACTAAATGAAACAAAACAAAAAGCAAAAAAAAAAATCAAAACTCTGATTTTTAATTCTCTGCAGCTAATCCCAGGGGAAAGATCAAGAGCCACTTTGCTTTCTATCTTTAAATAGAGAGTTGAAGCAAAATAGACTTTTAATTTAACTATGAAATAGAAAATCTGCTTCCTGAAGGAAGAAATAAGCTCTGGCACTACTGTTAGAATTCATAATTCTTCACCTTATGTTATTTGGCTCTCAGCTATTCATTGGGACCTTCTAAGCTGCAGTCTGGTGCTGTTCTAATCAGAAAAATGTGCTTTCCTCCACACGCTCTTAGATGTGAATTGAAGAGCAGAACTTAAAAACCCTGTGAAAGGCATTGGACTTGGAGAGGCATTTCTGATCCTTGCCAGCCATCATCATTGAGGTGGGTGGAAATACTTCTTTATGATTTTTGACATGAGCAGAGGAAAAAAACTGCCTTCCCCTTCCCAAAAGGGTTGCTGCTCAAAAGTAAGCAGCACTGCAAGTGAAGCTTAATGAGGTGGATGTGCTTTCTAGCAACCGGCAGCAGACCTAGGAGCAGACTTATTCAATTAGTGAAGCTTCTTCTGACTCATCTCTTCAGCTGTCCTGTACCCAGTACGTGTTGTCTCTTACTTTGCGTGTTACTGCAGCCACAAGGCGAGCCTGGGATCATCTGCTTGACCAGACAAGCTGCAAAGGAGCCCTGGCTTATTTCCTCCTGGAGGAATGACTTTATATTTCATAAGACAGCAGAAAATTTAACTTTTCCTCTTTACTGGAAATAGCAGTGTCAATTGACATTTCTCCTGTGTAGTCAAATGACTGGGCAAGTGTCAAATCCTTTACTATGAGCTCCACCAGGACAGAAGTAAAATCTCTACCATCTTGTGGCAACAGCTTGCTGAAGCCCTTGTCATGGAAGGCATGTGGATGTCAAAGGGATGTTTAACTGTCATCTGCCTATCTCTAGGTCCACCATTAAATTATAAGGCCATCAAAGAACAAGGTCATTATCAGCCTAGAACTGCAGTGGTCTGAGACTACAGTGAAATAAAACCACCTAGTCTGCGTAATTTGCAACACTGAATGAATCTCCAGTGTGTTGTCAAGGATTTAGGGCACTTCAAGAAGTAGATCCTACTTAATGGTGCTTTGAGTTATGCCAGTTGGGGATTTTGCTGGAAGTTCATTGGCAAAGATTGAAGCCAATAAGATTTGGGCATATTTATCATCTATACCTGGGCATCTTTGATTGGATTGGCAAGCGGGCTACCCTGTGCATTCAGAAACTTGACAACTACATGGCCTCTTGCAGTAACTGAGTTTGTAAATAGCGGGGCAATTCAAACACTATAGATGCATATAGTAGAGGAACTCCATTTCTCAGGAAGCCATGCATGTGGTGATGGTGGCCTTGTAGCTTCCAGACATTATGGCTATGCACTTCAATAGAGTAGGGAGTAAAATGCCCTAATGATATTATTGTGGGTTAGGGAGTATGTCTAGATCTGTCTAGTTTATTTTTATCCAATTTCTCTTTATTATAGCTGAGATTTGTGAATCAAAAAAAATTATGCCTTTTTGGTCCCAAAGCAATCATCAGAAGTTTCCTTAACTTGGTTTACTAGAACAAATATCTATGTTCTGTGTGTTGTTTACACAAATGTTGCCTAAACCTGAGTTACCTCAGCTGGAAGGAATTTCTAAGATAGGAAGTAAGGAGGAGACAGTGTAAAAAGGCATCGAATATCTGAATGAGGCAGGGATAGTAAAGTGAAAGGGACCTCAAACTTTACTTATATTTGGCAGGATGTTCATTATCCAGGCACTTCACAAACAAAACCAAACAGGGAAGGAGCCAAAAGACAATACCTAAGTTCAGTCCAACGAGGACCTGTTTAAAAGGATGCAGTTGTTTGCAGGGAGCTGCTGAAAGCTCTGCTGACTCAAAATGGAATAAGTGATATTAAATTGTGAAGACTTCTGAACCTCTCTTGAAAAACGGAAGGAGCCATTAAGATTTCTTGCTATGAAGAGTCTTTCTTGCCCTAAGTCTTTAAATTCACTGTCAATGTCCAACCCTTTGGACGTTGGGTTAATTAAAGACTGTCCTGCGACAGGGCCTAGCCCCTTCTCCCACCCCTCCTTCACGGAGGCCGGGTAGAGGAGCGAGGATGGAGGAGGTGTGATTGAGGTAAAAGATAATTAGTTTACTAAAAACAGCAAAGGAATGCAAGATAATACAATGTGAAAGGAATTGAGAGCAATAAATCTGACAAATCGGAAAGTATGGGAGTGTCTCCTGACATATGTGAGTCCACAATGGGATTGGAGGTGAAGAGGGGAGCAATTCCCAGAACCCAGAAACCACGTGGGAAGGGACAGGAACATTCTGAGGGCTGTGTTTTCCCCTCAGCAACCCTCCCACCTATGTCAGTTTGTTATGTGATGTCATGATATGGAATATCTGTGAAAAACCATGACATTATCCACCCCTTATTCCATATCATTACATCATGCTTAAATATTTTGATACAAATATACAGGTATATACATATATACATGAAATTACTGTTTTCACCCAGCATCAAGTCCCCTTGGGGCACACACACAAGACAAAAGGAAACAATGTGGCTGAGAGCCAGCGTGTTCAAGGCTTCAAGTTTCCAAGAGGTGCACACTTGTGTATGATTACATATATGAGGTATCTTCTAAGAAGTTTTTGACCCTCAAGGGGAGGGTCAAATGGGAGAATCTGTCCATGGGTCATATCTTGTATGCAGGTGGCATTCAGACATTTTGGGATGTAAGGGAAACCAGAGCTGCCTCAGTAGCTGTTCTTCACAACCATATGGAAAAGCATTTTATGAAGCAATTGTATCAGGAGGTGGCTGCAGATGAAAGGAATCCAATCTACTAATTTCTGAAGTTTTCTTACTGAGACTGATATTGATTCATCCAAAACCAGTTTGGTTGCTGATAGTTTGGGGTTTCCTCTTTCTTTTGCACTTCATGTCCTTTGGGTGTGTCGTGGACTGATTGAGATTTAGTCTTTCCATGTATCTTTGAGGTCACCTTGGAGATGTGTACAGTTACATTTGCATAAAAGATGTCATTGTGTTAAAATATTTTTCTCTACTAACTACATACGCAGTTCAAGTCCTTCTTTTATAATTCTTTCATAACTTGCACTTTAAGTAATCTGTAGGCACTGAGCAATGCCTGCTAGCTATTTCTACAAGAAATGCCTGCTAGCTATTTCTTCCTTCTACTGGAAGGAATATATTTGGCTTTGCCTCTCATTTCTTATCAAAGCAGTAGGAATTTAAAGGCCATCCTATTACTGTTTTCAAGGTCCAGTAGACATGTAGCAAGAATAAAGATCGATTTTTTAAAAAACAGTCTAATTCTTCACCTGATTGCTCTTCATGCTTGATTTGTGCACACAGCATAATAATGTTATTAAGGGTAATCAGTACTGCCATTGTTACTCTAGCGAAGAGAAGATACTGCAGTATCGAACAGCTTTTCACATCTGAATCGTATGAAATAATGTAGTTCACAGAAGCTCCCCTGTGGTGTTGAAGACACTGGAGAAAAGCCCAGGTCAAAACTGTATTATGGTCTGAGAATACAAAATTATTAATTACAGGACTTGGTACGTAAGATATAGCCATGGGCAGCAACACCTTCATGGGAAACAAGTGTTTTGTGTCTGGATGTAATTTTCAGATAACACTTACTGTGTGTGTCTGACTTATAAGGTATTGATTGAACATATGAAAATGAGGTGAGATAGCAAAGTAAATCTCTTGGGAATGAAGGGCCATGTAGGAAATCCACATGTAATGTCACTCACTTCTCATATGGTATTTTGTATCTGCATTGAGAACACTAGAACATGTCATGGAGACAATGAAGGATCATAATACATGCAGAACAGGTAAAAATGCCCATTTTATTATTTCAAATTACCACGGTATTCTTATATTTAATTTCAGAAACAAACGCAGAAAACTTTAGAAGAAATTCTTTGTATATAAAGTGAGATGCAGAAAATAGAAAACTAAATGGAAACATATTTGCCCAAATAGAGGCTTATCTGTGTTGTTTCTCTCATGAGAGAGTTTAGCTGTATAACGTAAAATGTGGCAGTCCAGTAAGCCTTATTTCTGGACGATGATGCCCATCCTTTTATATTTACTTGTATTAGCTAAACAATAGAGACTGAGTGGTATTAAGACCTCTTTATTACCAGTGTCTGATAATAGGAAAGATATTTTGGCATTGTTGAATCTGATTCTAAAATTTATTTTAAAGACAAAAAATTGAGAAAACTTTGGGAAGAGTTAAGAATTAATGCAAAATGCTAGACATATTGCTAGAGCAGACTCACTGAGTAAGGTAATGCAGTCCTGCATTTAAATTTAAGTGTGTTAGCCAACAGGAAAGAACAACTTTCCCCATCATAAGCATCTACTTTTAAACAAACTTTTCTGGTCATGAGTTTTTGCAGTCTTTGATTGTAAGGACTGCTACAGCCAAGCTCACTGGTGTGATCTCCCTTCCTGATGAGGTTTTCCATGGGTCTATGTGTAAGGTACTTTTATTGAATGTGCTGCTAATAAAGGTGGAGGTTTCTCCTGTAACTATCTTTTTAATTTGAAAAGCAGAGGACATTCTTGTTCTTAATAAGATTTGTGCTATGCCGTACTGTAACAGTGAATCACTACTCTATATGTCTCATCCCTGGAGGTCACTGAACTCAGCGGGGATATTTCTATTGCCTTTGGTGTGCTTAGGATGAGCAGTAGTGACTGCACAGTACCTTGAACATGTCTTTACAAATCTGACTTCATGGCAGCCTCGAGAGATAGATACTGCTACCCTCCTTACTGATAAGGAAATAGAAATATGGAAAGCTTATGTGAATTGCCTATGATCGTAAAACAGCCCTGTGGAAATGCTGAGAAGCAAACACTTGCCTCCAGTCTTGTCTTATCTAGAAGGCCTGTCTGCCCCCTTGGCACCACATATGCTACTATTAACTTACTTCCACAGTCTTCGTAGAATGAAATAACAGCCGCTAAGGTTGCTGCCTGTGTATTCAGCTTTGTAATGATCATGCTTTGCTTACATTGTGTGTTCACTAGATCCCAAAGGTCTACCCGGAGAAGGGGCCATACTGCTGGGTGCCTGGGGCCTTTCATCCCTCCCTGATCTCCTTGCTATGGTGGGATTGAGGCAGGGCAAGAAGGGTGACTCGCTGAAATGCTGGGTGAAGATGCAGCTGTTTGGTCTTCTGATGTGGTGAACCCTGCTGCAGTCACTCTGTAGTGTGAGATCTGCACAGTAGGGGGCATTCATGTTGTTAATGCTATACAGTTTGTCAGTGGTAACTGAGGCACAAATACAAACTCTAGGACAGCAACTTCATGAATGATACAATAGCTCATATAGTAGTATCTTTTNGCATGATCAGACAAAAGTATGCCTCTCCAGGGAGGCGCATGCAAGCTGGTTGGGCCTATGTGAAAGGATGTTTAACAATAAAATGTATCAGGCTGAAGTAAGGTTTATTTACTGCAGATAAACATGGTCAAACTATGCATCTGATTCCAGAAAAATCTAGAAACTCTCTGAAGTGGTAGGGCACAACTGACAGATCACTGTGCAGTCAGTGTGTTTTCTATGTGCCAGAAATCATGCCTGGAAGTTTGGATCATTTCGTATGGGTTTTATGTGTGCACTCAAGTCAAGAAAAAAGCAGTTAATGCACTGGTCCCAGCACTCACACTGGTAGGATGAATTTAAAAAAAAAAAAAAAAAAAAAANCCTCTCCAGGGAGGCGCATGCAAGCTGGTTGGGCCTATGTGAAAGGATGTTTAACAATAAAATGTATCAGGCTGAAGTAAGGTTTATTTACTGCAGATAAACATGGTCAAACTATGCATCTGATTCCAGAAAAATCTAGAAACTCTCTGAAGTGGTAGGGCACAACTGACAGATCACTGTGCAGTCAGTGTGTTTTCTATGTGCCAGAAATCATGCCTGGAAGTTTGGATCATTTCGTATGGGTTTTATGTGTGCACTCAAGTCAAGAAAAAAGCAGTTAATGCACTGGTCCCAGCACTCA
>VXAV01001774.1:84566-107777 GCA_013399715.1 Alectura lathami
CCAGACACCCAAAGGGGAAGGAAAAATTAAAAAAAAAAAAAAAAAAAAAAAAAGCATGAAGATTAAATGATTTTAGAAGAGTACTCTTCCACTAGACTATTCCTAACTAGCTGCAGCATCCTTTCATGAAACAAAAATCAATATGCCCATTAGAGACACAAGCTTTATAGTAGTGTTAAAAGAAGGAGGATGGGAGAACCCTGCATTTCTTATATTTTGCAATTACTCAACAAGACATTTCATTAGGGAAGTGTTGCTGCAAGCAGAATGCACGGTGTCATCTTACATTCTGTGTCATGCTTGCTGCTCAGCTGTGCCTGATAATTCAGGGTGGTGAAGTTGGCTGATCTCTCTGGATTCTGCTTCAGTCACTGTGTCTACTCCTGCTCATCCTTCAGGTTCAGGTGGAACAGCTGCCCTTGGGGGCCCGGTCTGAAGGATTCTGCTGGGCTGCTTCTTTTGGCATTAGGGACCAGAGTATCAAGGGCTTGCTGCTCTGAAGGGCTTAAAATTTCCTCTTCTTGGGGAAAGAACTGGCATTTGACTTTCTTTCCCTTTGGGCTCTTCAGATCAGGTATTTCTCTGTAAACATCCAGATGAATCCCAGATTTCTGGCAAGTCTGCAGGTTTGACTCCCTGTTAAATAGCGCAAGGGATTTGTCTGTTCTGACCTTGCTGTCAGGAAGGATATGCATCATACAAGCTCCCAGAGGAAACGATTGTGTTTAATGCCTGCCATCTGGCTTTGCTCTACCTGGGGAATGAGGTGAATGTATGTGTGTGCATTTTGAGAAAAAGATTTACACTGACACCAAGCACTAACCAAAACAAAGTCTCCACAGCTGTACGTATAATGTAAAAATGATAAGGAACACCTAAACATTCATTAGAACTAGAACAACTCAATCTGAAGTGGCCTACAAAGATCATCCAGTCCAACTGCCTGATCACTTCATGGCTAACAAAAATAGAAACTTGTTGTTGAGGACATTATTCAAATGCCTCTTGAACACTGACAGGCACGGGCATCAACCGCCTACCTAGAAAGCCTATTCCAGTGTTTGACCACCCTCAAGGTAAAGAATTTTTTTCTAATGCCCAGCCTGACCCCCTCCTGGTCATTCTCTGTGCCATTCCTACACGTCCTTTCATCACTGACCAGGGAGAGGAGCCCAGCATCTCCCTGTGCTTCCCCTCCTCAGGAAGCTGCAAAAAGCAAGAAGGTCTCTCTGTCTCCTTTTCTCTAGACTGGACAATCCAAGTGTCCTCAGCCTCTTCTCATAGGTCCTCCATCCCTTTCACCAGCTTTGTTGCCCATATACATCTTTGCTTGCTACAGCACCGTTTAGCAACCTGTTGAGTACTTGTGTCTGAAGTAAAATCGTTAAGGAAGGCTGGAGTTGGGCAGGTCCATTGAAATTCAGAAAGAACATCTTGAAATATGAGCATAATTGGAAACTATAGTTTTAAAGAAAATGAAAAGGTTGTTTGCTAATAGACTGAAAAGTGATATGTCCAGTGGGAACAATTTGAACTTAGTTGGTCAAGTTCAAATGGTTCTGTCTGGACATCAGCTGCCTCCTGTGGAAAGCATGCTGACTGATTATCTTGTACAAATGTGCATAATTTGTCATTATACATAATGTAGTTAATTTACTTCAGGCTAAAACTTTCAATCTGTTCACATTAACACATTTTACAAAGAACAGGAGAAGGGTGCTCAAATGACACATGCACATCCCTTCCATAAGTTGGTTCCTATGCTGATGGGTAGTAGTTCAGAGCAGACAGGCTATCCTGGAGATGTGGGAATGTTCAACATCAGCAGAATGCATGTGCTGTTGCTTTTGTGTTCCCAGGCATAATTCTGCTACAGCACGCAGTCACTAAAATTTTGGGCCGTGCGTGGATGTAGATAGTGATTTACCAGGAGAACTAACAGAGGTAGGGTACCTCCATCTGTATATGAGTTACTTACAAAATTATAACTCCCCTTAAATCCCCTACCAGTGTAATGCTTGAAAGGCAGTAGAACCAGCAGTTTCTATCATTCCTCAGCAGATTCTGTGTTATTTTTATTTATTTATTTATTTTTCTGGTGGCTGTGTCTTGTTCGTCCCACTGTGAAAAGTCATCTGTTAGTATTGCAAGTTAAGAAGCTTGACTGTGGATGGAGCTATCTTCATGTTTCATACTGAAGTCCATCTTCCCGAGATATAGAGATATAGTATCTGAGCTGTCAGACCTCTTCAACAACAGCTGGCTGTCTCTGAGCTGAGTAGAACACAGAAACTGTCCTGAGTGTGTTAGCTAATGGTATCCTAGAGGGAGATGAAGATGAATGTAGGTGAAGGCTCCTTGGAAATCCAGTAGTCACTTCTCATACCATTCATCATAAGGAATTGATACCTGTCACGAGGGGTCACAGTAACAGTAAAGGCAGTGGAAAATGGATTTTCTGAGTGTAGAATGAGACTAATAGATTTTGCCCAGCTCTAATATCTGGTGATGGCAGACTTGAAAAATCTCCAGATTGGAGATTCCAATGTTTAAATGAGTTTTTATGGAAGATACGAATTGAGGCCTTCATTGCTAATTTCTTTATTTCTATGATAATTTTTTTTGTATCCTGTTCTAATCACCACATATATGTGACAAATACATTAGGTTTTAATTTTAAATTGAATCTCAGCAGTTCTTTTCAACTCTTTCAACCAGTATGTGGCTGATATTATTCTACAACATAAATTAATTGGGATTTTTTTTGAAATATTTCATCCATAATTTTATTTCTGATTTATTTCTCATGATCCTCTGTATCTTCCATTGCTGACACTGGAAGTCAATACATTTTTAAATTCTGATACAGCTGTAATGCTGTCAATACAAAATGTCTAAGTACAGTAAGGTCTGGTAATATTATTAATTTAAATACTTGTATTAATCATATATTCATTTAGAGAAAGTAGGAACTAAGCGACCTATCTAGAGCCTCATTTTAAGTCAGTCACTGGCTGTGACAGTCACAGAGCCCCACGTCATCAACAAATCCATGTTTAACACACAGGACTCTATAGGTCAGAAGTCAGGTTTCAGTGTGAATGGGATCTTATTAATTATGGTGAAGATATTGTCAGACGCAATGATGGAAGTGAGAAAATATAACCTAAATTTTCATGTTCAGAAAAATTAATGGGGAAGTCAAATTATGTTTGCCTTAAACAGTAACTGGGTAGAGCAGAAAACTGTAGGTAAAAGGAAAGGCTTGAAATACAGTCTGGAACATTGACAGGACTATTGCTTTAATATACCAGACTGGAAATGAGTAAGATTGGACACAGGTAAACTGTGCCATCACAAACCTTTTCAGTTCCATAAAGAATTGTGTAGATCGTTGGTCAACCAGGGATGATTTTTAGGGGCCAGGTTCACGAAATACTGGTTGCATTCCTGGATTTCTCTAAGCTTTCAATGTGATCTTTTGCATCTGATTTAGTGTCTCCTGTTCCTGAATCCAATCAAAATGAAATTTCTCTACCTCATCAGGTTGTTATAGGGATAAAATACGTATACTAGCTCTGAAACGCTCTAATATTTGGGTGACGGCAGCCACAAAAGTGGCTATCAGAGAGAAGAAGCAAATCTCAGTTACCTCTGACCACCCCTCCTTAAATTAAATACAACCAGCAATTCAGCTGGCTGAGTTTAGGAGTTTTATTACACCATGGTATAATAAGATCAGAGTGGATCATGTTTACTTTTTTCTTCACAACTGTCGTCTGCCTGATAAATTCACTGTAATCATAGAATCATAGACTGGTTTGGGTTGGAAGGGACCTTAAAGATCATCTAGTTCCAACCCCCCTGCCATGGGCAGGGACACCTCCCACCAGACCAGGTTGCTCAGAGCCCCATCCAGCCTGGCCTTGAGCACCTCCAGGGAGGGGGCATCCACAGCCTCTCTGGGCAACATGTGCCAGTGTCCCACTGCCCTCACAGGAAAGAATTTCTTCCTAATATCTAACCTAAATCTCCCCTTTTCCAGTCTGTGACCATTACCCCTTGTCCTGTCACTCCATGCCCTTCTAAAGAGTCCCTCCCCAGCTCTCCTGCAGGCCCCCTTCAGGTACTGGAAGGCCGCTGTCAGGTCCCCCTGGAGCCTTCTCTTCTCCAGGATGAACAACCCCAACTCTCTCAGCCTGCCTTCACAGGGGAGGTGCTCCAGCCCTCTGATCATCTTCGTGGCCCTCCTCTGGACCCCCTCCAACAGCTCAACGTCCTTCTTGTGGTGGGGGACCCAGAACTGGATGCAGTACTGTTTGTTCTTGACTGTCATGACTGTTTAATCAATCACTTTCAATAACAGCTACAATAGACACCTGATTTCAATAAATGCAAAATAAAATAGATATAATCACCCTTTTTACTGTATCTTCCTTGGAGAAGGAGGGGAAATTTACATTTTAATATCCTTTTCTTTCAAGTCTTTGATTTGAGATCAAGATCACTTGTTAAATATAACCTGGCTTGTACTGTCAAATATCTCTGGTCTAGGATTCAATCCAATATAGTCACATAATAAAACAGAAAAAAAAAATCCCTAAATAATTTAAACTCATTATTCTACTAATCCTTCCATTCTCCCAGGCTCCCTGGAGGTGTATTAGGAGGTAATTGAAAACACTTTAATACACTGAAAAGACATTTGAGACTAATGTAGTCAGCCGTTGGTAACTCTGTACTTCTTCAGCTGTTTAATAATAAGGAAGAAGAGCTCAATTAAAAATAATAAAAAAAAAAACATTAAAACAAAACCACCTAGAGATAATAATGTGTATTTACTGTAAATAAGTACTAAAAAGATTTCATTGCATTTTCTTCACTATGATGAGAATTTATCAAGCATTCCTAAGAGCACATGTGAGGTGGGAGAGGAGGACATCTGTTGCTCAGTGCAGAGCACTGACATTGGAAGCCCCAGGGATCAGCCTCCAGCAATGTTGCCTGTCCTGAGCACAGCCCCATGTGGTACCTCAGGGACTCTGCGCTGGGGGAACCTACCTTGTGTGGAAAGTGCTGTTGCTACCCTTCCATCTCAAGGAGCTACACTTCATTATTGCATCTAAAACACTCTGAGGTGCTTGGATGAAGTTGCTGCAGAAGTGGAAAATGTTATTATTGCTCCAAAATCCTGCAACAGGAAAAATGTTTAAATATAATCGTCATTTCTGAGAGGTAGTGCTTTGGTACAGGATTGAACTATGCCTTTAAAGCCCTTGTGTTAAGGATAGTATAAAGCTTTGCTTCCCCAAGGAGAATTTAGGGAGGGATTGTTATAGCTTTTACTTCCATTTAATAACATATTTGACACTTTGCAGGCTCTGTTTGGGGAGGAGGATCTTTATGGCATCGTTGGACACTGTAGTGTGTGAGAACTGTTACTTTTATGGTTGCAGTCAATTTATGATGCAGAGACAGTTTGATCCTACCCATAAATTGATTCCCATGGTTGCGCTGCCTCTGACAGTTTAGAAATGATGGCTGATCCAAGACATTTGAGATTCTTCTTGTTTTGAAAGCAATACTTGAGTCCATATAGCTTTCTTATTTTGGTGGGAAAATTCTGAGCCCAGGCACTGGACGAAACAGTGAGTGGTGGATTTGGGAGGCTTTGGCTTTCAATTGTATGGCTTAAAACTGGTCTTGGTGAGCAGCAAAAAGCGTTGCTCTAGAAAGTTTGGCCAGTGACTAACACAAAAAGGAGTGCTGTTTTTGCCTTTGTCCTGGGATATTGCCACACCTGGAATCTGTGGGCTATCAATGTAAACCTGCAAGCGCTAGAATATTTTCAGGTACTGATCACCCTTCTCATGCTAAAGTGGCCAGACTCGTCCAGAGAAACGAGCAGAAGTTTACACTACTGCTTCTGCATTCAGACACATTCTAATTAAATAGGAAATTACAGTTTCATGAACTTTTAGAAAAGCATTAAGAAAATGCAGGAGTAACCTCCTAGCCTTTCCTACCCAAAAGCCTGTCTGTCTGTCTGTTAATACACAAAATCCTCTCCCTAGAACAAAGAGCTGCTTATTTCAGTAAATAGTCTCCTTTACACAGACAGATCCAACAGGCCAGCAAAGAACAGGGAATAATTTATCTCCTTATACATCCTTTAGTCATCGTTGTAACTAACTCTGATGGTATTAAAACTCTGCCACTTAGTGTTGCCGAAGGTAAATCAACTGAGTTATATACAGTGACAGGCCTCTGGATTTATTTATGCCAGGTCCTTCTTGTGTCTCTAGCTATTTGGAGACATTAATATATTACAATGTTATTACATTTTAAAGCAGGTTTATTGTGCGCATTCAGTATAGCTGGGCACCTCCCTGAAATTAAGTGGAGCTGCTAGAATATGACCTACATTTTGAGGAAAAGCTTGTTTTCTTAGGGTGCAGGGGGAATATAACTGAAGTTCCCCTGCTCAAACAGTTTTGGAGTTTGCATTGCCTCTTAATTCAAGCTGGGCTGCCCCAATTCACTGCACTGTTATATACTGCAGAAGCTTAGAAATGTGAAGGAGACAACCCACCTTGACCGTGACTGCTTTCCTGCCTCTGTCTGGCTCCATGCTTACTGATTCTCATTTGGTTCACTAGTGATTAACTCACATTCTATCTTGTAGCAAGGGAAAGAAAGGTAAAATACAGACCTGGCAGACTTTGTTCTGTCCTGACCTTGCACTGCTGCTTCTCACTGCAAGGAGGGTCTCGATAGTCAGCTGTGACAACTAGAGGGAGACAAATATCTATAGGAAAAGAATAACCAAGATCTAGACAGCTTGAGGAGAGATGATCTCCAAAATGTGGCACCTGCCTGAAGACAGTGTCATCTGCTCTCAAAGGATGATCTGTAGAATCACTCCACAATCTTATTTATGATTATAAAATACACTCATCTACGTATTACTACTGTTACATCCTTGACTGTTTCACTAGCAATAAATGTGCTAAACAATTTTTTTTTTACAAATAAATTTAAATGTAAGGAGTGCTATACAGGAAGGCTGACTGAAAGGAAGCTAAAAATGTAAGAAGCTGCATCTCATGTTCAATATAGTAGAATAAATGTAGAGAATTTCACCTGATTTCAGGGAACTTAACTTCAAATGAGGGGTGTTGTCAAAGCTGCATTAGTGACATTGCTAGACACAGAACCTGCTATTGTCCCACATATATTAACCAAGTTAAGTCTATAGTTTTTGATCTCCTAAAATATGTGATCTTAAAGATGACTCAGCGGGAATCAGCTGAATTTGCTAGTCACTTGTCTGGCCACAAAAGAAGAGATGTCATGGTGGTACTGGGTGACAATGAAAGTGTAGTTCATACTTGTAATTCAAAGTTTTCGCTGTATTTTTAACATCAATGAATTTTTGATGATATTTTTGTGCAATCAGATCTTACTTTACAGACCTTTACATTGCTAGGTCTTGACAGAGCTAAGCAAACATCAACCTCCATATGAGAAACCTACTCTTTAGTATCTTCCAGCTTCATACTTCTGAAAATGAGGTTAAAAGACCAGTGAAATGCAGACATTTAGGGTACACGTGCACTGCCAACATTGTGCAAATCAGGAATTATGGAAATGTTTATGACAGCATTAGAGCTCAAAGTCTGTACCCATCTTATCAATTACTGGAAAACAAGACCCAATAGCTGATTTCCATTCCCTTTCCTTAATGAAGAGTTTCTTTTTATAGTCACAGTTATTAGACTGCTTACCTGAAACTCTGGTGCATTCAGATCTTCAGTCATTACACAGCGATGCTGTATTTATTTTGTCTTATTTTAGAGACTGAAGCCAAAGAAGTGGACAGAAAATTAGAGGAGCTATTTGGGCTCCTCAGTGTGGATTTTTAAGTGAAGCTGACAGTGGTGATCTCTCTGTACATTGTCTTGGGCTTTAGTCTTGGGCTTAGATAATGCTGCTTTTGTGATAGGGGGGTTGTTTTCTTCAAGAAATGTGGGCCAGAAATGTCATGTCAACAAGTGGCCAAAGGGAGAAATGCTCAAACTCCAGACAGTGGCCGCGTTGGGAAATGGTATAGTAACAAAATAAACAACCTAATGCATCATATCTAATTACAGGAATGAGTCAAAACAACATATTGGAAAACACCTTAAGTAGAAGTTAGGACAAATCATAACTGAATAAATCAAGGAGAAAAGGGCTTAATGGAAAGGTCTCATCTTTATAGGGAACAGCTTCAGTAGGCAGCGTTGTCTCACAGACAACCTTGTCATGTTTGGTATTAGTCCGGATATTTTCCCTGCCTCAATGAATGATGTATAAAGGAATGAATTACCAGAAGGCAATTCCAATTACTAGAAGGCAAAACCTGGGCTGCAGCTATCCACAGTAAGGAGGAGGAGCACAGCAAAGGCCCCCAACGTGTCACAGCTGCAGCCAGTTCTGTGTAGCTTCTCTGAGGCAATCATAGAAATTTATTTGGCTGAAAAGTATTTAGATACTATATATTTTGAAATGTAAGTTAGTGGTGATAGATAGGAAGGATTTTAGTCTTTGCAATTCATTTTTTTCTCTGTAAGCTCCACATCTCCTAATAAAATTAGCCACAATAACAAATAAGGAGCTCTCACTTTGTAAGTGTAGATTCTCACATAATATGATACTTTCATTCCTGTTTTGATTTTAATGGCATTAACAAATTTTATGCCACATGAAAACCTACCCTCCACATTGTAATGCTGATGAAGGATGATCATATTTCTCTACTACAGTTTCAACAAGTGTGAAAAGTAAGGTAATAATAATAATAGTATTTACTTGTGTATCTTAGAGGGATTTTGAGAGGATCGGTAGTGTTTGTAAATGTACTCTGAAACTGATGCTGTAAGGGCTATTAGGAAGATGCCTTCCTGACAGCTTGACATATTTTCAGAGAGTAGCAATGCGGCTGTATTAAACCATTGAGCAACAACTCCACATAAAACATCTAATTAATAGAACTTACGAAAAATAACTTCACTCTCCTTTTTGTGATGCAATGAAAAGTGAAGAACAATTTTATGCATCTAAATACATCATTCATCAGTCTGGACTTCCAGCTGCAATGTAGTGCTGAAGGGCTGAGAGGCATCAGCCCTACCTCAGCGTCAATGCTGAGTACCATTATGCAGTTACAGGAGTGCTGAGGCTTTGGTGGGTATTTCTCTTTACAAAATGGTGGCCCTAATTCTGCTCTCTCTTACATCTGTGCAAATCCACAGAAGCATTTTGAAAGTGCACCAATGTAATCTATTTTGGATCAGTGTGACTGGATATGATCCAGATTCCCAAATACTATTTGCAGAGATTCAAAGACTGTGTCAGGTGATCAGGGGGCTGGAGCACCTCCCCTACGAGGACAGACTGAGACAGCTGGGGCTGTTCAGCCTGGAGAAGAGAAGGCTCCGAGGGGACCTGACAGTGGCCTTCCAGTACCTGAAGGGGGCCTACAGGAGAGCTGGGGAGGGACTCTTTAGAAGGGCATGGAGCGACAGGACAAGGGGTAATGGTCACAGACTGGAAAAGGGGAGATTTAGGTTAGATATTAGGAAGAAATTCTTTCCTGTGAGGGTGGTGAGACACTGCACAGGTTGCCCAGAGAGGCTGTGGATGCCCCCTCCCTGGAAGTGTCCAAGGCCAGGCTGGATGGGGCTCTGAGCAACCTGGTCTGGTGGGAGGTGTCCCTGCCCATGGCGGGGGGGTTGGAACTAGATTTTCTTTAAGGTCCCTTCCAACCCAAAACAGTGTATGATTCTATGACTGTGTTTGCAGTTACCACAAAAGAACTTGTGTACGCCGTCATCCAGAATCCTCAAAATTTCTCTGTCTCTGTTGTCACAAAACTTAATTATTTCATAATTTGCATGGAGTGCCCAACAAATTAAAAAAAAAAAAAAAAAGAAAAAAAGAAAAACAAAAAATCTTAAGTTCTACTTAGCTATTTAAAAAATATACACTATCTAGGAAATATTCCCCCTCAAAATATTTAGATATTTAGTTCTGTTCATCTCTAGGAATTTTATAACCTTAGCTGCCTATGTGTATACGTATGTCTTTTAAACATATTGCTAAAGGTATATGTGTGTGTGTGTCTTTTAATTTTTGTTAAACTTTTCATTGATTTTGTTATATGTACTCCAGAGGCGTCAAACTCTTAAAGTGATACATTTCTACTGGAGACACCAGTGTTTCTTATAACGTTTGTTTCACAGAACGAAGCTGGCTAGAAGTCACTGTTTCACAGACCTTGTGGTTTTAGAGACCTGAGGTGTTCTGTAGGGGATATAACTCAGGGCAGGTGCTCTCCAGCAGTGGATGCTTTGGCAAGCTGTGTGACATTATTTATTCAGTTAGGGATTCTTTAATAATAAGCTCTTCTTCTATAACACCCATGCTGTGGCATGCTCACAAAGCTACTGTACAAAAATAAGAGCTAGTGCTGGGAATAGCTGTAACCTCGTGTGCAGTTGCACGTCCCGTGGGGAACATGCTGTAAGTTAAGTTCACATACTGCATTACCTCCCAACCATTTTCCAAATGTGTTTCTGGGACCTGACAGGTGTTTATGAGAAGCAGAGACCCACCTGCCTTGGAAATGATTTTTTAAATTGTTATTAATTTTTCATTTCCAGCTCCAGTAGTGTAGTTATGTTCTGTTTGGTTTGTTCAAGAGTTTGAAGTATCTGTAACCACATCATTTTTCCCCATGTTATTTTGGGTTTCCACTAGAGGAGAATCTTGCGTCTCGTCTGCAGGACTGTTCCCTCAGAGATAGTGGTGTTTGGCTACCTAGGAATGTTACAAAGGTCTGCGAGGATTTTTGTAAGATCGAGGATAATGTCAGAAAATGGTACTTCTGTCTTTTGAGGTAGTATATATATATATGGCAAGTACTAGTTGTCAGAAAGAATGCATGAATACATTTGACCAAGTCTGTAACTGCAGATATAACCAGGTAAAAAGTGTGTAAGAATAGATGTATCAGTGAAACTTGAATGTATTCAATATTTCTTGAACTTTGTAGAAGTAATCAACATTCTTTTTTTTTTTCAGTAATTTCTCTTTTAAATATAGGAATTTAATATGATAGAAGTAATCATTAAAAGGTGTGATTAAGATGTAAATCTGTGGAGTTAAAAAGACATTTCAGCTGTGACTATTGGTTTAGTAAAAATAGGTTTTCTGAAGGTTATTTTCTCCCCCTATAATCTAAAAGGAGGTTGTTAATTGCTCTTTGGTTGCCAATTAAATATGATCAGAATATTGTTTGTTCTAGGCTTTTCAGAATCTGCTATGGACACCAGTATATTTAATCTTTCCTTTTCAATAGAAAGATCATGTGTGCTGCTCAGAATTTCTTTGTGGCATTTGAAATTAAAAAAAAAAATAAATTAGCCATTATAGTAGTATTCTGCAGAGTTCAAATTTAAAGACAAAAAAAGGGCACAAAACAGTGTTACTGTGTTGGAATATTGAGAATCAGATCGTCCTATTTGTTATCCTAAGGGAAGAAAATTAAGAGTAATTTAGAGTATGAATGATAAAAAGTCAAAATTAGATTACAAACATTTTGCCTGTTCTAAAACCTCCATAAAGTACATTATTGTAGTTTCAAGTAGAAGTATTATAGGGATAAAATCCCATTTTTCTGACATAGAGCATGTGGTTAGGTACTTCAGGAAACAATTGTGCTTTGGCAAGAGGAATGGACCGGATGAGCTTTATTAATAGGTTTTGTAGACTGATGGTTTTAATACAGAGCATTCCAGTTAATCACTCTTGTATAGAAGCAAAATTCCAGAAGAACAACCTCCTTACCCACTCCCAAAGTTGTCTGTTGTTCATTTGTTTTCTAATTCTGACCTCATAACTACTAAATGATCAGCTTCGATGTAAAGCACAGGTCTTCATTTAATATATAGAAAATTTGAAGTACAATGTCTCACAGCTAGGTTTGGCTGCAAATTGAGAACAAAATTCTGCCTTCACAAGTGTCTATTTGCCTTTGATATTGGGTACACCTCAGAATTTGAGGGCAGTCTGTCCTCCAGGAACACCTGCCTTTCTTGGGATGGGAAGTCAGATGTTATTGGGCACTAGGAGTGAAATGCTGTCCCACTGAATTTCCAAGAATTACCTTTGGCTACAGTCAGAAACAGGATCCATTAGTTTTGTAGGAATCAATGGATCCCGTTTCTGTCATCTTTGTTGATATTGTGGGTCATTACAATTAGTAGTACTTGCAAGAGTGTGCAGAGATTTTAGACCTTAGAGTAGAGGCGGATGATGGAACATATCCAAGCTCAGAGCTGTAAATGTAGTACTGGTGCAATTTTAATAGCAATATCCCTCATATCCCCTAACATTGCATTATGTATTAGTTTTAGCTTTGTATTGTAAAGGAGTAAGCATACAGGGGCCTTGTTTAGGTTATTGTTTATATATTTGTCTTCAAAGTGCCACACACAAGTAAGTGAAAAGGAAAACAACTTCCTTGTTTTTGTTAACATTCTCTCCCTGCATTTAATATGCTGTAAAATCCCAGTGACTAATTGCCAATCATGGCTGTGTCTACCTTGATGAGAAATTGGGTGCAAAAGAGCTGGTTCAGCGGATTGGAAGAGTTGCTGCTGAGACCCTGCATTTGTGAAATGTGAAGTTGAAGGCGTTCTGCGTAGGCTGGACCAAGCATCCTCACTATGTGAAGGTTTTGGAGCTGTTTGGATCTGATGTGTACCTATCAAATTTGGAGCACATCTGGTATAGTTCTGCAGCAGACCTTCTGGTTCAGTTTCTTCTGAAGCAGTGTAGTTCTTTTTCACCAAGAAGGCTCAGCAAATGCAACCTGTGCAAGGTGAAATGATGTACTGAGAAGAGTCACCTAAACGCCCTGAACCGTAGTGCTATTACTAATCCAAGTGCAGCCTGATTGCTCTGCTTCTTTACATGGATTCTTTACGTCTAAAACGACAGTAGGAAATGCTAACTGCACACTGGTTTGAGCGTTTTAATTAATTCTTTGTAGATTCCAAAGAGCCAGAGGGATTCTTGTGATAATAGCTGTTGGTAAAAGCTAAGGTGGGTCTGATCTCTACTGATAATGCAGAGGGAAATAGCTGTATTAGTTTTCACTTGTTCAATGAGCCGTTCAGCCCTCTGTTCAGCTGCTTTCCCAAAATTAAATAAATAAATAAATTATTAAATAAATAGAAGTAAGTTGTTACTACAAGTTTAATTAAAGTTCTGAGCTAATCTCACGGTGCTGCTTTGGGTCCTGATAAGAAAAGATCTAGAGCCTAATTACAGTCATACCAGGTGGCCTGCTGTACCTCTAATTGCTTCCCTTGAGTCTGACAAGAGACTGATTAAGAAAGTCAGCTCTGTTTCCAGTAGAATATAGTTTTATTTATAGATAAGGATAGAAGGACAGAAATAAATAATCCTTCCCTACAGTTACATGCTTAGTTAGCTCTTGTGCCTCATTCATGCTCTGAAGATGCTAACTAAAATTATGAATGAAAATGTTAAACACGTGACTTCCTGTATTGGTATCTTTTTAAACTCATCCATTCTCAACTTGTGCACAAGGTTTACAGGAAGAGAACCTGAGCAGATAGTTCAAGAAGAGGTATTAATGATGAGTGTTGTATAAATTAAAACAATTGGAAAAATGAGGATAGGTGCTGTTAGTTCTAATGCCATTTCGAAAATACCTGCTCCTGTTTGCTAACCGCAACAGAACTCATATACTCTTAACTGAAAGCACAAAACGAAGGCTTTCAGGAGTACACAATCTGAGTTCACCATCTTCTGTATTAGGTACTACTGGTGAATAAGCAGGATGGAGTTATCTGCTGCTTGACCCTAAGGAAAGCTTTATCAGTACACACCTTTCACTGAGAATGCTGAGTTGTTCTGGATTTATTAAAAGGACTATTACAGCAACAGGGAAAGCATCAGCCCTGAGCCAGTGCCTGGAAGCACAGGGATTTGAAAGTGTTGAAGGCGACCACTTACTCCCCTATCATCTGGGATGTTGGCCTTGTATAAAGAACATTTATTTTGTCACTGAGATTAAGAGTGTCAGGATTCTGCATAGGAGGGCTGGATGCAAATCACAGTTATGTCAAGAGAATTTCCCTTGTTTTAAGATTTGGATCAAGTCTAAGATGACTGTGTCACTGGACTTGCACCACAAACTTTTGCAATAATCAATTAATTATTAGAGTGCAGAAAAAATACAGGAATAGTGTGTGAAAAACTAAAAAATTTTTGGTTAAAATCCTTTACTTCAGTGAGAAATATTAATAATTTTGCTGTGGGAAAGTCAGGAAAATAACCTTTCTGTTCTCTCCTTTTTAATAGTGCTATTAGCTGAATTTGATCTTCACACACTACTCAATGTTTTCCTCAAGGCAAATACATTTATGTAAAACTTTTTGTTTCTAATACAGTGAATTTAGGCAGCAAGCGTGAAACACATTTTCAGTGAATTTCTGGTAGTATTTTGAAAGAGGAACTGAAAAAATCCTGAGAAAGAATTCATATGTAATCTTACAGCTGTCACCAAAATGTGAATATTTAATCTGTTTTTACATTGTGGCCAACTAGTAAACATTTCTTCCTTGAGACGCACAGTCTGAGATCAGACCTTGTTTATGCCCCTTGAAAATCAGTGTCACTACATTCAGCCTCTGTTAGGCTATTTGAACATAAATGTCTTTGGATTATACTTCCTTTTCTTCTTTCAATCCACCTGCTTTCACATCAGAAACAAACTTTAAAAATGTTTCTTTTTAGTTTACAGGAAGAAAAACAGAACATATGCTAAAAATACAGCGGGAAAATAGCTGAATAATTAGGCAAAGAAAAGCTCCTCTTAGAACCTTTCAAATTTCAGTGCATTATTCAGAAGAGAAAAATACATTATTGAATAGGAAAATGTGTGCATATAAGATGCTCACAGAGAAGCAGCAAAGCCGGGCTTCACAAAACCCAGTTCAGTTTAAATTGTGGGGTCAGGGAGCTGCACCCAGCCTGCATCTGCTCCCTGGAGCTGGCAGCCCCAGCCCCAGGCATCCGCACCTCCCTGGGGCCCAGCCAGGGCGTCAGCCCAGGGGTGTGGTTCAGGCTCTTGATCAACAGGGCCACAGTTCCCCTGAGAAAGCTCAGCAGCATGTAAAGTATTAAAAAAATAATAATAATAAAAAAATAAAATTGAACACTATAGAGAGGATTTTAAGGGAAAAAGCAAGTGGGGAGGGATTATCTTTTTTTCTTGTTTTTTGAAACACAAGAATTTTAGAGTTTAGAAAATGACAAAATTAGAAGAAGTATGTAGGTCTTTATGCTGTCATGGTGAGCCTCTGGCTTTTAGGTCAGATTGTGTGCTGAAATAGTACATCTTAGCAGTGAGGTCAGCCGTATTGAGAAAAGATCCTTTTGGCCCTTGTCTTGCAATGAAGATTTCGAAATACAGCCTTCATAGTGCTGAAGAGGTAAAAACTAGATAGCTGGATCAGCCTCACCACAGATGGGTCTCCTGAAACATGCTTGTCACTGGTGTCAGCGCCTGAAGGTGCCGGGCTGGTTATTCAGGCAAAGAGTATGGCATAGGGTGCTGAACAGGGCACGAGAAATACCCACTGTCTAGTCAGAGCTCTGTATGGGTTTTCTGGGAGCTGTTTGGCACGTCATTTAGCCTTCCTCGGACTCATTTTTTCTGTTGATAGTATTGGATGATTAACCATTTAACGATCATAGAGTTGGTTGAAAAGTAATTCACTACTTTATTGTCATTGTCTATTCTTATAGACAATTCATTGAATCCTTTCTGTGATAGCTTTTCCTTTGCTGATCCTTCACAGATTTTCATTTCTTTATCAGATTAGAAAGTAATTAAATACTGTCATCCTTGCAATAAGCCTGAATTCATAAATATTATTGAATCAGTAATGATCTCCTTTAGCAATACAGTAGCTGACTAGGCTGAAATGCTGAAAAAAAATCACAATGAAAACAGAAATCCAGGTTAATATGGTTATTAGCAGGCAATGATTAGAAACACTGCTGCTTGAAATGAAGACAGGCCCCTGTCCAGGAATGCAGTCAGATATATCCTTTCAGATGGGGAAATTTTAGTTTACTACTGGTGTAAAAACTAGCTACAACAACTCTTGGCTAATACAAAAATCAAGAATTAAAACTTTGCATTGATTTATCTTTATGTGACTTTTCTCCTATTTTTCAAATGCAGTCAGTAGAGCATTGAGGGGAGACTGTACAGGGTTGAATTATCTGCACAGATATCATAATGCTTTCCTTTAAAATTACATGACAACCCACTCTTCTACATCAATAACTGTATTCTGATGAAGGCTGAATACAAAAGAAGAAGAAACAAGATTAGAGGCAATTCCTTCTGGAACAAGAATAATAAAATTAAATAAAAAAGCCCACTGAGGGGGGAATAACGTTCTTTCCTTGGAGCAACTCTTTGAAGACAGCTGGGGCACTCAGACACTCAGTTGTGGGCAGTATTTCCAGGCTATCTTATTGTGACGGATCTTTTAAGATTTCAAACACGTCATCAAAAACGAGCAGAGAGACAATGTTCCTCTTAACCACCAATAATTTCATTTTAACAGAAAGTATGGCATTGTTTTATGGTCAGATCTGCCTTGCTCTATGGTATTTCCTGGTAATCTCTGAAGCCCAAGTAATATACTACTGAGCTGATGCAAAGTGGCTGAGAACATCAACATGCCTGTTCCTACACAAAACACACACATTCCTAAATGTTTCAGCAGTATTTGAGGGCTTTAAGTTACATATAGAAACAACTAGTTTTATCCTTTTTTGTCCAGGCCTATAATTCACTAAGAGTGAAATTTCCAACCTCCTAAAAAGATATAATAAAATGAAAATTGTGCTTATATTTTTCTTCTCTGAAGATTATTCCAAAAGATTTGCTCTAAATTCATTAGCTTTGTTGGCATTTGGGTCATTCTTCATTCTTATTTTTCTGCTGAGGATCCCTTGCAAGAACGTTCTGCACTCTACATTTTTTCAAATATTCCTTGTAGGTCATACTCTTATTGTCGTCATCAGTGCTGCTCAGCTCTGGAACAATGCTTGAAAAGTAGTGAGAGGACATGAGAGTCGTTGTCATGGACTTACGTGCGTAAGTAAACACCTTTGAGATACGGAGAACTACTGATGTCCTTAAATGTAAATTCTACCTTCACTACAAGGACTGTTTTCTTAAATTATTAAATTCACATTCAACTGAAGGGACACATGATTTTACTGTAGGCATTGATACAGACATTTTGCCTGATGTGTGGTATAATATAAATGTATTCTTACCAGGGAAAAAATATCAACTGAACAGGGCAAGCTTTTGCAGTAATTCTAATTTTATTAATGAAGCATAACTCTGTGTGCCCCACAGAAAATATTTCTGTAACTGGGAACTTCAGCAGGTATGCATGAAGATAAATTATTGAAATTAATAGTGCTATACTGGTTTATGTGAGGCTGAGACAATACATTTCTTCTGATCTCTGCAAGCAAGCTTTGGAGACTGTTTATTCCAAAAGACGTATTTTCAATGGTGTGGAGATCTTTGGGCAAGGGTTAGTTTAGTGCAACTCAACTTTGAACCTATGAGCAAATAAATGAACATGCAAGGAGACAGTTTACTATTTTTATAGAAATGAAGTATGAAGTTTAATAGGGGAACGTTATGTCCACAATACAGATACTTCCTTGATTCAGGATGGGTCAGCAATAACCTTTCCTAAAGCTATAACGTTTCCTAAAGTTTCTTCAGCTGATGTACCGCAGACACTACAGTGGAACTGAAAACAAATGACGGCTAAAATGCTAATGGTTCGTTCAGTGATGAAATAGATTGAACCGAATGACACAATCTCCAAATCTCTTAGTACACAGGAGGCTGTCCCTCAGGGTGGCTTTGCAATGCAACAGATCGGCTATCACTGCTGGATGCCATAAATTTACCACTGGAAGCAATTTTTTTTGCAGAAGATACTGCCTCACCAGATTACACGCAAGAGGCTGATCAACACTTGACAATGCCTGCTGGGTTAATAAATGCAGCATGCTGCATAATCGCAATAGCTATGAATTGTCTTAATCAAGAGAGAAAATCAGTTGTTGTCCCTACCTCCCCATTGCCAATTATAACTGATGTATTTAAGCAACTCTGGCATTTTTTACATTAACTCAAAAACATGGGAGATGAAGATGTAGTTATTCTCACATTTTTCCCTCAGGCGTATGCTTTGTTCACAAGTTGAGCAAAGCAGATGAAGTGTATTGACTGCAGAAGTCTAGTCTTTTGAACAGCAAGATATATTGATTGTTTCAGGAAAGGTAGTTAGAACATTGAGCTCTGGCACTTCATCCCACAACTGATATTTGATTGATATGGATCTTGTCAAAGTCATTTCAGTTCTCTTAGCTTTTTGTCATAGGACCCTGGCATGACCAAGAAAATGAGTTAGAATTTTTCTACAGACCTGTAATTCATAATCTTTGTCTCAGTTTCCCATCAGTAATATCAGATGGAGATAACACTTCAAAGGTTAAAGTTGAAACAAATAAGGCATAGTTCAAATGTTCTGTTAAATGACAAATACAACAGCTAACTCTGATGTTACCTGGGTTTTCATAATATACTTCAAATTTTACATTCAGATGAAGAGGCACAGTTTTCACCATCATTGAATAAGAGCAGCATGGGGTCTACCAGACCATGCGAATTGTGTAGCCACGAAAAATAAGGTTACAGTGGGAAAAACTGGGCAGGAGTTGTGCTTCATAATGGGATTTTGTTTTTCCACTGTCTGCACTTCATGCTGTACATAGTTTTGCTTGCACATCTCCTCGTCCTTCAGAATCCTCTGGGAATACTGGCAGGAATCCAAGCCTCAATCAATACTGAAATTAAACTAATGGTTATTGTCACCTAGCAATAAAACTGCAGACTTACCACTGCCATCAAACCCACGTGGGAAACTTTTCTTTTTCCTAAAATATCTGGGTTTTTATAGTGCTGGTCAGCCCTCACATGAATTACTAATCTCTGAAGTTAAACTTGATTCATGCTTTCATATATATATATATATATTTTCACCATTCTAGTTGGTGCAGAGAGAGCTAAAATTAAGCACAAATTTCAGATATACCTTTTAAGATCTCTTTATGTGTTTGGCCTGAATAATGAGTCCTGAGCATAAATGAGAAACTGATTTTTTTGCTTTCACCAGTTTGAGGGCCTGAACTGATGCTTATGGAATCAATGTAAAGAGTTTCATCATCTTCAGCAATAACTGTATCAGCACCTACAAGTCCATTGAGAGAGCAGAAGAGGAAACAAATATCTGCTTTTAGTTTTTAAAAATACATGGTTTTAGTTGTTTTGAACTATTGGGAGAGGCCTGTATTCCTTTGGAATAAAGGTTGGACTTCTAATAGTAAGGTATTTTTGTGACTTTAAAATTTTTCACCATTTATCCTCTCAAAAGTGTTTCTTAACTTTTGTCTTAACTTCCCATTCCTGGCACCCAGAATCAATTCTGTTATGCAAGCTGATGCAAGGGGACACTGAGGAACTTTGGAGATTGAGTTAGTCAAAGAAGAAATATAAAACCAAACTTCTCACAATTTGATTGCTAGATCACATTGGATTTTCCTTGGAAGACCAGACGTAGTAACCTGATGTTCTTTGTCCAGTTCAAACACAGACTATTACATTCAGTCTACCAAAAATCTTCCCTGTATGTGCATCTGGCAGCCTTTGTCACTCCTTGAGTTAAACAATGACTGTTTGGGATGAATTTCACTGCTGGGAGGGATGAAAATCTTTACTATAATATGGACATTGTGGAAGGTGGTAGTGTGTACAGAGATGAGCACTATATTTAAAATCAACAATGTAAGAATCAATGTATTTTGCTGGCAATTAGTGTAACTGGCAAAGCATTCTTACAGGAGGTTACAAACTTCATCTTTCCCCCTAAAGAAAGGAGCAGAAAAGCTAATGTGTTTTATAGCTGCTGGAGTCTATGTCTGCTTAAGTGTTTTTCCAGATAAGAATACAATCAGGTACACTGTTTTTCTCTTCTGTAAGTGGAAGTAGTAATAATGATGACTGAAACATGTTCTGGAATACACAGACAAGAATGAATCTGAGCAGACATAAAACTCACCAGGTGATCTTTAATGTTTGCAGAAGGTATGAAGGGTAATTTTTAACTAAGATGAAAGTAAGCATCTCGAAAAATGTTTCTAGCATAACAGCACTCCTGTTTGCCATGCCTGAGAGCTGCTTCCACACAGGGGGGAGAAGAGAATGTTACCTATGATATAATTTGCAAAACATTGTGAAACAGAAAGATGAGGATGATGTTATTATTCCTCTGAAGAGCTATCACCTGCTGTACTAAATGACTTGTAGAAACTAAATTCCAGTGGGACACAATAAGTCCAATTACTGTAAAGTCTGATTTGTACCCTTTCCTAGGCATGGAACAGCAGTTTTGATGTAGTGCAGGTGATAACTGTGAGTCTGGCTGGGTGGGGAAACACTGTGAAAACAAGTGACTGTCCCCACAAATATCTACAAGCCTTTGATTCCTTAACGCAGGGTTTGCCAACCTAGATCTTTGGTAATAGGATGCCTATGAATCCCTGTGTCTATTGCAGATTATTCCCTTGAATGGTATGGAATAGGATAGGATAGGATAGGATAGGATAGGATAGGATAGGATAGGATAGGATAGGATAGGATAGGATAGGATATAATGGGGTAGGATAGGGTAGGATAGGGTAAGATATAATGGGGTAGGATAGGATAGGGTAGGATAGGATAGGAGTAACTCAGTTGGAAGGGATCTACAAAGATCATCTAGTCTAAAAGACTAGACTTCAGAGCTAACCAAAAATTAAAGCATATTGATGAAGGCATTGTCCAAATGCCTCTTTAACACTGACAGGCATCTGACATCAGCCACCCTTCTTAGGAAGCCTGTTCCAGTGCTTAACCAGCCTAACGGTAAAGAAATTTTTCCTAATATCCAGTCTGAAGCTCCCCAGTAAAGCTTCATGCTCTTTGTGCATCCTGTCATTGGTTCCCAGGAGCAGAGCCTGGCACCTCCACTTCCCCTCCTCAGGGAGTTGCAGAGATTGATGGTGTCACCTCAGCCTCCCCTTCTCCAGACTGGACAACACAATATCCTCAGCCTCTCTGCACTGGACATGCCTTTCAGCCCTTTCATCAACATTGTTGCCTTCTTCTAGATGCTATCAAGGACCTTAGTATCCTTTTTTGTATTGTGGACCCCAGAACTACACGCAATAATAGCAAGAGAATCACCACTTTCGACAACTTGGCTATGCTGTGCTTGATGCAGCCCAAGCTGTGGTTTACCCCCTTGGCTGCCAGGGCACACTGCTGGCTTATGTTGAGCCTGCTGTCACTAGCACCCCCAGATCCCTTTTTCTGCAGAGCTGCTCTGAAGCCACTCATCTCCCTATCTATACTTGTGCTCCCTCCCAGGTGCAGCACCCAGCATTTATCTTGTTATCTTGTATTAGCAAAGTGACAAACAGCTAGGAGTTTTACATGCCATTCAGAGAGTGTCAGGGGAACAGATACAGGGCATTCATTAGATGATGAAAACTGAGGCAAAGGGGAGAGAAACTAGAGTACTGCTTGTTGCACATTCCTCCTTTAGTACTGTTGAACTTGCAACAGTTTGGCAAATGCTATTGATGTAGCCTCTCTGCTGGTGGCCCCAAGAGACGTGCTCAGGTAGGCTACCAGGAAATATTCTGTTGGGGACACAATTCAAATCTGCATCTAGCTTCTGATTTTTACCCATCTGGCCTGAGTGTGTGTGAAGGACCCTGGCACTAGTCTCCTAAACCATCCACCAGTATGTTCTTGGAAGTTTATTCCAGCATGATGCCTGGATGTGATTTGCCTGGCCAGCAATGCAAGGATAATTACTGCATTGTATGGAATTATATTCTGTTGTATTCTATCATATCTTGTCTATCTTATCCTTTATTTCTTTATCATCCCCATTTTGGACTCACTGTATTCTGCAATTTCAGAGGGGGGGAGAGGAAGAGGGAGAATGAAATAAATGTTTTTTTTTTTTTTTTTTTTTTTTTTTTCCCCCGGGGTGGACAANNNNCCCCCAGGGTGAGACAGATAAACTGTCCTAAGCAACTCAATAAACACTTATATAACACCAAATATACCTGAACCATGTAGAATCTGTAGTTACAGCAAGTCTCCTTGCTGATTATCTTAAGATTTACCAGATACATCATTTTTACATCAATAGATCTGGTTTTGCAACACTGGCTGGTATTAATCTTCCTTTCATTCCTGTTCAGCTTCTCTCCTAATGCAAATAAAGGCATAATGAACATTTCCTAATGCAGCTAAAAATGGGTGAAATCAGTTTTTTTGAGAACTTCTCCAAAATATTTCATTCTGGAAGATGCTGTTTGTTCAACAGCTAAATGAGAAAACATCCTTCATCCATGTAAGACTGAATTGACATGAATTCTTACTTTCTCAGGTGCCTTACTTTACACTTTCAGGAGTAGCTGTCAAATGTGTGTTATTCAATTTCTTCAATATATTGCTACTGTAGCCCATCTGTTTATGTTTCATATTGGTCAACTAGAGAACAGCATTCATGTGATAGGAACAGCTTCCATTTAGGACCTGTGCTTTTTCACATAGGGTTTATCTTGGATAGCACTAGCTTCAGCTCTAATAAGTTATCCAGAAAATAACAATGTTGAAGACCAAATATAATGAATATGAATGCCAAATGTTAATGTTTGTGAGTGAAATACAGTCTGATGATTTCAGAGAGCATTTGAAGCTGAGTCCTCTGTTGAGGTGACTCTGTGACATAAAATCAGGGCAAGGTCTTGTAAAAATATTAATGATGCAAAGCAATGTTAAGATGCCAAAGACTTTGAGCTCATATCTGGGATATCCCTTGCAGTGATTTTGATTATGATTCTTCTTTTGCTCTCAATTTTACTGAGAAAGTTGATGAAGTTACTCTGAGTCATATTGAC
>VXAV01001774.1:107950-120156 GCA_013399715.1 Alectura lathami
TTTTTTTTTTTTTTTCCTTTTCCCCGTACACTTTAGCTGGCAACTGGCAATATTGCAAAGGCAACATGAACTTACAAAATCAATAATTTCTTTCTTTCAAAACTTCAAGGCATAAGCCAAGAAGTATGTACAAAGCACTAAAGATAGGATTCAACTTTTAAGGGTCTACTTTTGCCACCAGGTTTTCCCTGATAAACTGATTAGAAATGTTATCTTTTTCATAGATCTTTGCCAACTTGATGGTAACTGTTAACAGGTTCTAGGTAGCAGGAAGCATCTTCTTCGCCAAATAAAATTGTTACTGTAGAATGCCAAGCCTATGTTGACAAGGAAGGACTTGCTCAAGAAAAGTTCTAATCTCCTTGTTATGATGGCTTACAACATCAAGTGATAATGAATACGGGGAAATAAAAAGGATAAGATTACAATGTTGTGAAGGGCAGCATAAAACCCTTTAAATGTATTTTAACCTCATAGCAAACTCACTCCCATACCCATGAATGGAAAATTATTTTCTTACTTTCAGTTCTATAGTGTTTCTGATTGATCATTATGGACCTGATAGTAAGATGGCCATTAAAGAGATGATGACTAAGTCCATTGATTTGAAGAGGTTAAGGATGGGAATCTCTGTGTTTTGAGACTGATCCCTGTCACACCCAAGTGAGTGAATTCTTGGTAGTATCTAGGGGTACAGCACCTCACACTGAGATCATAGGAGTTATTTACAAGACAAGAGTAAGTTAATGAATCAGACAAAGTAAAACATTAAAGATCAGAAGTGTTTTAGAAGATTGTAATAGTCATGTAAAGCATACATTCAGAAATACTCTGAACTGCTTTAATATCTCCAAATGCAAGAGAAATTTTCTCAAGTCTTATCAGGAAGATGACAGCTTATACATAACACCAACGAAGCATCACTGACTCAGCAGGAGGACAAACCTGTGACTGTTTGCTCCTAGACCTGTTGTCTTTAGCAGCTTCCCACCCAGAGACCAACTTGAGTTCAGTTTAACTGTAAGAAGGGTGTGGTTGTTGTGAAAAGTGATAGTATTCCAGTTAGTACTCCAGTTTGGACCACAGCTGTCTCTCTGTCTCTGTCTCTCTGTCTGTCTCTCTTTTCCACGTGTTTTAAACTCCCTTTAAGGGATCTGTCATTCTTGTTTGCTGGATTTTTTTAGCAGTGTTTAATAAAACAAGTATGTACTCATAGCTTCTAACAGGTCCCAGAGGAAACTTTAAAGGAAAAACTTAGACTTAAGGAAAAAGACAAAATCCAGGGCAATGTTTAGTCACCACAAGCACAAGGGCTGTTTAACTCTCCCACCTCGTCTGGAAGACATATATGGGAGTCTTCTTTTATGTCACCATGTGTTATGTGTAAATGTGACCTTTATTTTTAGGCAGAAACATATGAATTCTCTTTCCATTGCATCCTGCTAAGGGCACTAGTAAGTCAGATTTTTTTTGTGGAAAGCAAAAGATAAGAAGGAGGGAAAGAAATTTATGTTGTGTTTTACGTGTTCTTCATCGGTTAGGTATTTAAGATGTGTGTATATGTTCTTGTGAGTTAGTGAGATGGATACCTGGGCCAAGGTTCCTACAGCCAGTGCCTTTGTAAGGCTACAAAAAGCTGGTGGACAGATTACCTTTTTTCAGTTGGATATCCATGCAACAAGCAGCCGCCTCAAAACTGTACTGGAGCTCTGCGCTGGGCCTTGGCACTTGGGCATAACAGCACAATGTGCCACCAGCAATGTGAAACCTGCTGCCTCTGCTGCCTAAGGGAATTGATTCTCCATCTTCCTTCAGTTTTTCCTTGTGTGATTCCTTCTCAATCTACTTGTCACCTTGGACCATATTCAAGTTAGCTTACCACATCTCCCTTTCCTGTTCCTCACATTGCAACTGCCACCCTCCCTGTCCGTGTTGTTCCTATAGCCATACTCCTTTCTTAGCACAGAATGGAAAACATTCTTCAGTAGAACACAAGCTATCAGACATACAGTATTATCTGGGATGCACCAGAGCCTTGGATAACTGATATGATCTTCTTAATAATCCTTAAAAGCAATAACAATGAATATGTATGCAAATACTTTGTTGTATTCTGTGATATATTTTAGCAAGAGAAGGAAATTTTTATGCTTAATGAATACATGAATATTTCTCTTCTAGTTCTGGTAAAGGCTGAAGTAGAGAATGATGAATGTTTAAGAGGAAAAAACCCTGATTCTCACCCACCTTCTCCCTTTTTAGTACAAGCACCTTAAAAAAAAAAAAAAAATCAGTTTACCTTTCCCTTAGCGTAACAAACTTCTATATGAGGTTTAATTGGAACTGTTCTAGGATGCAACAAAAAGTTAGTGGAAGATAAAAGGGGCATAGCAAGAAAAAATATTCAAAGTGAATAATTTAAGATCACATCCATAATTAATGACATTTGGAAAGCTTCCTCCAGTGCTCTAATCATATCTCAAAATGTGCTAATTAGAGCAGTTTGGTACAAAACAGAGTATGCAGGTGTTGAACAGCTTCTTCTGTTCTTTTTTAGGAAATGTCGCTGTAACTGGTTCTCCTGGCATTAATGTTCACATTTAATAAATGTTTCTCCATTTAACATATATTTGACAGCTGAAGAGCTTGCATACAATTATTACGTTGTTAAAATAGGTTTAATCATGAATGCAGAACAAAACCAGCTATTTTTTAATACTGAAGCTTAAGCTTGTAGTAAACAGTGGGGCATCCTATAATGGCCTCTGGGGATATGTGATATAACCAGTAAATAGCTGAAAACGAAAAAGAGAAAGATTCATTCTTCCAGGCTGTGAAACAACAAAGTATCTAAAGTCACCTACCTGAAAGTAATGTTATCTAAAAGCAGTTCTGATACTTCAGCAAAGCTAATCCTTTGCTTAGTGCTTGGATTGTTTTTAAAAGCTGTTATCTTTTGGCTGGGCAGGATTTTGCTGGTCAATTCCTCATTTATCTTGGAAGTCAATGACAATCGACACCACAATTCTCTCTCTCTAAGTCCTCTCCAAAACTAATCAATCTGATCCAGAAATAAATGAGTTGTGCATTCAGGTTTTTGCGTGTATGCGTTTGTGTATGTGTTACTGCTTTGCCGCAAGGAAATAGCAAACAATGAGAAGATGCTTAATGTAGAAATTACTCAAAACCCTCCTGGCAGCTGTGTTACTGAAACTGAAGCAGGTTCCTTGGGTCCACAGCATCCAGAAAGCAGGAGTGATGGCACTGTCAAAGAGAGAAATAAATAAAACTGAAGACTGCATGTTATATTTAAAACTGAATGTATTGCGACTCTGCGGGATTTACTTTGTGTGATTTTTCTAATACGTTTTATTTTATTGGGGTTCTACAAAATTAGCAGAATGAAACAAATAGTTCTATAACTGTGTGTTATTAGAGCTGTCATCATTTCTGATAAGGTTAGTTAAACTGGCTGAGAGCAGAGCTACTTTCTATTGCATGCTGCACATTCGTTTATAAGATACTTTCTCAGAGACTCTACAGTTTGAAATATTGATCTTGCAAACTCTAGCACAAGGGCTTAAACCTGCAGCATGTCCAGCCTTTCAAGAGACTCAGAACTACATAGTTTTTTTTCTTTCTTTTTTTTTTTTTTTTTTTTTTTTTTTTNNNNTTTTTTTTTTTTTTTTCAGGCAGGCAAGCAGTGGGCTTAGTCTACAAATTAGGTCTTTCTCTGTACTAGTGTTCTCATTCCTACCCATTAGTATTCAACTCTTTTCTCTGTCTTCAGCAGCTATGAATTATTCTCTGAGAACAATTCATTTGACAATGAAAGTTGCCCTTTTTGCATTTGTTATTTCTCCATGAACACATCACAATTTGCATTAATTAGTTTATTATTTGAAATTGTTTGATGAATAGTTTGTTCCAACCCATTTCATTCATGTAGCTAATATTAATTTGAGCGTTTCATCCCAGTGATTTCCCATTCAAACTCTGTCCTATTATGTCACATGGTGATTGTTTCTGCTCCTGCTCTGGATGACCTGACTAGAGTCAATCAAAAAGAGAGAAATATGGTTCATGGAAAGTTTTAAAAGAAAAGTTTAATTCTATTCTTATATTATTTTCTACACTTTTTTCTCTGACAAAACATTTTACCTTTACATATTTATATTGTGCTCTTCCGTTCTCTCGACTTTTCAAGGCTGCAAAAGCATAGGAAAAAAAAAAAAAAAGGAATATATAAAAAAACCTCTTACTTTTCTTTACTCCCTGTTAAAGAATATGGAGCAGAATAGATTAGTATTTTATTTAGGCGATTATCATATTATTTTATTTGGGGACAGTTTTTCATCAAAACGTATTCTTTGCAATGAAGATTTTTAACTTGTCCAAGTTCCAAGTTCCATAAACAGCTTCTGATTTCACATGAATTACAATTTACCAATAAAAATACTATTTTGCCAGTATTAAGAAAAATGTTGATAGAATTCAAATATTGTTCCACTACCTCCACTCATCTGTGGAAATAAAATTGCACTATCAGGAAAACTGGAGATAAGTGAACAAGAAAGAGTAAAATAAGATTTCAGAATTCACAAGCATGCTCAGGAACCCTTTCTTTCTGCTGTGTGTTGAGTTCTGATCTCTTGTTCTAAACTTTCAGGAAACTTTGAAGTATAATCACCTTATTTATTTCTTCTAAAGTAGATATTTTATTTATGTGCAAATCCAGTCTGAAAAGCATCCAATGTAGGATACACAAAAAGATATAGTATTCAATATACGCTTATAAATACATACTACTCCCAAAGAAGCAGAATTACATAGTCATATATTAGAGTATAATGTAATTTTTCCTGTAGTAACATTAATCATAAAGGGTGTTGAAGAAAAGCAGTTGAGTACTTTTTTAAAAGGTAAAAGGAGGGAATAAAGAGCTCAAAAACATATTTGATTGATTGATTTAACAAACCTTGATTTAAAAACTCTTGGAAAAATAAGACAATGCCAGAGTATAAGCGTCTGCATTATAATTTTAATTACTTAAATGTTCAACTAATTTACCTAGCAAACTGTAAAGCAACCTCTCATGGCAAAATCATGGACAGGCAGTGATGGTCACAAATGGGAAAGAAGAAATTAGTGGCAGTGTAATTAATGCCATCAGCACGCTTTCACATGAGACAGACCCCACCGCACAGTGTCATTTCTGAGATCTCAGGTGCATTCATTGCAGGCCTTTCTGAGAAGTAATCCATCCAAGGCACGCATTTATTTTGTGTTCTAATCATTCTTCAAAAAAACTGATGAACTATTGAACAAGGTTCAGAGAAGAATAGTAGGAAAATATCTTTTCTAGGAAGAAACAAAGACAATGTAATATGTTTAGTGCATCATATAGAAAATTAAGAGGTGATAGTGGGAAGAGATTGCTTATTGTGGGAGTTATTTCTGTCAGACAGATGGATCCATGAGATTCAGGAGCTGGAAGCTAGATTAAGGTAAATTCAAAGAGAGTAAATAATCAATGGGACAATTATACTTTGGTTATCATGGTTTCTCTGTCACTGGCAGCTTTTAAATTGTCTCAACATCTTTATAAAAGGTATCTTAATAATCTAAATAAGGTAAAAGTTCCAAAACAAATTATTTCTGTGAGATGTTTGGCCTACAATGTGAAGGAGGAGAGGAGAAAACATCTCTGTGAAACCTTTTGTCTGTAGTTTTCATGTCAGTATTTAAATATTTAAAATAATTTTGAGATGTCTGTACAAAAGGTATTTTATGTCTTATCAGAAACAATTCGAAGGGAATCCAGTAGCAAAATAAATATAATTATAATCAAATTGTCAAATAAAAGCAAAACAATAATATTGACTTCTAGATATGCCAATTTTATTTCTCACAGCTGGGACAAAAGCTGTAGTTCTGTTTCAAGCAGATATAGACCTTATATGTGAAATGTTTTCTCAGAAAATTATAGATGTGGTTATGTCTCTCTCTGCTTTGCCGCCACAGCTCCACATTAAGCAATTATGCACAAGTCTTTCTGGAGCACCAGTAACTCATAGAACATGAGTAACAACAGCCACAGTCTAATTAATTTTACCTATAAAGCCAATATTGTCTGAGAGCAGTGGACCATGTGGAAGTCTTTTCTTTCTGGCAGGCTGGCAAGCAGTGCTGTCACACTAAGTGCAGCCTGTCTTTATGGTGGATATTTTTGTGCTGAAATGCAACAGTAGAATGTTTTTTTCATTGAGAAGGAACTGTGGTTACTTCTGACAAAGCAATGTCTGAACTCTGCTTGCTACTTTATCATCAAATCAAGATTTATACATCTTGCTCCAGGTTTGGAGCTCAGCATTTTAGCATCTTCTCAAATCCAGAGAATCATAGAATGGCTTGGGTTGGAAGGGACCTCAGAGACCATCTAGTTCCAGCCCCCCTGCCGTGGACAGGGCTGCCAGCCACCAGCTCACTAGATCAAACTGCCCAGGAACCCATCCAGCCTGGCCTTGAACACAGCCAGGGATGGGGCATTTACAACTTCTCTGGGCAGGCCGTTCCAGCGCCTCACCATTATTTCAGTGAAGAATTTCTTCCTAACATCCAGCCTAAACTTCCCTTCTTTCAGTTTTAGCCCATTCTTTCATTGAAATGAGGGAATGCGTGTTACATTCATTGGACAGGTTGGTAGAAAGAAGAAAGAAGTACTCTGGCCAAGCAATTATGTATTTAGGGATGATTGAATAATACCCAGGATCTTGTATTTTATGTCAGAGAGTAGAAATCTGTCCATGGATGGGAAGAAAGTGGGCAAGACTAGATCTGCCAGCAGACTGTGGGACTGCTTCCTCCATATCCATTTTTCAGACCTGTCAGAAACAGCTGTGAATACACTCTTTAAGAAGGAAAGGACGAAAAAAAAAAAAAGAAAAAAAAAAAAAGGAAAAACAGGGGTTTAGGGGTGGGATTACCAATTAGCAAGGCTTTCTGAAACATCTTTTTACATGTTACTGGTGATCTCTGTAAGAAACGCACCATGAGGAATAGTATGAAAGCTGGTTAGGAAACCGTCTTGTACTTGGCCATTAATCTGTGGCATTAGGTTAGCTTTTGGGTATGTAGAAACAGGCTGGATATAAAGAGTGAGGTATGTATAAGTGAAATATAATGATATAAAGCAACTGTATGTCACGGCAAAAATAAATAAATAAATAGATAAATAAACAAAACCTCTGCTTTTACCTATTATCTCTCCTGGCTGTGGTACCATTTTCTATACATTGCTCCCCTAATTAAAAGAAACCTTCCTGCCTCTCTGGGGCACATCCCTGAGGAGAGATTGTTTTTGGCTGAGAAACATTCAGTGCTTTCATCCTCCTCAAAACCCTGAGTTTGTTTTCTCTCTGTTTGTCAATCAGCATGAAACAGCTTCTTTTGCTCTTAGTGCACCGGAAACAAATATGAAGAGAAGACCGAAAGCTCAAGATACTTTTAATGTGGGGGAATGCAGTGCTGATGTAAAGCTGCAGCAGATGTATGCCTTAATTAGATATTAATTAATAGACAGGCTCACGTAAGTGATCAGCACTGAGGGTATGGAAGGAAGCAGAAGGATGCATGAAGACTTTGATGTTGCCTGAATAAAAAGGTACGTTTAAACACTTCTCAGGCTGCTGCTGTTTCCTGTATCCAGCCCGGGTTTTCCCATCACTGTGTGGCAGCAAATCATTTTGTTTCTCACAGATGCAGTGAGGGGAACAGAACTGCATGCTCTCCTTCCCTCAGCTGTGCTTTGAATTCCTTTAGTTCAGGGGAGACATTGCAAATCTGAATAGGCAAAGATTCATATGGTAAAATTTTCAGCAAAACTTAGGTGTGACAATGTTAATGGGGCAGCTGGAGAAAAGGGAAGGTGCCCAGAGACTTGGAAGGGAAAGAATGAGTAAAGAGTACATACAGAGATGAGAGGGGCACAAAACAACATGCAGAGACAGGAGCAACAAGAAATGATTTCAGGCACTGGGATCACAAATTGCCTTTGACACATAGGGAAATTATGTGCAGAATGGCTAATCATAACACACAAGATTAGAAACACCAGTGAAGTAGGGTTACAGAGCTCCTAATAAAAGAAAATCCTATACTATCAGATAAAAACACCAGAGAGACAAATAGCATGGTAAAAGAGTGATGATATGTTTAAACACTTGCTATATTTCTTGTTGACAGGAATACATATATTATTCAGTTCATATCTCTTTAGGCATATTTTTTGGACCTAGGGTAATATTTAAACTTTTCATTTTCATTGTCTATCCTCAGTGCAGCATTACAAATCTTATTCATGGTTTAAAAGGGGCTCTAAGCTGTGTTATTTCTCCAAAAATGCTTTTTCCTCTTTGGGGTTCATGCAGCTCATAAAGATCATAGGTCTGGTGTGTGGTATTCCATGGATCCCTTTAGAAAACACACTTACCAAGGCTGTGGCAGTGAGAGCAGCCTGGGAACAAAGGTTCAGCTGGGAACAGGAGATGTGGGTGAGAGAGGTTTGTTCTCACAGGGAGGATTTGTTTTCATTTTTCTCAGGTGTGCTGCATGCATCCTTCACAGTTTGTAGTGATGGACCTTACTAGTAAATTAAGGGATCTGGGTTTTCAGACAAAGACAGCTGCTGGTCAGGTATTTCTAGGGACAGAAGCTGGCAAAGTCAGAGCAATCTTTATTAGCTTTGGAAATGTATTTGGATTAACATCTATGGAATTATGTTCTAATGTGGGCTCTAAGCACGTGGATTGACAGAGAGGTAGACCAGACTATCTTTCTATTTGCCTGCCTGCCTGCCTGCCTATCTACCTTTTCATCTGTCAATCTACCTACATTCTTTAGTCTCCCAGAGGTACTGACAGACTGTCTCTTCTGCAAAATGAGGGCTCTCCTTCCTGTCTATTTGAAGCCAGTATAACTTCAGTATGAGATAATAAGGCAGTATAACTTCAGTATGAGATAATTATCAGATAATATCTGATAATAAGGTAGCATTTTTGTACTTTGCGACTGGGTGGGAGTGCTAGGAAGAATCGACTGTATCACAGTACATGCATTGCATGCAAAAATAGAGCTAGTACACTTAAGCTAAAATGTTTACATAGCACTCACATGTTGTGTATGTTATAATGCCTAGCCTTATTCATATGGAACACCCTAAGAACGGCTAACGAGTCCCAAAACATTTGCTACAGTCTACATGGCTACATTACTGCATTCTTCTTTGTAAACACTACTACTGTTTGAATAAAAAGTGTGTGTGTGTGTATCTGTTTCTTGCCTAGTACTTTTGCTACTAGTTTTCTACCAAGACAGTATCAAATTGATAGTTTAGGAGTGATCTAACAAAATGGCAGGAATTCCACTGTATCAGTTACTGCCAAGAAGTTGAGTCATCCACATTTATTAATCCTGTGGATTCTATTAGTATCATTCATTTTTCAGAAGAGGGAAGAAAAATCTAATCTTCTGTACAGATGCAGAATTGGTAACATACAACAAAAGGCTGCTTTTTAAAATAATATTTTTCCCATCTCCTTTCATCACCAGGTCCTTTATCAAATGTATAGGCAAGAAAGCAAAAGATTAGTATCAAATTAATTGATTACCATATCATTTATTTTTCTCTCTTCTCTCCATAATCTGCACAGCTGATCCATGAATCGTGCTAGGGAGAAACCTATATTATAGTCTTGTGGGAGAAATAGAGTAAGTATTGTACAGCTACTGCAGTTTGTCTGTAGGGGAAATAAAATCTATAATGATTAAAAGAATCTGCCAGAGGAAAAGAATCACCTAGGATCTTTCCAGGAACCTCATCTTGGGCCACAAGCACTTGTGTTCTGTTTAAAAATGCAAAAGGAGCATCGACAAATAGTATTTGTTCTAGTATTTTACTAAAGAGATTTAATGGTCCACAATTCAATTTGAAGTGAAACTATCTCCCAAATGACTCTTTATAAGTCTTCTGGAGACCAAAGTCAATATCTATGGGCCTTTGGAGATACAGCAATTGATTACCTGTCCAAGTCAATGAGTACTAAAACCCAAGGAGATTCAGAAGTACATTTCACTGTTACAAACTCATCGCTGATACCACTGATACACATTGACTGGACCATGGTAAAGTTCAGTATATAAATAAAACACCTTGTTCTAAGACCTAACTGAAGTTTTGTAGCACCCAGAAAACTATAAGCTAACATATTTTGCTGTAGTGTTAGCATGCCTGGATTTGTACCTTCAGTGCAGATCTCAGTGCATGGTGGGCATAAAGTATATCAGATTTTGGAAGCCACTTATTCTTTTGTCTGTTAACATTGTGGTCCTTTGCCTCCTCGGTTAGTAGAATAATGTTGTCTTGTCTGTGCAAAGATCCTTTCATCCTGAAGAGCTCTACCAGCAGCATACAAGAATCACTTCAACCCCTCAAAATGAAGTCAATTGAGCAATTACCTTGTGGCTTTCTGAAAGGCAGGAGCTGCCTGAGAGAGCCAACAGTTTATGACTGAAAAGGATGAAGAACAGAATATCCAGCTGCAGCTGCATATGACAAATGAACTGCAAGTGACAGAAACTGGGACTCAGTAAGGGAAGGAGTTGATTCAGTCTCCTGAAAAATAACAATTCTTCTTTTGAGAGATTGCTAACATTATGAATTTAGGATGAAGGTTTTACAAGTCATTTATCAACACTAAGTTAGGTCATTGCTTTGCCAACTGAGATGGAAGTGTATCATTTATGGAAATCTGATGTCATGTCTTTAATTTCATTTCATTTCCTTTATTGCTGAATCTCATGTATCAGTCCTGATGATGAGACAAGATTCAATTGGAGGGGAACTCAATAGGTTCTATAATTCTGAAGCTTAATTCGAGGTCAACAGGACCTGACTTGAATGTACCCACCGTTCCAGCGAAGAACTTGATTAACTGTTATCTGTTAAAATCCATCAAGGAATGGAGATTCCATAGTCCTACATGCTAATAATTAGAAAGAATTACTGATGTCCAAACTACATTTCCCTATCATACTTCCTTATGAAATTTCCTATATGCAATGGTTAATAAGGGCAATCTGGGCTATGAGCTAGTCAGCCTCCCTTCATCCTCCAAAAAGTTACAGAGCCTTATATAGTCTTGATGGAAGTTGTTACTGAGCACAGGAAGAACAAGAGGGAAAATGGAAGAGGTCAGCATGGTTTTACCAGGGTAGATTGTGCCCAACCAACCTGATTTCCTTCTCCTATTAAATGACTGATGCAGTGGATGAAGGCTTCATGCTGTTTGCAAGTGCATGTCATTGAGCACAGCTTTCTATGCACTGCTCCATAGCATCCTGCTAGCCAAATTGAAGAGATTTGATTGAAGAGATTGATGAATCTGTCATAAAAGATCTTATGCTGTCTTGAACTTACACCATGTGTTAAACAGCAACAGCAATCCAGACTCAGAAATCCACCTTCCATGAAAATAAAATCAAATGCAAAGTAATAAGAATTTTTCTTTAATTAAGTAAATACATTATTTTTTCAAATATGGAATAAATGTATTAAAATATGTAAAAAACAATTTCTCTGTTTCACTCTGGAGAATGAAATGAAAATGCATTGTTTCAGAAATGTACTTGGGATGTTTTTATTTTAGGATTATTGCTAGTTATCTTTCAGGAAGGTTAGTGCACCAGCTCTGTTGTGTTACAGAACACTACCTGGAGGCTGCAGCAGCTGAACCAGCATTTCCCTGCTGATGTCTCCTCGGAATCCATGTTTCTGGTTTCTCCTTTTCTTAAAACAAGTGAACAAACAAACAACCAAAAAAAAAAAAAAAANAAAAAGAAAAAGAAAAAGAAAAAAAAAAAAAAAGAAAAGAAAAAGAAAAGAAAACAACAGCAGCGTAGTTTAATACACATTGAACTTTAAAAATAGCCATAATCTCACAGATTCATCTATGATCTGGGTTACTCATTTGCTTGGAAGAGACATAAACAGGATTTGTCGTATATACATTGCTCTTCAGGTTTATTCTCTGTCACAAAGTTTTACGCTATTGCATCAGTTATCTTCGAAGCCTTCAGGAATATCCAGTGTCTAAGAAGCATCTAAAATGCTTATAGACACACGGAGCTGTGTTACCTACAGGAATGTT
>VXAV01001774.1:181136-241975 GCA_013399715.1 Alectura lathami
TTTAGCAGGAATGTTAAACCCAGTTTAATTTGTGGCTATTTTATCTTCTCCAGATGGATTCATCTAGCACATACTGACAGCCTGTAATTTTATGCAGCCAGTGATGGGTAATAAGCTTTAGGTGTTTGTTGCATGAAATAGGATATTTGTCAGAACTAAAGGATTCTGGCTGCAGGCAACAATAATGTGAAGGACAGGACAGCCATCTCATAAACAATGCATTGGATAAAATAAAATGGAAAAATAAACTAGAGTGAAAGCAACGAGCATAATTTCCCTGATTTGTTACAAAATTAGTGTTCTATGCACAATCCAGGTATGCATTGCAGAATTTAGCTTGAGAGTGAGAAACACTATCCATGGACAGATCAGCATTCATTGGACCCCTGGTGGTTTTGGACCAGTCTTGCACCTTCCATTGCCTCAAAAGTTTTCCCAGGTAGCACTTCCCTGGATCTGCAAAAAAATCAGCAGTCACAACTAAATGGAAATGCTAAAAAACTGGGCAAAAAGGCAGCATTTAAGAGTGACCAGAAGTTGCAAACAAACTAAGACATTTTGATTCTGGATTTTTTAACTCAGGCTTTACCATGATGACAAGTAGCATATGGCTAGGAGAAGTATAAGAAATTCAGTTTCTTGGAAATATGACTTACTGCCTACAAGTTATCTTGGCTTTCAGACAAGGTGTCAGGGTGTCACGAGCAATTTATTATGCATATTTACAATCTTTCTTTTTTTTTTTTTTTTTTTTTTCCTCTTTTTGTAGGGCTTCTCCTCAACTAGCATGTGGGGGGCAGGAACACTTTGTTCAATACTTCACTTTTCAGTTTTATACCACTAGATTTGTTTTGTCTGCCAATATTTAACTGTTCCTTTTGTTTGCATTTATCCCTTACAAAAGCTGTTCCTTTCATCCCAGCCCATGCACTGAGACATCTCCCCTTGATAAAACTGTAGGAGTGCTATATATTCATTAACACCTTGTCATTCTTGAGTAGAATCACAGGAGAACCTCTGTAGGCCAAGCTGGGAACAGTTGATACTCACCACTGCGCCAGTCTTTCCTTCAGTGGAATGAATAGGGAATGGGAGATGAATCCTTGAAGAGATTCTTCCATTCCCCTTACACTGAATAGTGTCAGTCCACATCAGCTCGAATCATGTCAGCAAGAAAGAGGGTAGCTGCATTTTTATGAATTACATTGCTTTGGGCTAAGAAGTAGCATGGACAAATAAGATCATCACTGGTAGATACGTGAAGTCTTCTCTACTGCAAATAGCCTTATAGCTGACAACTCATCAGCTGTCACTGATCAACTGTCACTGACATCAGGGGTATATCATTAGGTAGTGGCATCATCTGACAGTGAGATTAATCCTATCACTTAATTAATTGCTGCAGACTGCTGTTCCATGCAGGGTCCTGTTCAGTAGATTTGCCCAAATGACATCTTCTCATTAGACTCTGGACAAATATAGAGATGAGGCCAGGTAACCATTAAAGAAGAAAGCACCAAGGATTACGTTAACAGTAAAAAGCATCAGTAGTGTTACAGTTATTGAAATCAATGGGTGGGCAAGGAGAGAGAACAAAGAGAGATGTAGGTTGGAAGAGGTAGGGTTAATTTCTTCTCTGTCCCAAAAGTAGATTTTATTTCCTGAGACACAGTATCACTCACTAGCTAAGAAAGCAAATCTTGACTGCCATGCCTTCCACATGCCATCTGGGTTGGTACACATGCTGCTTTTCACTTGGGGAGCGTCAGATATCTGTTCTTGTGGTGCTTGTTCTATAGTTATTTTGGTCAGAGATAACTATAAACATACCGCCAGACAAACATGCATAGGTGTGTATATATAGACTATGTATATACCTTTCTAAGTAGGTGATGAGATCTCTGAATCCACATGGTGTTGGTACTGTATTTGACTACCAATGTTTTTTCTCCTCTGGTGGTGTTTCTGGAAAGTCCTTTGTTGAACTATGGCCTTGACTCAGCAAAAGACACAGATGTATTTTAAACTGTTTAATTGCTCTGCTGATGGCAATTCAGCTTCATAAAGGAGTGCAAGAGGACTGTAAAAATTGTCAACTGCACTATTCTATGGCTCCGACCATATTAATTCATGTTGTTTTCACAGTCCTCATCCTGACTGAAATCCCAATTAAGTGATTGATTAGAAGAAAAATTAAATCACATACTTCCTGGCATAGCCAAGTATAGATGCTCTTTTACAAAGTAGGCAAGCTGGTTGCTCATTTGAGACAATCACTAACTCTATGGTTGAATATCTCAAAAGGGACATCAGGTTTTGGTTGCCAAAATGTTTGTATGCCTGAAATTTTGGAGGTACAGTCTGAGAAGTAGTAAAGGGAACTCATTTTCTATAAGGTTCTGAGCTTGCCTTCTGAAAACCAACCGTTTCAAAATATCTCAAAGTGTCTCAACTAACTCCTGTAGAGAAGGAAACAAATACAAGTTCCCAGGCATGTCTTAAAACTTTGAGCATCCCAAGTCTCTGAGTAAAGAAACAATGAGTTGTCTTGGAAGATCAAGTCATAGGCCCAAACTTCAGATGAAAGCTGATGATAGAAGTCACAGATACAGACACTGAGATTCATGCCCTGGTCTTTCTCTTACAGACTGACACAACCAGGATTACATATAAACACGTACAAGCTCAGTTTCAGTCTCTTGAGTGACCTCATGCGATAGACAGATTTATCGTGTTAGCAGTAGAAGTGGTGGTGCCATCTAATGTGGACCAATGGTTTAAAACATTCACTAGCTGACAACTCTTCCGTTGCTATCTTATACCAGGCTTCTTGCCTCTCCTTAAAACTCCAGTGCACCAGATGCCTCTGTGATAAAGCAGATAAAGCATGCCTCACCGACTGTAAATGAAGGTTTTTAAAAGGAACATGAGGAACTAAAGAATTGCTCGGGTAGGGAAGTATTTGTGAAACAATGGCATCTAGGCATTGAGCTGTGATATGATAGAATCCCCTGCTTGCCATCTGCAGTAAAAGAGACATGGATAGTGTGGTGTCAGAAAGCCTTGCAGATACATTTCCCTCTTCTAAAATAAGGCCAAATATAGTAAGCAGATTTACTTAGAGTGGACAATGTCTTGGATAACACAGAGCTGGTTTGGCTACCTCCCTTTATTCTGTGCTAGATGAGCTGTGCAGATAATGATTTACAAATTAAAACATACTTTCATTAATAGATTTTCAACAAATGAGCAAAGAGGGCCAGTGGAGCCACACAAGATGTTACTTGGTCCTTGAGGAGCAATACAGTTTATAACTAGTTTCATCTACATTCATCTACATGTGTTCAGTGGCCACTGCACAAGTCATTTTTTATCCCTATCTCCAGAAATCATTCCCAAATAACTTTGTGTGTATGCAGCACTGATGGAAATGCAATAATGTGTTGCTAATGCTGGAGAACCTAATAAATTACTCTATCCCCTGAAAGTAATCAACACAGATAAGGAAATTTCAAAGACTGATAGTCCTTATGATTATTTTCTTAGTAATTTAATATCCAGCCTACTTAGAGACACTTCAAGATGGTTTAGGCTGTTGCCTAAGCCAGTCCAATGCTGCCAGTGGAAAGAAATACGTTGATGAAGCTGGAGGCTTTTGTGCCCCATGCAGTGCTCACAAATCTGCAGAACTCCCACTATTTTGCTCTGATTACCATGAAAAGACATAGGAAACTAAGTTACCTTTTACTTTGCACACATGTATATCCCCTGCATGGAAAAGTACTTGCCCAGTCCAGAGTTCATTGGCTATGTTTGTTATTCAAACCCTAGAAGGCATGGAGCAATTTTCAAATTCTGCTGAAGTCACTGGAGATTCATGTCCTTTTTGGGACAGACATTGTCATTCATCATATGTTTCACAGTCTAAAGCACAAAAAGACCCTCTTTTCAAGCATTACTGGTGTAAAAAAGAATAACAAAAAATACAAACTTATAATAAACCAGAACCAGTTACATTTATTCATTTATTTTCTTGCCATGAAAGTGAATCAAAATTTCCATTATTTGCATATGACAAGAAGTCTTTTTCTGAAGCTGGGAGAAGCGCCATTAACATTGATTTCCTGGGATTATGCTTTGCTGGAGCATAAGCCTTTTGAGTTACCATTCCCAAGACTGATTTTGAGTAAAAAGAGACAGTATAGTCTGTTCTTATAAAGATAGAATGCACGGAAATCCAGACAGAGTGGAACGCTTCAGAAGAAAAACTTCCCTTGAGATACTTTAAGTTGTATTTGGTTCATGTTTTAAAATATTTTTAAGTTCAGTGATCCACACAGTCTGAAGAAAAATACATTCTCAAAAATTGCCATCAGGGTGTAAATGGAGAAAATTAGCAAAAATGAAAAAGGAATGGCTGAAAGACCATGAGTCTCCCAATTTGTATAAGAAATTACAGAGGGAGCAGGAGAGTGGATAAACAATTTTAAATAAGACCAATGATATTATACATTAAGACAAAGCGAAGATACGTAATTGAAATGAGAGTTTGGAATTGGAAAATGAACTTGAGAGGAAGCTGAACACAAAGAGATGAATGCTTTCAAGTGATGAGGAGCAGATCTCCAGCCCAGAACCCTGAGAGAACTGGCAAAGGAAATCTTCATTCATTCAGAAAGGATTTAAAATCTGCATTTCAATTTGGCAATGGCACGGAAAAGAAAAAGCTGGAAAGAAGAAACTTCAGTGCTTTTATGTAGAAAGAGAAATGCACTGAAAGTAAGAAATCCATGTAAATTACCTTGGAAGCATATTAAGAATTCAGAAAGAAAGAATCATTGAAAAGACTGATGAACAGAATACTACAGGGGCTTATTAAATGACATAATGCTAGGCTAATCTGATTTCTTTTTGTGATTTTTTTTTTCTATGCAAAGGAAATATATCTGATCTTACCTAGCCAGACTTCAGTAAGTGATTTCAGTGTTGATGCTGTCTGCATTACTAGTTCTGTGTAGGTAGATTAATATAATGTAGAATAGTAAAAATCATGAAATTGTTAAGAAGGTGGTTGAAAGACCAAAAACATGATACTGTTAGAACAAGAATCATTGGGCTGTAAAACTTGTGTGGTTTTTTTATTATTATTATTTTGTTCTCAAAAATTAGTTTTAGGAATGGTTTAACATATTGTTCCTGTGAATTATCCTAATCCCAGAAAAGAAGAACTGATCACACAAACACAAGAGGTACAAGCCATATTAATAAGCTTTAAAATACTACCCAAGAAGAATTAGATGTCAGAAGATTCAGGGTAATAAGACAGAGGCAAAATGAGCTACTCTGTAAGTTTAACATTACACACTCTAGATGAAATAACAGGAATTCCTGCTGTGCCCTGGGATCTCACTAGCCAGAACAGAAAGAGGAAATATATATATCTATCAGTCCCAAAATCTATCAGTGACTGAGCCACTGGTATGATGTCATCATTAAAAGTGAAATGTTCTCCTTGGATATATCTGGAGGTATCTGAGAGTTAATAGCAACGCTGTGGGAAGGTGTTTGGAGTACTGTGAGTGAGTCTCACCATCTGTAAGAAAGATGGCTTTAAACTGGAGCAAAGGAAAAGAAAGATGGGTAAAATGTTTAAGAAAATGGGTATCCAGTTGTGCAGTTGTGAGAGAAATGCAAAAGAGCATAGGCTGTTCAGCCTAGTAAAACAAGCTGAGGAGTCAGATGATTGCTACCTAGGAATAAAACAGGAAGATAAACAGCACTAAAGGAAGCGAGCTATTTAAATTACAGGACAATGTTGACAAAAGAATAAAATGTTCTACAGCACTGAAAACTCTGGAAAGCCATAGTCAAGAAAGATTAAATCAACCTGGAAAAGGTGCAAAAAAGAGCTACTAAATGAACAGCAAAACGATGAGTTCATTGCCCAAGAGACATTAGAAGAAAACTTGCCTTTTCAAGCCTTTCAAAATGAATACAGAGAGGGAATATTGCTGTTCTCTATAAATATGCCCAGGGAATAAAGATCAGGGAAGAAAAGCCATTTTAAGCCAAAGGAAAACATTGGTATGAGAATAAATGAATATGAACTGCCTATGAATAAATTTAATCTACAGATGAAAAAAGGGTTTCTAAAGATTAAAGCAGCAATGGTAAAAAAAATGAAATGGGTGAAATTCTCAAAGAAGTTCAGTGAAATGATTGAGGAACACATAAAAATAACTGCTGTTTGTTAGCTACAGGAGATTACTACCTCCAATAGCTGCAAGTCAGTGATCTTGGTGGCCTAAATGGACAACTCACACCAGTTCTCAAGGATTTCAGCCACAAAGATCAATTAGAAGAGGGATTAACTTGACATCCTTCTATATAAGCAATTTTTTATCATTCCTACTTTTATTTCTTTTTCATATACGGTCAGTGAAGAATCAGAAGAACCTGCAGATGAAGCTGGAGGACACACAATGGTGTTGGACACATCAGGTACATAGGTCTTACACAAACTGAATAATGCCAGCATATCTGCTGGAAGCTACATCGGGGGTCCAAAGCAAATTTTATTCTTCTTTACTTTTCTCACTCCAGAGAAAGTAATAAATTTTAGGTCACATTTATTTCTTTCTCTGCATCATCTGCTTTGGGGAAAAAAAAAAAAAAAAAAAAAGTAATAATAATAATAATGGTTAAAGTAAAGATGAAAAGGAAGGATGAGAGCACAATCCAGATACCCCTGTCTAGTCTTCTAATTGAAGCCACAGTATTACTGTGAACCTTGTAAGGTCCATAAATAACTATGGAACTCTCTTTTATATCATTGCAATATGTGCATGACAAAAGCTTTTCATATCTCAGTTTTAATCCAGCTGTGGGTTCAATGTTGGATAAACACACAGGAAAAGGTTCCCATCTGTTCCCAAAGCTGTCTTTCTGTGAGGCCTTTGTCTCAGAGACCTTTGTCAACTCAAATTATAAATACAGAAATAATTTCTTCTGATAGCTGGACATTTTTCTCCATCTTTGTGGAAGACAGAACAGCAAGTTAAAAATAACTGTGAAGGGAAAGAAACAAAAGGTTTCAATATCTTGAGATGTAACAGTTTGATGCCACACAGTTTTCAGATCATGCAGATGATCATGCAGATTCATGCAGGTAATGCAGATCTCATTCTTGTCACTGATTTTCTCTCTACAAGCACAGGGGATATGATGATAAATTTCTCTTTTGTTTGCTTCCAATTGCTATACTTTATATACCTTAAGGCGTAAGGGAATAGGGCTGTTTCATGAAAACTCAAGGCCCACAGCTCTGTTATTACCAGATGTTGAATGTGTAGAAAGAGACATGAGGATACAGTCAAGTGGTGTCAGTAGGAGGATGATTCACTGTGAACCAGTGTTTTTTAAAGGTCAGGAAACAACCTGATTTATTTCCCTTTTCTTGAGTGATAGGGCAGAGTGAATAAGCTGAATAGAAAAAACATTGCTCTAATTGCTGAACAGGGAAGAAATTGTTCACTGGGGCCATAACTGGGGTGTAATTCTTTTCTTTCATTTTTCTGTAATTTTTTTTCCACTCTGGTTCATTCTTCTCCAACAGCAGCAAACTATAATAGTCCCATGCAAGTCATCTCCATTTTTCTCCAATAGAAATCTCAGATATTTCTATCACTCTTTTCCTTTTCTTATTTCAACAGGAACTTTGATTCTTTTGCTACTACTTAGTTATGTAGGTGGGTATAGTCCCAGCCATCTCTAACAACTTCGCCCTGAAGAACCCAACAGGACAGTATCCAACACGGAATAATTTCACCAAACCTCAAATTCAGTAATTTCTGCAATGTCTTTTACTGTCCAGGTGTGCATGATGCAGTCTTGCTAGAGCCATGGGCATGGGCTGGAATGGAAGGAAAATATCCATTCCACCTTGCAGCTTAGATCGATCTAGAATTGCTTTTTTATTTTTTTTTTCTTTTCATTTCTTATTCCCCCCCTTCCCACCCCTCATTTTTTTTTAGTTCTTTTCAGATTATTTCCACCTGTTTCTTTCCAGATGTCAGGCATACTTACTGTTGCCTTTTACTCTGAGCAGTTTATCCTGGCTGATTTATAATCATCAGAGTAGCTGAAGAAATCAGACTCAAATTTAGCATATAATTTTAACCAGGGGTACAGTGAACAAAAATAATTTGTAGCCAAATTAAGCTTGGGTTGGAGTGTGTGTCTGAGGCTGGATTGTGTCAGGATATAAAGTTTAACAGAAATGATATGACATGGATTCATGCATTTGAATATTTATTCATAAGAAGATAATGTTTTTGTTTGTTTTTCTTTTTTCTTTTTTTTTTGTTTTTTTGTGAAATGAATTCTACCATCTCTATCTCCAGACTAATTTGAAAACAGCCTGCCCATAGGATTTTAGTTGTGTGGCTGAGGAGTAAAAAACGAATTCTCTTCACTTGTTCAGACTACTGTGTATAGGGGATTGGAATGCTGAAGCCACAGTCATCAAAACTAATGTGAAATGAGGGCATGGTGTATCACTATAGAATCATAGAATGGTTTGGGTTGGAAAGGACATTAAAGACCTCGTATTTCCAACCCTCCTGCCATGGGTGGGGATACTTTCCACTAAACCTGGTTGGCCACAGCCCCATCCAACCTGGCCTTGAGCACTTCCAGGGAGGGATCATCCACATTTCTCTGGGCAACCTGTTCCAGTGCCTCACCACCTTCATAGTGAAGAATTTCTTTCCAATATCTAATTTAAATCTACCCTCTTTTAGTGTAAAGTCATAATCCCCTGTCTGTTCCCTCCAATAAAGAGTTCCTTCCTATCTTTCCTGTAGGACTCCTTTAGGAGTTATAAGGTCTCCTGGAATGAACCCTTCAATTCTCTCAGCCTGACTTCATAGGAGAGGTGTTCCAGCCCTCTGATCATCTTTGGGGCCCTCCTCTGGACCCATTCCAACAGGTCTATGTCCTTCTTATGTTGGAGCCTGCTGAGCTGAACGCAGTACTACAAGTGAGGTCTTATAAGAGAGGAGTAGAGGGGGAGAATCCCCTCCCTCAACCTGCTGGTCTGAATTTTTTTGTTGTAGCCCAGTATATGGTACGCTTTTAGGGCTGCAATTACACATTGCTGGTTCATATTGAGTTTTTCATCAACCAGTCTTCACAAGTCCTTCTCCTCAGGACTACTCTCAAGACATTCCCTGCCCAACTTCCATTTGTGCTCGAGACTATCTCAATCCAGGTGCAGGACCTTTCACTTAGAATAGTAGAATCATAGAATTATTAAGGTTGGGAAAGTCAACCCATCACCACTGTGCCCACTGAACCATGTTCCTGAGTGCCACATCTACACTTTTCCTGAACACGTCGGTTAAGGAGACTCCAGCACCTCCCTGGGCAGCCTGTTCCAATGCCTGACCACTCTCTCAGAGAAGTTTTTCCTAACATCCAACCTGAACCTCCCCTGGCACAGCTTGAGGCTGTTACCTCTCGTCCTGTCACTAGTTACCTGGGAGAAGAGGCCGACCCCCACCTCACTACAGCCTCCTTTCAGGTAGCTGTAGAGAGCAATAAGGTCTCCCCTGAGCCTCCTCTTCTCCAGGCTGAACAGCCCCAGTTCCCCCAGCCGCTCCCCATAAGCCTGGTGCTCCAGGCCCTTCACCAGCCTTGTTGCCTCAGCCTTTTTGAACGAGCCCATCTCTCAAGCCTGTGCAGATCCTTCTGGATGGCATCTGTGACTGCACCACACAACTCGGTGTCACTGACAAACTTGCTGAGGGTACACTCAATCCCACTGTCCACGTCACAGACAAAAATAGTGCTGGTCCCAATACCAAACCCTGAGGAATACTGCTTGTCAGTGGTCTCCACCTGGATATTGAGCTGTTGATTGCTTTATCTGGAGAGAACATAGTGAATTCTGTCAAGTTCATTGCAGTCCACAGTCTTGCAATACAAATAAAATACACATATTAGGATTTACAATGCAATGTGTTGCAAAATTGCTCGCAACCTTTTCTTGCAGGAAATAAATGAAACTGGAGTGAAATAAACATTGTATTCATCATTTGATAAAAACTTTCACTGCCCATGTAATCCAAATGACTTTATGAATTATTGTCATTGATAGACGTTTGGAGGAGGGATTCCCAGAAGTTTTTTAATAAGCTGGAGTGAAAGAGAAAATAAATGGAAAATAAAAAGTTTACCAAATAAAAAAAAAGAGAGACAGAGAAAGAACTCAAGTAATCACTGCCCCCACAGATGTCTGTGTTTTGAAAAAAAAAAAAAAAAAATCTTTTCTGCTCTAGAAAATGCTCTAGAATTTGGAATTCTGGGAGAATTCACAACTGACAAATTTTTCACCTTTGTTTTCTTAAAACTGTTATTTTTGACAAAAAAAAAAAAAAAAAAAAAAAAAGATAAATTGAAAGCCTTGAGAGTTAAAATCTGCTCTACTCTAGACCAGCTCCTGCAGCTCCTGTACAGACAGTAGTAGATCACACAAGCTCTGCAGATTTATCCTGCTTTATCCCTAGGATGAAGATACCTCTTCTGCAGATCACTGGGATGTCTAGTCCTCTTTAATCATTATGCTTTTGGAAGTTTCGCTGAAGCTTCCAACATAAAGAGAGTAATGGTGATGGTGAAGTTTTTCTGAAGACTCACAGAAGCCTTTCAGCAAAAGCACATATCCAGTAGATTTGAAGTGGGAATTCATCTTTTCAGTCAAGGTTTCAGAGACTTCCCATGGTTATGCTTCTGTGTATTGAATATATAACTCTAAAATATAATAGTTGCTAGAGCTTTGAGTCATTTCTACAATGACCATCTTAATCTCTAAGGCCTTCTCTGCAGTAGCCATCCAGCTCTAGAGACAAGGAGCAGTCTGCATGCTCATTCAGAGATGCATTGTCAAGACCTTGGCCTGACGAGAAGTGATTTAGATTCAAATTTCCCCTCCCTCTTCAGCTCTGGCACCTTCACCCATTCTGCATTCGCCTACATTGCTTTACTGAGAACTAAGATATCAAGTCCTTCAGAGAAGGGACTGGTTGCTTTGCAAGGTGTATTTCTTACCTATCACCAGGATATCTTGTTAGGAGTTCAAGAGAGGAATAGATCAGGAATGTAGACAAAGTCACAGAAAAAATAATCAGATCAGGAACAGAACTCTGAGCCCATAGAGCTCAACCCTGTCCTGCAAATGCAATGCTATATACTGCTATTCTCTACAGTGTCAAAAAAAAAAAAAAAAAAAAAAACTACAACAAAATCAGACATTTGTGAAAAAATATGGACACAATCCCATAATACCCCCAATATCTAAATTGGCCTTGATTCATACACATTGATGTCTTCTCTCTTTTAATGCAGGACATTTATTTTGTAAAGCAAGTACATTTCTGCCCCTCCCACACTCTCAAACCAGAAGTATGATATCATTTACGTTACATAGACTTCTTTTATTCTTTCCAAAGTCTTTCACCCTTCATGAAATGCTATTTTGCCTCCACATATGGGAGAATCTATTGATGCAAGTACAGCTCAAGCATCACAGATGCCAGCTGATTGATAGCAACCTTTATTGGATTTTGGTCGTGAGCACATTGTACCTAGCCAGGCTTATTTTTTTTTTATGTGAAATCTAAGCCAGGTCTTGAATCTCACTAGTATTCCATGACTCATATCTTTTCACCCAGTCTTACAAAGACTGTTTGCTACTGATTTAACAGCAAGCAGGAATTAAGTTACTTCTTTATATTTAGTTAGCCTTAATTCTTCAGGCTTATGTGAATTAGCACTGTTATTGATAATGGGAATGAATTCACTTCAGGAGTAACTTCAGAATTGTATCCTGATCATTAAAAAATGAGACGGTCAAGCGACCGGTCTGTGCTCTAGCGATGTTACTGCCACAAGCTTGTTGTGTAGAAATCACTGTTTATTCTCATGCTTCAGTTTTCTGTTTACAACAGTCTTTCATCACAATGTGCTGACAGATTCACCTACTGTTTATGGAAAGATGGCTATTAAAGATTGTTTTATTATTTACAATGTCTTTTATTTTTAATAGTTATTGTCACCCTGGAGAATCTCTCCAGATGCCATGAAAATAATTAAAGAGTGCAAGACAATGAAGATAAAAACTTCTTTCTATTTTTTTTTTTTTTTTGATAGGGCTTTTGTTGGATTACAAAACAACACTGAAATAGTAATAACATAAAATAAGAGATTTGTTTCTCTCTTTCATTTTCCAGAGCCAGTTATCTGGAACTGACTGTTAGCTGTTACACAACCATGTCCCTTGGTATGAATTTAATACTTTAAATATGCCCCTGATTATATGAAAGCTTGATTATTCCAACATCTTTTAGGTTCTGCATGATAATCAAGGCTGTGCTGGAAGGACCTGCTCTAATGCTAGATGATGGCAAAGCAAAACTCAACACCAAATTCTGCAGGCAATATGGGTTTTCCAAATCCATGTTCCCTGAGGGGTACCTGTGTAGCTCCAAATTGGACAGCAGTGAACATGGACCTCTGTAATGTTTTTTCTCTGATGTTTCACATTGCATTGTAAAGAAAAATTCTACAACTTGTACATTTTGAAAGAGTTATTTGGAAAATTCAAAGCCTCATGACAGAGCCAATCTGAAAACTGAAACTTCCCCTTAGTTCAATCCCACTTTTTAACACCTCAGTAATGACTTCGTCAGAATGAGTTTCAGATCTCCTCATGATTCATTTGTCTGTGGTCTACAGAACAGAATCAAGAGAGTTAGCACAGGTACTCACACACTAAGGTGACCAATAAACTAAGCAATTCCTCAAAAATCATCTGCATAGGAAAGTATAGTAATAGGTTAATATTAGATAACCAGATAAATGAGTAGACTGTGGATGAATAAGCAAATAGGTAAGCTGCAGTAAAGATCTATTACATCACCCTTAATTTTCCTACCAATGCAGAATAGATTTTTTTTTTTAACATTCTTGCTAACATTTCTGTTACGCTTACAGTGCCAAACGTGTGAACCTGTACAAAAATTATTACCAAGCGCTACATGTTACCATCAGCAGTTACAAAACATCTACTTCTCATTTTCTCCCCATCCTCTAGACACAGTCTAAAAGATTTTGTTTTGTGTATTTTTTTCTTCTTGCATTTTCCAAGCACTGGATTCAGTTTTATTATTACTAACTGTAATAAAAAATGAACTGAAGAGACATGGAGAATTTGGGAGTGTGTTTGGGGGTGGGGAGGAATAATCCAAGTACAGGCAGTACATCTTATGGACATCTGCAGCATCAGTGTCTGAGAGAACATCTGAACAAATCCTGCTAAATTTCATTTATGGACAATGAAAGAAATAGGAACTTCAGTAGGCATCTGTTTTAGGGCAAGATGAATCACATTCTGGGAGTATCTGTTTCTCCCCATTGGATACAAAGCTAGGGTAAAATCATCACGTTGTAGATATGCAGCCTGATGAGATAAGTTCCATCCTTTTACGCTCCAACTATTGGTAATACTTTGAGCTCAGTTTTACTAAACGTAGATGGAGAACAAAGACCATAGTACCAAACCTTACAATGGCCAACACTAAAATGCATTATTCTTGGAATTAATTGTGTTTCAAATCTGATTTTGTAGCTAAGATCAAATTGCACAATCTAGAGAGAGTCCAGCGAAGGGCTACAAAGATGATCGGGGGTGTGGAGCATCTCCTTTATGAGGAAAGGCTTAGAGAATTGGGACTCTTCAACCTGGAGAAGACTGAGAGGTGATCTGATCAATGTTTATAAATATCTGAAGTGCGGGAGCCAAATGGATGGGGCCAGGCTCTTTTCAGTGTTGCCTGGCGGTGGGACAAGAAGCGAGGAGCAAAAACTAGAACACAGGAAGATCCACACAAACATTAGAAGGAGTTTCTTAACTGTGAAGGTGACAGAGCACTGGAACAGGCTGCCCAGAAAGGTTGTGGAGTCTCCTTGTCTGGAGATATTCAAAAACCACCTGGACACTTTCCTGTGTAACCTACTGTAGGGAACCTGCTTTATCTGGGATTTGGACTAGATGATCTCCTGAGGTTCCTTCCAACCCCTGCTATTCTGTGATTCTGTGATCCTATATCTCCCCCTCTTCCACAAAAAATACTTTCACTTAGACCTCGGAGTTTTAGCTGTTTTTAGAAAAGTCACATATTTCATTCTCCTCCTTTAAAATGGGGTTAATGCTTTCCTGTCATTGTACTTTTTTGAGGGTGAAGTGCTTACATTAATGTGAAGCACCAAACTGTGAAAGGTGAAAGAGATGTTATTAGTTTGGTTCCACATCGCGTGCTTCAGCATGATCTTAGAGACAACTTCTAATCACACCAGCAACAAATCAGTTTGAGTTACTAACATTTTGGAGTATTTTATTCTGTAAATGGAAATCCTTTTATAGTTCCAAACTCTAAAAGGCAGATCAAAAGTTCTATTTGAAATGGGGATTTTTCCTTAAATAATGTAAATCGGCTTCCGATTATTTCTCACCGAAGGCTCATCTTTATCTGAGGCCTCTGCTTCATTTCCTTATTTTCCCCCCTTCTTCCTCTGTCTCTGCATACATTTAAAGCCTAATTTATGTTCCCAACACCACACTAAATGTTATCTGTTCCTTCGATCCTTATTTAACTGTTCTTGTCTTAATTTCATCTCTGACAATTGTAACTCATTATTCAGGTTATTTCTCACAAGATTGATTTGAGTATTAGAGGATCATTTACTTTTCCATTATAACAGCCACTTCATGTTATAAATTCTGACTGTAAGGAGAAAATGTGCTTATCAGTTTTGTCAGCATTTGTGTAAAACAGGACTGGGCTTGTGTTGCAGAGACTTTCATGGCTGGTACAATTTCTGTCTTTGCATTTTCTGTGAATAATCCTGCTGTTAAATCTCTTGCATATTGAAGTGCAGAGGAAAACACTTATTTTTGTTCCCATTTTCTGATGTGTTTTGACTATATGCCTGAAACGAGAGGATCTTTCCATCACATGCCAGCACTAAGAGCTAGAGCTTGGGGGAGCAGATGGTTCAGGTGATTACTAGCCATGGCTTACGTTGCTGCTATTGGGAACAATTATGGCTTTGTTTTCTATGTGTTGCATTCTAAACTTGCAAGAGCTTGCTGGAGGCTGCTGCCATTTTATTTTCACTTCATACAGTGTATGTTGCAGATGATCCTCAGCTCTCCATAGGGGCTTTTGTTCTTCCTTTTTGTTTGGCTTTCCCTTCATACAAATTAAATTACTAACAGAATGTAGCAAGAACTGATGTATCAGCACAGAGGCTTCCAGGTAGGTTTCTGGCTTGAAACTGGCAAAATTTTTAGTAATCATTAGAAAACACTAAATCTCCTTCCCAGTCCAGAGACAAACCCTCAGAAAATTATGATGCAAATTGTTTCCTTGCCTTTGATATAACTTACTGGTTACTTTAAGCAATTCTTCAAGCAACTTGTTGAATGTTGTTGGTTTGATGCCACTCTTCTAAGCAGTAGGTGAAATTGTTTGCAGCAGTTTGGCTTGAAACTAGGACTGGATTTCAAGAGAAGGTCCCAAAAAATGTGGATGGTGCTAACTTTGAGGCCATAGTTGTTAAATTTATAGATGTTATTCCACTGGTCCCTCTTGCCTAGACTCAGGATAACTTCCTTAATTTTTGCTACTGAGGAGACAAAGGCTTTGACCTAGCCAGTATGAAGCACCATGGCCTTGCAGCAGTTTTGCAGCAGCACTGAGATGTTCACCTTTCTGATCTGTGGGTAAAATTAGATATAAAGACATTCAGACCCTTTGAGCTGCACAAGGGACTGGATAAACAAAGCTGGAGCTAGATAACTTTGTATTTATTTTTGTTTTTAAAGTCAGGGCCTCACTCATTCTAAAAGTTGTCCACAATTTCCAGCTTAAATCCCTCTACCCACTAGGCCCCAGGTGCACTACCAGCCCTGCTGGCCTACCTGGCTCCTCCTACACCGCACAGGGTCCCACCTCAGCCCTAGTGTCTGTCAGACCCTGCGCCAGGGAGACCGCAGCAGGGCTGGCCTCCAGCTCCCCACAGCCCTGCCAGGCCGTTGGACCCAACGAGCCATGCCCACACCCACAGGCCTACGTCCTGGCCCGGCCTTCTCTTGTCCCGATCCCATGGAGGTGCCCCGGGCTGGGACTGTCCCGGTGCCCCCACCAGCATGGACTCCCCCACAGATCTGGCACTCCTAGTCACTGGCCTATAGGGTGCTACGGCAAGAACCACTCCAGTGTTAAATAAAAAGCTGCTGACTTACATCCTGCGACAGTCAGGTTTTAGTGCTGGTTTTATATGAGTGATTGCTTGAGAAAAGCTGACGCTCATAAAATGAAGCACAGAAGATCTTGTTAGTGGCTTGTCATCATTTTCCCCGCTTACTTTATGGGAGCAGGGAAAACAAACAGTTACTCGGCTCCACGCAGAATGGCCCAGCAGCTTTCCCCAGCCCCCAGACAACGACATTGATTAATCACACGGCCTTAAGTTGAAACAACACAGAGTGCGTTTACCATGCAGTTCCATTTGGGAATCCACTGAGTAAGAGATGTGAGATATCTGGAGGGGAATGGAAAAGTGGCAGAAAAGAGTTTTCCCACATATGTCTCTCTTGACAATTGTTTACAAGACTTAACCGTGCTGTGAGCAGGCCTTGTCTGTGCAGGGCTTGGAATGCCAATGGCAGCACAGCGGCTTGGAGTGCTGCTGTACTGCCGCAAGGCTTGGCCTGATGTTAGCCCTGGTGGGACAACACTGCAAGGTGTCCCTGAAGTAGACAAGGCCTAGACATGAGTGTTTCTGAATCGGGAGGTTTCTTGTGAAGGCTCCATTTCAGTTCATTTGCTGCTTATCCAGTGGTTTCTCAGGGGATGTTCCCACTTATTTTAAACCCCACTGGTGTTGTACTGGCAGTGTCAGCAGCTCTGAAATACGAACAGGACATGATTCTCTGATTAAAAATTGTTTACTGCCATGCCACTGAAAAGGAAGAGAAGGAAGTACCCACATGCAGCAGTGGATAAAAAGGTGCAAAAAGGCTGAACTGGAGTGGAAGAATGTCAGGTTTAACAGGGAAAATTAAATAGCTTTTCATCAATTTGTGTCAAAGACTATAATTTCTCTCATCCTAACCTGAACATTAAGAGGTTGTAAAATTGCTGAATTAGCACAGCTAAGGAACAGCAATCTTCTATTTTTCCATCAAGTGAGAAAAAGGAGAACATAGAGGTAGGTTGCTTGGTTCATCAGCAGCAAACCTCACTAGTGCAACTCATGCCACTGCATCGAGTAAAATGAGTTTAGCTAGCCCTTAATTTAGGAGGAACAGGAGCATTCAGTAGATTCTTCAAGTCAGTTATTCTGTAGAGGAGAAAAGGGGCATTTCTTATGCTGCCTCCTCTCTCCACCACAAAAAAAAAAAAAAAAAAACTGTTGTTAGAGACATAGCTGGTTTTAATCATTTGAAAATATTTGTAAACTAGTAATGTAGTACAGAGAGCCTGAGACCTGAACTCAGAAGTGCAATTTAAGTCCTAAATCACCCATTCAATTTTTTTTGAGAGAGAACCTGGAGACATTCGCTACCTAAAACTTTTGGATATGAGTTTTTCTTCCTGTATAGTTATCCAGTTTATTACGAAAAGCAAGACTTATAAGAAATTGTGTAAAACTACTGTGTTGTTTAAATAGCAGATTGGAACAGCACCTGAAGAGCCATGCTGTTCTGTTGCGTATAAAGAGGCATTCAAGCACCTATTTAAAACTATGTTATGTGCTGCGTTCAGAGCTGTTCCAAGTAGTCAGCTGCATCTGCATTCATATATACAACATATGGCATTTAACATTTACGTTTAAAATGCTACAGCTATGTTGCTTAGCTCCTGAGATTGTTTCCACCTTGTGGCAAATGAGGGATATACAGGTTTCTGAGCATCACTCCACACCAGATTCAGATATATGTTCTGTTAAACGAGTCCCTCTTAGTCAGCAGTTATCCTTTACAGTCCCATTTGTACTGAGCCATAAGCTAATAAATACATGAGCCTTATTTGGTAGACTATTGCAATGATGAGCCAGGAAAATAAAGGATTGTTAAGGATGGTCGAAGTAAAACGACTCCTCAGATCTGTGGATGCTAAGCCTTTTCAAGATCCAGCTGCGCCCACTCAGTGCTCTGTGAGCTGAGATGTGTATGTGTTTGTATGTTTGGGTTTTATTATATTTTTATTTTATGCTTCTTTTTATTTATTTTTTTATTATTTTTTAGCAGACCAGAATGTGTAAACTTTGATGTTTCCTTTTGGCCTTAAAATCTTCTCTGTTTCTTCCTACCTGCCTCTTTGGAAGATAGTTGTAATATTTGCTTTATTGCCAGTAATGAGCAACCTTCTTAAACTGCCACTACTCTTTAGAAATGACAAGAGTGACCTTGCAGCACATGCTCCTTCAGCACCCTTATGTTCATTGGTAAGAAAACAATGAGAAGAATATCTGTCAGAGTAAGTATGTGACTGGGTGCTCCCATTTACACATATCTCTTGGATGTTGCATGTTTACGACACAGTTTGTGCGGACTGTTGATTGACACTTCAATGCTTTCCCAGAATGTAAATTTCAGTAAATGGATTCTAAAATAAAACAGATATTAATATTTGAGTGAAACAAATTGAAATGTTGTGTGGCTCGCAAACCTCACAGGATTGATGTCAACCCACTTGAAATGGTGCTTTGCCCACAGGACGGACCACGTTTCCTGATTGTAAGTATGGAGATGTGCATTGAAGATGCTTAAGAGGAAGATTACTTGAGTCCCCAGCCCAGGGGCTGTGCCAAGGGTTAGATCAAATGAAGGAGTTAGATCTTAACTATATGGGAGAGAGCTATCTGGTGTGAATATATTGAAACACACAGCTGTGACCAGAGGTTCTTAGTATGCTAAAAATATTAGCCACTGATCTAAGCAGGAGCATGGTCAAAAGCAAGAAAGTGGCTGGTACTCACATCATCAATTCTAAGCTTGTCATCAGTGAGATAACTCTGATCTTAGAGGAGCTAGCCTGACTCGTGCTACAGATGTCTCTCTCTTTCCTCCATTCTCCTCCCTCTCTGTTGAGACTTTTCGCTTAGCTTTCTTAGTGAAATCTGAAAATCAAGTGAGACAAGTCCATACCCGTGTCACTGTAGGAAGTTATCAGGGCCGTATTCTCTTTTTGGTGTTGTTGTGTCTCTTGGCACTCTGTTTTTCCATCTGTGAAATGAAAGCAATACTTGTACAACTTCTGAGAGGTTTGATGCTGTGCAGGTGAAAAGTCCAGTGCTGTCAGATACTGTGATTATACAGTAACATTTACGGTTGTGGAACAAAGACTACATAAAAATTTAGTGCCTTCCCTTTGTCATGCAAGCTAATATGTATGAAGCAGAATGAATATAACTCACTTGTTTGGCTGCCTGATAGAACCCTTGCCTATGCTACAGTAACATAACCTGAGTATTCCCCTTGGGCAGAAATCAAGGATATTTTATCACTTTTCTGCAGAAATGAACACTGGATCATTAAAATAGGAGTGTCTTTTTTAATGAAATTTGATTGAATTTATGTCTAAATTATTTTACAAAGAAGTAAGTATGTGTTCTGCTGTTTTCTAGTATTGTTTTCTTATGTTCATACTTTAAACCATTCACCAGAAAGATTGACTGGTCAGCAACTGACAAGAAGAAAGAACCAAGAGTGCTCTGTAAATTATGAACTGAAAAGGATTCATTCTTAGGAATACTCAGCAAAACAATTATACCTGTTTTCTCTACCTGAAGAATAAGACTAAACAGTATTTAATTATGTCACAAGAGTATTGGGAAAATTTAAGCACACATTAATCTTCCAAGAACTTTCAGAAAATTCTCAATTAAAACACTTAAACTACAAGGCTTTCTGTTATTATAATCATTATTTATTGTGAAGGCATTCTTCAATTTTAAACAACCTGTTACTGTGTGTTGTTTCCAGTTTTGATTGCCTCTAAACTTCCTAAACACATAGGAGCAGGTGTGTGTTTTATGATTGCTGATAGTTCTACAACCATTCTACAAATAAATCCCAGGTGTTGTGATGTAATGTATTTGACCACACAGCTGCTAACACTTTCCTGTGATTTGCATCCTCATATTTGTAGAAGTTTGCTGTCTATTGGAGGTAATGATATTTTGTGTTTATTTTAGACATGACATGTTGCAGAGGAAATGTACATGCTGTGACTTTTTGTAAGAATTGTTTGCTTGTTTCTTTTTTTTTTTTTCTTTTATCTTACCTCATAAAAGTCTTTGAGAATATGGACAGAAAGAGTTCTCTGTTTATAGCAAACGCAGCATTAATGCACATCTTTCTCTTTTGCATTTTCTTTCTGATCTTTCAGCGTGCAGAACAATTTGCTTGCTAATTCACTCAAAGCTGCTCTTGTGAGTGTGTCTGAACATCCAGTAGAACAGGGAAATGTGCAAGCATAAAAATGCAGAAGCATTTCTTACGCTGTCATTTGGAATTGTAAAACAGGCAACTCCAGCAGAGGGGTTACTTGCATCTGTAGCAGTGTGATGGTGGCTAAGCAAGGGGCTCAAGGTTTCCTCTTGTTGCTCAGAGGTGCAATTGAGGGCAAGATGACATGTGCCCTTTTCAATGCACTAAATTAGCAGGAGAGGTCCTTCCCCCGTTAAAAACTTTATTTCTTTCCTTCACTTCTTGTGGTCATCTGATGTGTTATTATGTTCTAATTCCTAACCTCTTCTAGTTAAAGTGACTATTTTTATCTCTGGACTTTGCTTTGATTTTGTGTTATAGGATTGGTGAACCAACAAATTCTGATTAATTTGGAACCACTGTCCTCATATATAGCAAAAACTTCTCATTCACTTTTTCTCTTGATGGTTTCTCTACAGGCTTATTTTCCTGCTTGCTGCAGGCTGATTCATATTGATGATTGATTCATAAAGCACAGAGATGTGCTTTGCAAGGTCAGCATCAGCAATGTTATTACTGTGTGCATAGTTTATAATCCCAACAAACATTTAAAACATTAAGCACAGAGGGATGCCTTGTCTGTTAATTGGAAATCTCCAGGTCTCTTTTTTTTTTTTTTTTTTTTTTTTTTTTTTTTTTTTTANTGAATGTGTTGCTAAAAAGCAAGCACTCATGAGCTGAGAGGCAGGTCTTATTTGCATTGTCCTTCACAATAGATTATGGTCAGTTAAATTGAGTCATTACTGATGATGACTGAGTGTTATTTGTACAAGCAGAAACACTATTATGTCTTACACTCTGAACCCAGCTGAAGAATTTGGGAAAACATGTTTGGAGAGCCAGAATATTTGTGAAGTAACATGGAATTAAAACTGTTCTGGAAATACATGCTCTTAGGTCTCAGTCGTGAGTTTATTTTCAGCTCTTTGTGACAGGATTTAGCTGGCAAAGTGTATAATATGCAGTCTACTCAGACATCAGAGGGCTTGCCTGTGCCAGTGAATTTGTGTTCCCTCTCTGGGTAAAGTGGAATCTTGAATTCTGTGAAGTGTCTGAGAACTTCATTATTCACTGAGGTCAAAATAATTTCATTCAGTTGAGGCTTCCTGCCTTACTAACTAATGGCCACCTCTCTCTCTAAAGGTATTATGGGGAGAAAATCTGAATTGTTCAGGAGAAGAACACACACATTTGCCACTTAGCTTATGAAGGAAGACAGTAGATCTGATGACCTGAGCTCTGTTCTGGGTGAGAAGGAAGAAGCCTGTCCCTGTGAGGAAAAGGACTGCATCAAGCAGAATATTCCTTACTGTGAGAAGACAATATCTGCTCAGATTTCCCATGCGAATTAGAGAGATCTGGTAGGTCTCTGTCTCAGTGATACATGTAGGTAGGATTTTCTGTGTTATGTGTTTCAAGTGTTTACCTTGGATGTCTTGAAAAAGAGAAGAGGATAGTAGAGCTTCAAAGAAACTAAAGGCAATTTGACAATATGGAATGCAAGAGAGCATTATCAGAAGGAATAACATAGCAAAAAGCAGGATGTATATATGTAAACACAAGTTCATACCTGAAGGACTAATGTATATATTTGAGGTAAAGTATGATGAGAAAAACAGGTAGATGGGAAAGAAAAAAGTTTATGCAGAGTAAACGTCAAAGAGATGGTTCAGTATCTTCACATTATAACAAGTTTCTCTTCAGAAAATGCTGTTCCATTAGAGGTGATTTCAGCTCAATGATTTGGTTTTTAAGTGTGGAAATGAAAGTGACAATTTTTTTTTTCCAGTTTTCATTTTGTTTTAAACAAATAGAGTTATAAAATACACTTTAAATTAATTCTGAAGGAAAGAAAATACGACATTTTTGTCAATTTAATTTAATTGAAAATACAAATTTGTTTGGAAACTTTGGAATCCAAATTGCAGCATTTTTCAGAGTTGTAAACAGTGTATTTGATAGAGTTGGTGTTTGTTTTTTGTTTGTTTGTTTGTTTCCTTTTTCTCCTACATTCTGGAATATAGAAATCTCCAGCCAAAACACATTCTGTTCTTGCACAGTGCCTTAGTTGCTGTAATCTCTGCAAAGCTTTTCCATTTGCAGCTTTGCAGCCTGACTTTGCTCACAGTTCGCTGCAGCTGTTCACCCAGCCTCTTGTGGCAGGGCTTTCTAGAGCTGCCAGGGCAATATTTTTTCCCTTCTTTTTTTCCTGCTGTTGGTTTCTCATGGTTTTCCTCATGGTCTTACACCTGCAAGCCCAGATACTGATCATATAGATCATTCTCATGGGATGCATTTGCCATTGACTTTTGGAACCACCCTTCCTGCCCTTTTCCTACACCTTACCGTATGTATTTCATTTTATATTAGTGGAAACCAAAACCTAAGAACACAGCAAAGTAGACAGAGGTCATCTAGATACCTGTCCAGGATTATGAAATGAAAAAAAAACAAAAAAGCTTAGCACTAGTCCACGTGCAATGCTTGTGCCCAAATAAACATGATCCAGCCAACACAAAATGCATCGTAAATGGGAACAGCCCACAGGATCTGGAGCAAGTCCTGATGGAAGGTACAGAGTGCTGGCGGACAAGGATGGCAATGGCTTGTCACCATCACTGTCACAATCTGCTGTGCTAGAGAGGCAACAAAGGGGAGATGCTTTCCTGGTGATGACTCCCAGCTGGCTACAGGGAGGGCCTGGCCTTGCCTTGCCTTTTCTCTTTTTTCTCTCATTTCACCTTATTTTTAATGCCTTTTGTAACTTTGAGGTAGATGCATGCCTTCACTTCCTGATCCCACTAATAAATCTTTATGCATTAATCCTATCTCAATATCCTGTATGCAACACTTTTTCAAGCAGATGTACTTGAGTAAAGGCTGACGTTTTGTAAATGTGAATTATTGCAAGACACCCTTACTTTGAGTAAGACAAACACATCTCTGTCAAACTCTTCCTACTTTTCTCCCTGCAGGATATAATAGGAAGCCAAGAATTTATGTCTCTTTATGTGGATTGTGTCATGCATTCCTGTTGTTTTTTCCCTACACAGAGTGAATTTCAGCTTGAGAGGAGGACTGGGCAAACCTGCACAGTCACAGCAACAAATGCCAATAGGTAACTTGCCAGGAAAGATCAAAGCTGGCAAGGAGAGCCAAAAAAGCAAGCTGTTCCTTACCCTCTACCCATCACTGCCTGCTTGTTCCCATACATTTCTACAGTACTTCTAGTTTTAAACATCTTTTACATGAAGCAGTCCAGGTCCTCTGGCAGTGCTAATATATCCCTTGGCTAATATGGACTAATAACCAGCTACAGGTGATGGAAAGAATATAGTGATTGTTGGTGAGACTCAGATTTTGGGTCAGCCAGAACGGGTTTCACCATTCTTATTGTAGGTTACCACCCAGAGAGTTTATATGACCTATTTATGTGGGACTGCATCTTCTTAACTCTGTGAGAAACACTCCTATATGCTGCTGACGGAGTGGAAAGGATTGATCAGCTTCTTGAAGTTTGTCTGCCTCTCTGGGCAATGGCTGCAAAGGTAGCCTAAGTGACTGATTAGACACTTAAGTTTTAGATGGCTAAAAGTAGGTAAGGTGAATCCCGGTCTAAGTGCTCTACTCCTCTATCTTATACTTTTCCTAAACAATGTTCCTGTTCAGGCCTCATCTAAAGAGTATATAGCAGCACTGTGTCCTAGCAAAACATTTGCTTCTGCTTTCCCTGAAGTCTCTACGAAATTTTCTCTGCTTTTTGTAAGTGCAGAATCAAGTCTACAGCTCCTTGTTGTTTGGGACAAATGCAAGTATTAAATAGGAAAGACAGATGCTGCTGTCCCAGAAGCAGAGCATATTAAAGGACTCTCAGCCTCCGCCTGAGCAACTCCCACTCCCTGTGCTTCTCTTGGCTGCCAATTTCCCTCCCCACCCCGGCTGTGCAGGAGATCACACAGGGTAATTATGCAGGTTTGTTTATTTCCACTTCTTAACCTAACCAAGAATTGATCACTCTTACAAAGTAAGTTACCACCCAGGGGATGGAAATAGAGCAGCATTTTTCTCCTGATTGGGCACACCTCATTAGGTCCAAGACAGCCTTTGGCTGGACTCCCTGCCAGGGGTAATTGGTAGTGACAACAGTATCATTTTGCCACACACCAGTCAGCATTCAGGGGAGCAGCCAGATCAGAGAAACAAGCAGGAGGAGGTGAATCAAAAGATTACAGAGCTATCACAAGATTAGTAATTAAGTAAGACCTCCAGAAAGGAGTAGCTTAATTTCATTAAAAGCTGTTGAGGACAGTCATCTGTCAAAAGTAACAGATGACTAAGCGTATCATTATGAAGTGCCAGTTAATAGAATTAGCAGCAGACGACAGAAACTTTCAATCTTGGCTGCAAATAGAGCTCAATAGAAGAGACAAGCCAATCTAACCTTTATTTTTCCTCCTATCTATTAGCCAGGAAGTCTTGTAGGTGCGGCGTTTTTTCTCACACTGTAAATAAACTCCGGTGTGTTGCTTACTGGTGACTCCAGCAAGGCCTATGAGATCTTGATGGACAGAGTTGATTGTGAAACCAAAGAAGGGGGCTATATTTAGCATATAGTCACTGTGAAACTGCAGATAAAATTGTCAGAGTTGATACAGCAAGACTAGACTGACATTGCTCTGATCCAGACTGAAGTCTGCTTTATTCTGTAAGCAATATCATTTGACCTTACTTGTCCCATATACAGATGATCTTGGTGCTTTGTATGCACTTGAAATATCACAATGGGCAAATTGTTCATTTATTTCTAACAAAAAATGTGTTAAATATTTTCAAAAGCTTCCTTGCTTGATTTACAAGTAGAGATCCCGAGTATGAACAGAATCTAGAAATATTTTGATGATGATTTCCAGGATTATTCTAGCAATTTGACTGTAATGTAACAACAGAATTGTCTCCAAATTCTGTAAAGCAAAGCAGTTAACTTATTTGCAGTAATATGCAGGAAAACCTGTGTAGTACCACCACTGGAGCCCACACAGAGATAAAAGCAAAGACAATGCCTGTCATAAGGAGCATAAAATCTGAATATCATACTTAAAGGATTTGCCTGCGCAGCTTTGCACTACTATAACTACATTATATACAGAGCTGCTCAATGTGTGGACCAGCCAAAACACACTAAATACATAGTTTTGATTAGGCTTTGCATCATAAACAAACCACGTACCACAGCACATTGCCAAAAGATGCCATGTGGTTGACGAAGGAACATATAAAATTAGAGCTTTTGAAAAAAATGACTTTTTTATGTCAATGATGATGAGATTGAAAAAAGATTAATTAACCATACAGATGTCATTATTAATACTGAGTAGGAAGGGAAATCCGTGTTCTATGAAAATTTGATACTGAAAAATATACCATTTCTTTCAAACTGTGATGGAAATTGAAGCTGTTCTTTAATTTATTTTTAATTGTTGAATTGTATTACATTTCACCTCATAACAAAAATTATTAAATGGAAAACTATAGTTTTATTTCTGAAAAGAAGCTGAAATCCTCTGTTTTGACAGTTCTGTAATATTTTCCTTAAAAATTGTGTAAAAAGCTCAGACAGAATGGCCTACTCACATAAATTATTTTTTATTTTATAAATCAGTATTTTCTGACAAGAAATGTCAAAAAAATCCTTCTTGTTCTAGTCAATACAAGTTCTACAAGAACATGTCTAGAATAATTCCACTGTCTATAATTGCTTGTAATTTTCGCTCTTGTAGAAGAGGTCACAATCATGTTGCTTGAAATTTTCTTGAAGCTGTGTAATTCATTTAAGCTTGCTGATATAACATTGCTATATTTTCTCTGGTAGAGGTTTATTTTTGTCTAGAATGTGGAAAGACATTTTTCCTTCTTGTTACGAAATTTTCTAGATTGTTAGTCTCTTCTTCCTCTCTAGCTTTTCTGTTCTCCCTTTTTATTTTCATTTATTCTAACCTTATTCCATTCCCTTGCATGGCACTGGCGTCACCGTTCCCCCTCCTTTGCCCCCAGACATTAGAAGAGCAAGGAGAGCTTTCATTTTCTAAAAAATTGAACTGTAGGTGGAAATATCACGGAAACACATCTTCTCCTCTCTATATTATTTGAGGAAGGAGGCACAGGGCTTGACTTCACTTGGAAATGTATTTTTTTTACTTTCTGTTCATAAACCATGGGCCCAACATGTCTGTGTAAAATATGCTTTGCTTTATCTTTCCCTTATGTATTCCAGTGTGCTTCATTTACTGAAGTGGGCACCTTTAAGGCAGAGCCAGCAGCTCTTTTGAAAAGGAAGGAGAAAATACTACCTCCACCAAAGTGGCGGTACATCTACATCTATAGCTGTAGAAATCGTAAATGAGGACACCCACTGCCACCAAGCTGCCCTTTCAAACTTGACTGATGGTGGGTAATGACAGATGCATTCAGGACAGCATGTCAGAGAGCAATATGTAGGCAGAAATACAGCAAATTATGATGAGCTGGACAAGAAGTACAGGGTCCTGAAATAGTCTTAGCAATAGACTTGCTCTACAGCTTTTAAGTTTTGTTGTTCCTGTGCCAAAACAAACACCTAGAGAAGTCAAAGAGGAAATGTGTATTTGCATTCTTTAGGGACATGGTGAGAGAATGCCTTCAGCATGCCTGCTCCCCTTACGTACCCTTCCTCTCCATAAAGTAGATATGAATCCCGTGCTATTTGCACAGACTGTATTTTGCCTGCCTCTGTGTTTCCTTGCCTACAGAAAGTCTTGCATGGAGTCTTTGCTGTCTGCCCTTTCTTGTTTTGTTCTGTGCTGTGGCTATCAAATCAAAGAGTTCCTGCCAAGGTGCCATCTCCCACTTATGGGGTTGTTTCTTTTACCTGGCTTTATAAGCTCTTCTTGTTAACTACTTTTCCGTAGCATGTGAGAAAGGTAGCCCTTGCCTCTAAGCCTTATTTCACATGGAATAAACCTATGTTGCACAAACAGCAAGAGGGGATTTGCCCGTGCTGTGTCTTTAATCCTGTCTAATTCAAAGCAGATGGCTCTGAGAGTTGTGCAGGAGGGAACCCACAGCGTGAGCCTGTTCACCCCCACACCGGGGTCTGCTTGTCCTCAGCGGGATGCTCCCCAGCCACCCACACAGGAGGCTGATCTTCACTGTCCTCCACTGTCCCCCCCTGGTAACGTCTTCCCACCGGCCTGCCTCATCTCATTATTTATAATCTTCTGGAAGAGGTGGTTAACCTTAAACCTTCCTCTGTCCCATAAAATCTCATGACCTCACTGTGGAGGAGGGATGCGATCCAGTTAGTGGCTTAACAAGTGGGGATGCCAGAGCTCTCACTGAGGTGAGGAGCTGCAGGTGCAGCTGGTGATGCTTGCCTTTGATTTCAGTGTCGTACAGCTGACTCTCAGCTCTGCCAGATGCTGTTAAAGACAAAGGCAACAGGCTGCAGCTAGCTAGGCTTTGTTCTCAAGCGACGAAGGATGTGGTTTCCTTCTGATACAGTCTAGTAAGGATGAATGATCTCAAGTTTTGAAAAATCATGAGCTCCACTTCCTCCAACCCAATCACAAGATGCTATGGTGCTAAAGTGATATATTCAACACTTGAATTACCTTCTGATTTTCAAATTTAGTCGAGGTTTCTTGCCTCAGTTAGGATGGGTAAAAACTTTTTTTTTAATAGAAGCTGACAATCTGTCAGAATAATACAAGTATAGGACCCTTATGAAAGACACTAAATATAGCAAGCATCATGATAAGAATCACTGACACTGAATCCATTTTTTGCCCTGAAGCTTGCAGAATGACAACACTTAGAATTTTTATGCCAGCAAGAGTAGCTCCAGATCCTATCATTATTTACCTAAATGAAATGTATAATCCTTTTACTAGAACATTTTTAGCTAGAAATCAATCCTATTAATTTAGTGGATTCAGCCCAGGTATTTGTTCTATTCCCATCAATCTGGTATCTGAAAAGCCTGTAACATTAAAGAGTTTCACAGTGACTGCCCATTGGCAGTAATTAAAATAGCCTTTTCTTTCCATGAAGAGCAGATTGTTCTGTTTTACATATGATTTTACACTTTTTAGTCTGCCACTTGTGGTCTGTCAACACTAGAAGATTATAGGAAGACCATATTCAATGAGATAATACTTGACCCTGAAAATAGGTTGGTTTGTGATTTTGGTCATGAATTGTTCAGAGTAAAATCAGCTATTCAAAATAAGAGTAAAATCAGAGTAAAATCAGCTGTATAAAATTGAAGTGTATTTATGATCTCTGTGCTGGAGGACAAAAAGTACCTTTTGCTCCAACAGAACAGGAATGCTAACATCTGTAGGTAAAGACTAGAGATAGAATAGTTTGTTCAGGTCTTCTATACCCACAACATTGAAGACATGAAAAATGAGACCAGGAGACAGATAGACATGAACAACGAGATGTTTAAAGTGTTGAAGAAATACTGCATGGGTCACCTCCTGGATTTAGAGATTTGAGAAGCAGACTCAGTAGTCTGGATGCTTTTGTGAATCTTATTTATTTGTCTTCACAGTTAGGTGGCATAACTTTGTAAATGCCCTGTCTGTCCTAACAAGCATATGATCATAATGCACAGTTAAAAAAACATGAATGACATGTGATTAGTCTCCTGTTAGGATGGGCTTATTGATTCGTGAACCAGGTCCAGGTTTCAGGAAAGTCTATATATAACAGATTCAATACTATGGAACCACAAATATGAGATGATAACATGGTCATCAGCCCGAAGGACTGTGGATAGTTCTCCAGGTAATCAAAGTTGTGTGATATTCTGGACAAAGAGATCTTGACCGTTCTGCATGAATGGCTACTTCTTCATTAAATACAAGCTGTCAATTTACATCCTCTGTCACTAGTATTTTGCAGTTCTGGCCACCAGACTTCTTCGTCATTCCTCAACCAACCACTCTTGTGATTTTATGGACCGAAGCAGGAAACTAACTACATCTTCTGTCCCCTCTCTCAGGTTCCCTTCTGTATGGGATACCCAAATATCACTGTGTTCAACTGCTGTCCTAAAAATGGCAAAAGAAATTTGAGCCTGGGGGTTTAACAAGGAAACATATTAAAATTCCCCAAGACTCAGCAAATACACGTTGCTTCACTCCAGCAAACAACCCCTAGAGCTCCTCTGTGAAATAATTTGTGATTGTGTTGGACAAATCTACTTTGTTTCTCTTGATTCAGAGATCAAAGTTTGGAGTACAATTCTTTGTACATTTTAATACATAAATCATTTCCTGCTTCAGAGGCATGCACTTAAAGGGATGGGAATTGGCCACATATACATGAAAGTGTGTCTATTTTATGTCTACATTTCCCAGAAAGCAATCAGAATGAAGAGCAGAATACCCTATTAAAAGGTACTTCTGAGAGGGATAAACTTGGCAATTACAGACTCAAATTCCCATGCACCAGGTGGGGATGAACTTAAAGAGATCCAGCTCTGATAAGTGCTCATTGCTCTTGAGTTTAATTTCACTCTTCTGCTGCACAGTGTTGAAAAGAAGAAAGTCATGGGAAATCCATGTAAACCAAACGTGACACACAAGCAGACCCTTACGGGTGCCTTTGTAAAACACTCTCAAAGCTGAAAAGAATGTAACTCAGGTGGGTGCTTCATGGCTTCTCAGCAGGAGAGCTATTAGAGAGCATTTGTCCTGAAAGGCGCCCCTCATTGTCATGGTTCTGCACCTGGTGAATGAAAGGTTGCAAAAACTCAGTCCCTTTTAGCTGAACACCGCAGAAATCCCTGTTCCCTCCCTTTAGCCTCTTGGTTGTGCCCTGGAGGGAGCTGCTGACTGCAAGTGTGTGATAGCATGTGATAGCAAGGATGAATGAAATATGAAAATGTGAAGAGACCTTTGCAAAACACCACTGCTACACATGCAGGTCAATAAGCTCTCCTTTCTTGTCCTGCCTTGCTGCATTCTTTTTCCTGCCTCATACTGATGTGGTTCATGTTGGTCTTGCAGAACTAGGATACCAGTCCTTGAAGTTTTTTGGGTAGCCAGTTGCCGCTAAGAAGAAAAAGGAAAAGATACCTAAAGGACAGCTAAGCAGAGTCTAGAGTTCTTTTATTTTTTAAAAAGAGATATGCATTTGGCAGGAATGAAAGGTATAGGTAATAAAGATGTAATGGAATAACATTTAGTGCAGAGCATCTGAGTTCAGGTCTCCCCTCTGACACTGTCCCCTTCAGGGACCTTGGTCACTGTATTTGTCTTTGGTGCAGAAGAATGAGAAAAGTGTGGAAATACCAGGAAACTGGCACTGGAGAAGAACATAATTACTATATGTGTATATATGTATATGTATGTATACACATGAATGTATACATAATTTTATTTATCAGTGTTGGTTTTATTCTAGGCATTTCCAAATAACCTGTATATTTTCACATATATATGGAAAAGAAACAAAACCCTACAAATATATACAGAGCTTTGTTTCACACCAAACCTTCATAAAGGGTGTCATGAAAGAAAACAAGTGTTTTGAAATCTCCTTTTGAAATAGCATCATAGTTGCACTATTAATATGAGGATCAATGCAAATCTGTCAGGTCTCTGAGCATTCAGTCCCAGACAGGGAATATATATTCCTGTATATATATCTACCAGAGATAAGAAGTATAGTAAATTGAAACAGACAGTTTGTATGTCTTCATGCAAACAAAGAGAAAAAGAAGGGAAGAGACATCGCTGGAGAGGCAGTGATCGTACTTCACTTCCATCATTTCTTACTGCAGAGTATAAGAAATGCCTGTGGAAATCAGCTGGAGTCCCTCTTGCTACCAGTGATCTGAGGACTGTGTTTACATCTGATCTTCTGACAATGTCAGAACCACATGGTGGTCAGACAGGGATGGAAACTGTTGTGTTTTACTTTTGCTTCAGTTCCTGAAATCTGTACACTCTGTAGCAGAATAGTTGTTTGAGTACACATCACAAAGACTACTGAAGAAATATATTTTGACAGAAATTGAAAAAATTATGCTGTGCAGGTGACTGCTAAAATGAAAGCCCCTTTTTTTTGCCTGCCTCCTATCCCCCACACATGGGGAAATTTCCACCCCATCTCACTCCAGGGTCTCCTGCCAAGCCCAGCATTATCAGGCCATCCAGGCTTGGCACCCTGACATCATGGTTGTGGGAAACCTCAAGAAACCAGGAGAACTGTAAAAAATGCAGATTATGTCCCAGAAATCTGGGCAGTCTCGTACTTCTGCAGTCTGGGGAAGGTCCTAACAAAGTTCGTGTAATCTGAATTCACCCAAAATGCCTGCATTTCAGTCATGCTTTTCTAAGTGTTGCAGAATGTGTCTAGAGATTTTTAAGCATGAGGAGCAGAGGTTGAATCTCATACAGTGTAAGAAAGGGGAGAATGTTGTGGAAGAGACACTAGTTCAATGTGCATCTAGTGATTTGTTTTTCTGTCCTCTCTCAAGCAAATTAGTTTTTCTAGGTCACCAATTTTACTCTTAGGCCCTGGAGGCCAGATTCTTCATTTGGGATCAACTGGCAAAAGTCCTCTTGATATTATACCCATATATACAAACTGAGAAACTTCCCTGATGTCTCTGGCATTTCTTCACTATGTTTTAAAAGGATTCTAAAAAAATAGGAGTAAAGTAAAACTTGAATACAGACTAATTCACATGTTTTTATAAGGTCTTGCAGACTTCTCTCCACAAACCGTTAAGTCCTAATTGCCTCACTAATGTTATTTTATACAGTAAGTGTAGCTCCCAACTCATGATATTATGGCACCCAACGGAATGAAAGCAGGCACTTAGTTTTACCACACTCTCTGCTGTAACCTTTTCAATCCGTGATTATTATTCTGTCAGCGCGCCCTTGTTCATTATTACTTAAAGGTATTGTCCCTTCCACCAGGATGACATGCTGTTGTGTAAATTAGAGCCATAACTAACCTGGTTCAGTGCTGAAGCAAACACCTTTCCTCTGACAAGCTATGAATTAACGGCTTCTCTTGTCCCTGTGGAAGGAGCCTCTCTCCTTTATTCCTAATAAGGGCAATGCTGAGGTGGATTTAAAAGGTTCTTTTCTCTGGAAAAGGTTTGATCTGTGATAATCTCCTATAATCTGAAGACTAGGAGCAAACTCAGCATTAGGCCTGGATTGGAAATCCCCTCTCTTTTTTTTTTTTTAATTTCAGAACTCATTTAAATACAATCCCTTCCTTTCGTCTTCCATAAGGGACATTAAGGAAATGTCTTTCCAATTACGATTCAGATTGGATTAATTATTATTAATCTCAGTTCCAGTAATTGCATTCCTTCTTCACAGCCCTTTTAGAACTCATACAGTGTTAGGTTACAGACTGCATGTTAGAACTATATACTAGTCTCACATTTGATTTTCTTGCTCCGTGTGTGCAACAGATGCTGTGCAGTTCAGGAAACATCATTATTTCCATTTTAACTCACCATTAAATCTCTTAGAATTGCATTTTCCAAAGAAGTCATTCAGTGAACTTGATTTGTTTTGTTCTTGTTTTGTTTTCATTCATGAGTTACTTCTGACCCACCCTAATTTTAGCAAATATTTGTTTCATTTGCACATCATCTTGGAGAAAAACATTTTATGCTAGGATTTATGCTTAGATTGCTAATTTCAGCTATTACATTCCCCATAGAGCTATTTGTGATAGATCAAATGTTATTACTTCTACTCCCTTACTGGATGAGAATAATTTTTTCTATGGCTAAGTAATGAAGAAGATATGATGAACAGCAAATAATGAATGGAGAATACTTGTACTCATGTGGGAGTACTATGTGCCAATACAGGAAGCGGTAAAAGGACCATTCCCCACACATTCATATGAACGAAAAATAATTGACATGAATATACACAAACTGAAAATAGACAAGCCACACTGGAACCAGACACATTAAGAGTCTGGCTAGGTTTTCACCACTGCAGGTGGTAAAGAGAGCCTCATCAGCTGCTTTTTAACAAGTAAAAAGTATCAAGGAGAAAAATAATCAAAGATTACTTTTACCAGGAAAAGACCATACCTCAACTGTTTTGGAAAGGTCTACTCAACAAATCTTGTTGAGTGAGCTGAGGATGACAGAGAAGGAGACAAAAACATAGTCCTGTAGAACTGTCGCAACCTGTAAATCTGCTGTAATTTGTACAGGTCCCTAGCACTGGCTAAACTATATAGGAGATTACAGTGCAGGCTAAAATCAGAAAAAACACAGATCTACCTCTGTTTAACACATTCCAGGTTGAAGTTTTGTGCAGAAAGCATATATGAATACTTCAGCCAAGAGTTATTTCATATTTAGCTTTAATTATCCCACTGCAGACCAGAGATTTATCTTTATATGTTCTGGAGGGGATTTGGCCTAACATACAGGATTTCATGCCAAATAGAAGCACAGCCTGGCTGTACTCACCACAAGTATCATGGATAAAGAGAACACTGCTTTCCATTTACAGAAATGAAGTTACATATATATAAACTAAATATATAATAATTTACCTTATTAGAACTAGTCTCAAAAATAGCCAGAAGAGGGTGAGGCCTCTGAAGGGTATGAAAACCTCTCCTCACTAAAATGAGAACCAGGTCACCTGTCCTAGAGATTAATTGGGAAGCTCTTCACCAGGTGTAATCCATATTAATGCCAGATATAATTTAAAGGTAGTGGCATTAGCAGTAAATCTAACATACCTGACATAGTAATACCTTTCAGCTGTTTGAAAACTGGGTCACTAATTTGATATTCCTGAAGGGAAAAGAAGAAGAGGCATGAGTTGTCCCCTGGTGAAAGAATGACAAGCAAATGGGTCTGTCTGGTCAGTGCTTTTATGGTCTATTTATTTGTTTGTTTGTTTTTTTGTGGATTTTTTTTCCTGAAATTGTCCAGAAATAGCCATCATTGAACTACTTACTAATCAAAAGTGAAGATGTAGCAAGGCCCCAAATATTGAAGTGTGTTCATCCCATTTCTTGGAAAAACAGTGAATGATAGCAGATGCTTCTCAGGAAACTTTGGCCCTCTGTTTGTGAGTGATGAAGGAGCTCCATTCAGCTGATCATTTCGTTACACTGAATAATTCAAACATCCATCACTGGAGACAAAGAAAAAAAATTGTGGCAGGGTACCTGAGAAAGCAGCATGGCCAGAAAGTGTGTTGGCCAGGTTCAGCCTGCTTGTTCTCAGTGTTACTTTATTGTGTCACAGAACCACAGCGGTTGGAAGGGACCTTTAGAGATCATCTATTCCAATCCCCCTGCTTAAAGCAGGTTCCCTGCAGCAGGTTGCAGAGGACTGTGTCCAGGCAGACTTTGAATATATCCAGAGAAGGAGACTCCACAGTCTCTTTGGGTAGCCTGTTCCAGTGTCAGCTGGGCTTAGGTGTACAGCAAATTAAAAATAGCCTCTTTCCTGAAATCAAATCATAAATTAGTGAAAAAAGGGAATGGAGAAGGTAAGAAATGTGGAGGAGAAGAGGTGGTGAGTCCCAGAAAGCCTGTTTAGAAATATATGTTCACAAACTTCATCTGTTAAAAGCCAATCTACAATGGCAGGAGGGACCTCCTTATGGACTGAGGTACTGAAGGGGTCTGTAACCTATGCTTACCAAGGAAGGACTGGTCCCTCAGCCCCATTCAAGCTCACGCTTAATGGTCATACTGGAAGAAGTCCAGCTTAGGTGGCTCTGACCCTCAGACACTGGCCCGCCAAGGCTGGCAGCAGCACACTGATTTGGCCACCCAGGGTGCAGATGGCTGTAGCCAAGGAGTTGCAGCCAAAAATGTAATGCTGTCATCTGTATTCATGACTTCTAACCAATGCTAACCATTAGCCAACACTCAGCATATCACAGGCAGTTACATTTCAGTCATTTGAATCTGTGTAGTCATTTTGGATCTGTTTGTGTAGGAACCCAACTGAATAGCAAACTGAGGCTCTGTAGCAGCTGTTGGAAACATTTGTTCTTATGGCTCCGGACAGTTTGCATTTTCATGCACCTACTGATCTTTGCATTGGCCTTGCAACCCTGTTTTAAAGGTCCACAGTCTCACTGGGGTTTCTTCTAAAGAAGTCTGTTATCTTTTGTCTTGTATTAAATAAGACAACAGATAAGATAATGTCTCCTATGGACATCAGTTTCTTTGGACCAAAATGGTATTATACTGAGTGTTTTTTTTGTCTCTTTTCTCCAGATATTACTATATGATCTGGCACAGTGCAATGAAGTCTCCTGGAAGATGGGATTCTTTTGCGATACAAATTTTGCGTTATATCCAGAGTGGTTTTAGAATGGAAGAAAGAATATCTGGTCTTCTGTTTCTCAAAATCGTGTGAGAAAGACACTTTTTTGAGGTGATGGTATTTTTTGTTTGGTTGATTGGTTTAGTTTGCTTTTGTTTGTTTGTTTGTTTGTTTTTGTGCTTTATGCCACAGAGTTTATTATTTGATACAGTTACTTCTGTTTCTATTCTGTTGCTGTACACTTCGATCTGTGTTTAGTTCAATAGTAAGACACACGGGGTGCATTCTGGCCTTCTTGCAGAGGAGGAATGTTTGCATCATCTCTGCAAATACACATCTGACAGTTTCCAAACTCCTCAGGCAATCCAGTGTCAAATGACGAGGGATTTTTCACAAAGTCCTGTTTGAGAGGCTCAGAGGCAGAAACCCTAAAAACGAAGAGTCATTCAGAGCTCACTTTTGTTCCAGTTTTGATTGTCAGAGTATGAATTTCAGAAGAAATTCTCTGCTTCCTTGTGGAGATTAGGATAAGGACTCAATCTCTCAGGGCAGAGCTCTAGGCAGTTCTCCTGAAGGTACCTTCTTTGAAATGACCAGTGTCAAACACTGTCACAGGGTACTGGGATAGAGCAATTTATTGGACTAGCGAGGCATAACGTGTTCTACATAGCTATGCCTCCTGCCCATGCTGTGACCTGTGCAGTGATCCCCTTCTGGGTATCCCACTTCATCAGGGCCTGCCTTTGTGCATGACACCGATTCCAGCAGTGACTGGCACGCATCTGTCTGCATCTGTCGGCTCATGTCAGTCCAATGAGTGCCATTTTTCTGTCTATGGTACATCAGATTTATGGGCCTAATTATTTGAAGTTTCACATCTCTGAGTCATGTTCAAAGGAAGGAAGATTAACACATCCTCTCACTGGATTTATGTTTCAGTCTCATTACCATAGGGTAAAAAGTAGATATGTCACAGCATGCAGCCCTGCCTATGCCTTCTCAGGTGCTACATTTCATACCAATGTACCAATAACATTGGCAAAGAAGACCAACTTTTTTTTCTGTGAAGACACTTATCTTGTGATTTGACCCATAAATGGTACAGGCGGTAATTGGTATTAAAATATTAAAATAATAATTATTTGGTATTAAAATATTCCTGCATTAGTAATTGAAGAAATGAGGATAGGAGTATTAATACTTTCAGAATAAATTAGTTCCACTGAAAGGAGCTTGAGATATGTCATTAGAGGCATCCATTCAATTTGCCATTGCTTGAAAAATATTATGGGCGAACGTGGGATTGGTGTTGGAACTAGATGATCTTTAAGGTCCTGTCCAGCCCAAGACATTCTATGCTTCTACATATGTCAGCATAGCATTGTTAGAGTTGCCAGCATATTCCTGTGGAGCTCTGCTTTTCTTTGGCCAAGATTTTATTTGGAAAATTTCATCCAAAGCAGTTCTGCTGTTTGCAAGAGAAAAAGAAGGAAAAAATATGTTCACTTTTCTTATATAATAATAATAATAATAATAAAAGGACATCCTGAGACAGTTTAGTTTTTGAAATGTTTTGGTGGTCATGCTTTGAAGTTCAGCCTGGATAATTTGCAAGAGGACACTGTCTTAGATGTGCCTGGTGCTACTCTTAGGGAATGTTACAGAGACCTGCCCTAGCCAAAAGCCTGTGGAAAACATGCAGGCTGTACATGCAACATGAAGACCTCATTAAATTTGTCAGTAAAAATCTCTGGAGATTATGCATCCTTCATCTCCTCATAGCTCCTGCATGTGACCAAATTACACATGTACCGCCACCACAACAGAGCAACTGATCTGGCTTCAGCTATGAGCTATGGACATTCCCTGTACACGATGGCTACAGGCTATGATAGCTTATCTCGTAAGTGTTCTCCGTAGTTCCCTAGACAACCACCAGGCATCATGGAGGGGTAAAAAATGGATTTGGCAATATAAAAAAAGGATCAGACTAAGGCCAAGTCTGAGATAAAATTGAGGGTAGTAAAAAATATATTCAGGCATGCTCTTGGGATCTGTGGGACCAAGGATTTTCAATTCACAAAGCTAGAACTTGTCAGGCGGATGGCAAGGAACTGGGTTTCAGTAAAGGGATGAATGTGTAAAAGAGGGAGGAAATGAGAAAGATGAGGAGTGCTTAAACACACTTGCTTGGAAAGAAGACTAAATGAGTTCTGCTCAGCCCTACATGATAGAAGCTTTGGTGGCATTATGAGTGATGGGCTTTTTTCAGTCAAAATTCCCTGCACACATGCGAAAAAATCACTATAATGCAGGCTGACCATTTAGCAAATTTCCATGTATCGTGGAAGTCTTGTAGGTAAGTGTGCAGAAAGTCTCTACCGCTAAGGATATAAAAGTACTTTTGCACAAATCCTGATCTGCTGCAGATCTTGTCCTCCCCTGCAAATTGTCTGATGCCAGCCTCTGTACATGCACGGCTGGGGTCTGGCTCCTTTGTTACTGGCCTTCACAGTATCAAGGACAATCAAACTGCGATGCCCGCCCTGGCAACCTGACAAGCAATTAATGGAGCACTCCTCTCCTATATCCAGATTAAGGTTCAGGGACTGTAAAGCCAGAATTTACTTTCTCCTAGTAGATGCTGTGGAATGCCTATGTTTCTGTTTCCCACCAGTTCCCCTAGGCTGTGTCCAGGCCCCTCATATGACTGAGTATAACATCTGCTGCAGCTGACTGCTCCTCCCAAAACAAAGCCAGCCAAAAAACAGATGAACCAGTCTGTCAGCACAAATAGGGACAGTAAATGTAGAACAGTAGCTCCCTATGGCCTCCTTGCCTTCCTGCAAAACACGAATCCTCACAGCCAAGAAATTTATCTATAGCGTGTAGTGGGAGAATCAGATAAACTAATGTCCTAACATAGGAGCTGAGCCTCTGCTGTGGTCATATGAAACCCCTTACCTTCAGTTTAGTTCACCTGAAACACTAAACTCTACCAGCTGGGGTGAGATGCAGATTAGCAACTATTCCTCGTAGAAAGAGGAAGTTTCTGGTTGCTCTTTTCATCCTATCAGTATTTCATTAAAAAAAAAAAAAAAATAAAAAAAAAAGGTCCTTCATTACCAAACAAGGAAATCTGTAGGAAATCTGTATATAACTAACCATAAAACTAAAGAGCACAACATATATATGTGTGCATGTGTTTACATAAATGTGTATGCATGAATACAAATGCAAAAACATGCTGATATATCTATATCTGTAAACATACTTATATGTGTGGCATTTGCCATCTGTTGGCAGTGTAATACTGGAAATAAGCACCTGGCACTGTTTCATATAGTAGGGCCTTTTGACAGCTGATGCTTGGAGATGCTATAACTTTGGGGATTAAGGAGTAATTAATTAGGACTAGATAAACATGCTGCAGAGCACAAAATTCCTGTACTGAAAGGAGGTATTTCAAGGTACGCTTTGATTTTTTTTTTTCATCTAACCTAAAGCTTAAAATCAAACCTAATGCTTTTTGGCGGATGCTCTCATCGTGTTTAGGGCAATTTAAAAGTAAAACTTGTAAGATATTAACAATTTACTTGTTAATTTTGCATTCAGATTATTATTATATCTCCACAATTTCCCAGCTAGTTAATTATAAACACTGAAAATGGAGGGGGGAGAATCGTTGTGAAAAGGTTCCAGAGAAATAAACAGCAAGGGGTAGAAGAGGTGTGCTGCATAAACCATATGGTGTGCTGTGTGTTACCCATGGGTTAATGGGTACAAAGCACTGGAAACAGATGTGACATTCGAGAAATTCAAAGGCTAAAATGTTTTCTTGGTTATCATATGGAATTATTCATTAGCTTCCAGGTTCAAAAGTGTTTAAATCAATGCTGTGTTTATTGCACTCAGATGCCTCCAAGGGCTCTTTTTGGTCATCTGTCTTTGCAGCACTTTGCTGGGTGGAGTATGAGAATTAAACAAGCAGAGTCCCCTAGAACATTATTTTCTTCAGTTTCCAGAGCAAATCAACCTCATGGTGTGGGTTATGGACAAGTTTAGCACAGGAAATGCTACAGCCTTTCCACCTTGCATCATGCAAGGCAGAGATACTTTTCATTGCTTTGTTGTTATGCATTGCTTTTTGAATGCAACCAGGAACAAACAGGGGATCAGGCCTAGCCAGCATGGGTTTACAAAAGGCAGGTCCTGCTTGACCAATCTCATCTCCTTCTATGAGCAGATGACCCACCTAGTGGTTGAGGGAAAGGCTGTGGATGTATGTAATATACCTAGATTTCAGTGAAGCCTTTGACCCTGTCTCCCACAGCATTCTCCTGGAGAAGCTGGCAGCTCATGGCTTGGACAGGTGTACTCTTCGATGGGTAAAAAACTGGCTGGATGGCTGGGCCCAGAGAGTGGTGGTGAATGGAGTTGAATCCAGCTGGCGACCAATCACAAGTGGTGTTCCCTGGGGGCCAGTACTGGAGGTGGTCCTGTTTAATATCTTTATTGATGGTCTGTACAAAGGCATTGAGTGCACCTGCAGTAAATTTGCAGACAACACCAAGCTGGGAAGGAATGTTGATCTGCCTGAGGGAAGGAAGGCTCTACAGAGGGATCTGGACAGGCTGGATCGATGGGCTGAGGCTAACTGCATGAGGTTCAACGAGAGCAAGTGCTGGGTCCTGCACTTCTGTCAGAATAACCCCATGCAATGCTACAGCCTTGGGTGGAAAGCTGTGCAGAGGAAAAGGACCTGGGGGTGCTGGTTGGCAGATGGCTGAATACGAGCCAACAGTGTGCCCAGGCGGACAAGAAGGCCAACGGCATCCTGGCTTGCATTAGGAATAGTGTGGCCAGCAGGAACACGGAGGTGATCGTCCCCCTGTACTCGGCACTGGTGAAGCCGCACCTCGAGTGCTGTGTTCAGTTCTGGGCCCCTCACTACAAGAAGGACATTGAGGCCCTGGAGCGTGTCCAAAGAAGGGCAACGAAGCTGGTGAAGGGCCTGGAGCACCAGGCTTATGGGGAGCGGCTGGGGGAACTGGGGCTGTTCAGCCTGGGGAAGAGGAGCTCAGGGGAGACCATATCCCTCTCCCATATCCCTCTCTGCCACTGCCTGAAAGGAGGCTGTAGTGAGGTGGGGGTCGGCCTCTTCTCCCAGGTAACAGTCACAGGACGACAGATAACAGCCAGAAGCTGCGCCAGGGCAGGTTCAGGTTGGATGTTAGGAAAAGCTTCTCTGAGAGAGTGGTCAGGCATTGGAACAGGCTGCCCAGGGAGGTGCTGGAGTCTCCTTCCTTGGAGGTGTTCAAGAAACGTGTAGATGTGGCACTTAGGGACGTGGTTTAGTTGCCATAGTGGTGTTAGGTTGACAGTTGGACTAGAAGATCTTAGAGATCTTTTCCAACCTTTATGATTGTATGAGTCTGTGAATGAATTAATGAAAATTGTAACCAGGAATTGGGTAGAGATTAGAAATGTATAATAGTTTATCTTCCCCAAAGAGGAAGGAAAAAGCAAATCAGTTGCTGTCCTGTAGAACTTACAGTCAGAAAAGACATTTGAAACCAGAAATATACTCCAAGTCATAAAATTTGTAAGCAAACAATATGGTCTGCTTTGCTACATATATGTACATACACAGATGGACACATACACACACACAAATTTTCATGTTCATATATGACCATTTGGTTCCTAGAAGATATCTTGCGCACTCCACATTTTCATGAGTTTCAGAAATTTTCATTTTGACATCTTATTTATTAGTCTCCAGCATGACATTTTGGCTTCAGATTGTTTTTGTTTTAGCAGGACTAATTTTGTGCAGATTTTCACAGTGAAATCATATCCTGTTCTTTCAATAAGTGACATATCATATTTTTAGAATCAAAGTTTATGTTGCTATTAAACAAGAATTCAAAAAGAATTGACTTACAGGGGTTACATATGCATATACGATTATTTTTTTTCCTCACAGGCTTCCCTTGAAATTCTGTGGAATTTTCACTGTTCAGGCTCTTTTGTAAGATGGCTTTAGTTGCTCTGTGTTGTCTTCTTTGCTATCTACTCTACGTGACCACCGGCATCTAAAGCACAGTTTGTGCAGCTACATGCCATGCTACCACATGTCAACTTATATGCCAGCACTGTTACTTGAGGCCTGCATAAATTTTGCTGTGTAGAGTTGTGGGACCAGGGGACTAAGCCATTGGAGCTAGCCCAGCTCCTCAACAAGGTGTGGAAAATAGTTATTACACTCAGGAAAGTGAGTATCTGTATATAATTACACCAGCTGCTGATGTGCAGTTGACCTCAGAAATGGAGCAAGAAATAATCTATACCCTACAACAGCAGTATAAAGAAATAATCAGAGCTTGGTCAGAATGAGGGGGAGGAACCCTGGGGTCACGTTTGTGTGTTAGAAATTAGGGCATTGATTCAGATTGTAACCTGAAGGACAGTGTTGTCTTGGCAGTGGTGAAGCTCAAATTAGTACAGGGCAAACTGCAGGATAATTTCAGAGGCCTGCTTGATGGCCGTGAGGGTAGGGAAGTGACTGGAGGCACTTGGATGACTCAGCAAGTGCCTAGGCATTGGCACCATCACACCAGGCTGGTTCCATTTGTCCCTCAGGGCTGGTCACTTACTGATTTGTTGTGTAGCTTCCTGTCTCATTTACAAGTTCCTTGGTCCTTTTCCTCCCAATTGCTGGGCACTCATTTCATTTTGCTCACTATGTGCAAATATGCTGACGTGGATTGAGTCTCATTCATTAAAGCTAAATGAACTGAAATCATGATTAACAGTAACAAATACAGCTGTTAGATTGTGCAGTTTATCACCTGCACAATCTTTGGCAACTGTCCATTATTTTAAAGCAGCATCTGTTGACTTGCTCTAATCTTGTATGAGAAAGTGAAATAGATGATTTGTTTTTTTAAAAAAAGAAAAGAGTGTAAGATATTGCTTTTGGAAATTCATGACTGCATATGCTACTAATGTTGATGATGAACTCAACAGCTAAATTAAAAACAACCCACACATCATGCTCAGAGGGAAGCCGCAACTATAGCTGAATCACGCCATAGTGTAACAAGGAAAAGAAAATCAATACATGAACTTCTTTAAGAGTCTTCACTGCAACATAAGTGTAAATGTCATTAATGGTTAATAGGAAGCTGCCATCTGGACAGTTGGATGATGTAAATTCTGGCTCTAGAGGTGTCAATCGTCTTGAAAAGCATAAGAAAATCAGAGACTTTGAAAGATGTTGCAAACAAAGTTTGACTGGATCTCTTTTGAATATATTAATGTTGGCTGTGAGAAAATAACTTGTAAAGTTCGTAAAAAACTTTCCTCTTATTTCTTCACATTTTGGATCCAGAGCATAGATCACTGTTAAAATAAATTAGTAATATAGATCAGTACAAATGTAACCACAGAAAAAAGGTGAGGTGCCCTTTTAAAAGATCTTTTCTCATGCGTTCCAAAAATGTCTGTATTACTGGATTCCTACTTTATACTTACAATCCTGAAATCAAAGATAATTTGCAGGAGAGAGAAAGTAAACAAATTTTTGAGATCATTTTTTTTTAGATAATCACTGCTCCTTATTTCATAGAAGACCACAGAACAGCAAATAAATGAAAAGCAGGTACTTTTCCCCAAGAATGTTTTTACTGTACATTTTGTAGCAAAAAAAAAAAAAAAAGAAAAAAAGAAAAAAGAAAGAAAAAAGGAAAAAATATTCTGATCACAAGGATGTCATTTCTAAAACTCCAGGTAGGAAACATGACAAATACAAGATCAAGTACACAGTCATGTCACAATATATCTCTGCACCTTTAAAAAAAATATACATAAAGTTTTTTTCATGTGTTATTTGCTCTGCGCCTTGCACCCTTTCTCCACACCACTTACAAAATCATAGGAACAATGTGCAATTTCAGAATGGCTTCCAGCAGCTGATCACTGGCAGCCAACAAATAAATAAACAAGACAGTTTCAGTAGCCACCAGAATGCTGGAAATCACAGTCAAGTCACTGAGGACAATAAAGTCACCAAGGACAATGGGCCATGTGCATTCCCAAAACCACAGCAGTGCTCCCAAAAAAGGAATCTGAGAATCAGTTTACAAGCCTAGAAGAGCTCCTGTTCTTAGTTAGCAAATAGCTTAGGGTGAGGGACAGGGGCATTGGGGTACTGGGGAAAGGTTGGTTGTGTGCAAGGGACACATGGGAGAGTCCCTATCCTGTGACACTCAAATTTAACTCATTTTATGTTTACTTGGGAACATAGCCAACCCCCTGAAACACACAAACAATTACATTTCATGTGATGCTAGTGGTACAGTCAAGCTGTGTCACGGAGACTGTACAAAGAGCTTTTGTCACAGTTGGGTGAAAATATGTGTTTTCTTTGTCAGTTGAGCAGAGAGTGACAGTGTGACCTTTGCCAGAAACAACTGATATTCATAATGTAGACTGTTCATAGGAGACACTTTGGTTTTCTCTTTCTTTTTCCTTTAATATGAAATCTTAATAACTACTTTTTGCATCTGTGTTAGCAAAACCCCCACAGATATCAATAGCTGCTGCAATCTGCCTTAAGCACTGACAAGCAGAGAATATGAAGAAGATGGAAGAAAGAGGATTTTTTAAAAAAAACTTATTACCCCCTGGATTTACTTTTTCTAGGACATAAAGTCATGGTATCGGAGGTGGGTTATACAGAACTTTAGAAATTTGACCTTTGTACAGATTGTTCTTTTCATCCAGGGAATTTGATGGGAGAAAACAAAAACAAAAATACATGGAAACAAACTTTCTGCTGGGGAGGAAAAAAAAAAGCCACCAAAAAACAACAAAACAAATCAAAAGCAGTAACAAGGCAAAACAAAACAAAAAATCAGCAAATCCCAACCAAAAGCCCACTTGAAAAGTATTGTTATTTTCCCAGACGTCACAGTTAGCGTTATGAGATTAAGATGAACAATTTACTGTTCTCTGTCCCTGTGGATGCCCTGCCTGTGCTTTTGAAAAAGTCATTCACAATACTAATCAGATCCATCCTAGCACCGGTCTTACATCCACAGAAGTGCATTTCTGTGGATAAAAGAAAAGAAAGATTGCCCTTAAAAAAATGAAAAAGAAATAAAAAAATCTTTAAATTTCTGCCCTTAAATGCCTTTTCATCCTCTTTGTTTAATCTTGTTTGACAGTTCACCAAGAATCTGAGAAACTTTTGGAAAGCAATGCTAAACAGAACTAGTAAATTCCTTGAAATATCCACGCATGTTTCAGCTGGGACCAGACAGGAATCGTGCCATATGTGTCTATTCACATTTCAACACCTTCTTTCTCTTTTAGCATCCCAATCACTTATTTATTTACCTATATTTTTGGCCAGTACAACTGAACTTATTTCCTCCCTTCTCCTTCCAAATGCAGCAGCATGCTGCTGCTGCAGCAAACCACTCTTTATAACACATGACGGGAGAAGATAGGGGGAGACACTGATATTTACACTGTGCTTTCCATTACCCACTCTGAACTCCCGTAAGTCCCTTTGGCCCCTGTTAGGTCATTGTCATCATACTGTAAAAGCATGCCGTTCACCGAGAGGCTCCTCTTTGTCCAAATGTTTGTTATCTTTTTTGGGTAGGTGCAACACTGAGATGTGGCGAAGTCCCCCATGTCAAAAGAATGGCTACGTTTAGTTTTGCCCTCCAGAGGCAACATGAGGAGGCTGCGAAATTTGGACTCCGGCTGGCCCAGCAGTGGCTCTTTGTCCGAGTGGTGGGCCGCCGTGGAAGTTCTGGAGTCTGTCGTCTCCTCCTTTTTCTGACATTTCAGTTCCAGGGAGGCGAAAGCTCCCATTAGCCGGTCAATGTTGTGTTTTGACCTGGAGGGGGGCCTCCACTTACTGGACAATGTGCCCTGTTCACTTTGGAGGCTATAGTTATCACAGTCGCGGCTGTTCAGAGAGCTGGAAGAAGAGGAGATGCTGCTCCGCACAGACTCACAGTTAAACTCCATAAGTTCATTTCTCACCACAACTTTGGGGTTGACTTGGGGCAGGACACCATTCTGAACTGGTTGTGATCCATTTGTCTGGGAGTAGACATTGCTGACGCTGGACATCTTCCCCTGGGAATTGTTGCAGACCTTGTAGCGTACCATGAGTATTACAATGAACACCAACAGAGTTGCCACAATGATGCCTCCAATGATCAGAATCATGGTCCCACCCAGGAAATGGCTGTGCATCGACTGGCACTGAGGGTAGTCTTCTTTGGTGAAGAACTGGGCGCATCCCACAATATTGGTGGCAGTGAGGGTCGTGGCTGTGTCATCCCACATTGCCAGGACACAAAGGTCATAGCCTGTTCCAGAAACAAGGTTGTTTACGACAAAGGCTTTGTTTGTAGCAGGAATCATCCTTTAAGAAGAAAAAAAAAAAAAAAAAAAGAAAAAAAAAAGAGAAAGATAAAAGAAAAATAGGTTACTCTTGACACTGAGGGAAATGAAGAAAAGAGAGTAGAACAGTTACGGGAAAAATGTGTGCACTGGCAGGGAGGAGTCAGAGTCATAAAGTTCAAACAAGCATTCAAACTTCTCCATCCTGTGGGTCCAACATCCCAGTATTCAGTAATGCATCTCTCAGATGTGCAACAAAGGGAATAAGAAGAAACAAACCAAATTAGTCTGCTCTTTTTGTCTCCTCACATGCACCTGACCTAATCTTAAATATATTCAAACTTGAGCAAATAATTCAGAATAAAAATATATGCCTACAAAGAGCAGTTCTTTCTGAACGTGCAGATGACAGTTGCATTTGCTAAGTCTGAAGCACAGTCGTGCCAGTGCTTCCACGGATGCCTGAACATTTACTGTGTAACTCTGGCAAGCTGCTTACCTTGTGAAGACAAGAGGCTACATTTAGTTTTAACATTCCTCGAGAATGCAAGGCAGGCAACCTCTTTTTCTTTTCCCCTTCCCCATCCTCCTACTCCCTCCTGTGGAAAAAGGCTCCTAGAAATGCAGCTATTTGCATTGCCAGAAATTTCTTCTTGCAACCACTTTCCTCTATTTCAGTGAAAAAGAAATATTGTCATGTAAATTTGGAAGTATGAGTGTGGAGAGATAGGAAGATGTGGGGATGGCAAAAAAATATATATTTATTTTAAAATGAATAAAAAAAAATCAAGTCAAATTCAAACCCAGCTATACTATAGCAAGTAATTTTTCTCCAAGTTTGGGTATTAATTGATATTTTTCTTTGCTGCCAAAACTTAACAAGTCATTTGAACTTATGCAATATTAGAGCATTACTAGCCTTCAAAATTAGCTAATGGGAATGAACATGTCCTACCCCCATACCAAACTGGTGAAAACCACAGGACACTAGATGCAGATGATGAAGAACCTCAGATTCAGTGACTGGTAGGTAGCTGAGAATTAAACCAAAAAAGGTACCCCTTGCTTTTTTTCTCTTTACTGCCCCAAAACAGTCTTGAGGGAGAGAAAATAGCTGAGATTAGAAACAGCCCATACTGACTTTGGGATGATCTTTAGCACCAGCAACGAGGTACAACACACAGCAAGCTGGTGTGGACATAATTGGGACAGTAAAGCACAGCCAGAGGAAAAAGGCATTCTCCCTGTGGGAGTGACAGGCTTTTCTAGCCTCAAGCAGCCACCACAGCTAGCACACATTACAGCACTCCAGGGACCCTTTTGTGCAGTGGGAGGGAACAGACCTACACAGAGAAGCAGCATCAGAGCACTGCAAAGGTGAACATCTGATCACCTGCACTCACAGATCCCTTCACTCTGGCCGTTAGCAAGGTTGTGGCTCCTTTTTTTAAAAGCAAACAAACAAAACAGTTCTGTAGGTAAAAGTAATATCAGTGAGAGATACCTGGAATATAAACATCACCTGGCAGGTTTACTCAATGGTGTATTTGAGATCCTTGTCACATTTATTATCCTAATAGAGATGTTCTACACAGACATAGATGAGCTATTCAGAATTAGGTGAAATGGTTACTGATAGTCACAATGGCTGTCTCAAGTTATTTCTAATTGTTCTTCTCTTCCTGTGGCTCTGACGAGAACACACCACTGGCCACAACAGCAGGTGGGACAATGCCTGCACACTGTTGAATTGTTCAAGGAACAGTTTTGTAGTGTTTTCATAACTAGAACCCACAGATCACAGGCCTGATTTTTCCCGTTCATTCCTATATTTCTCCTTTCTGCCAGCTGTTATTGTAGTTCACCATGGTATTCTCAGGCCTGGGAATAAGTGCGCCAGAGGGACACCTATTACACCTATTTCTATCTGACACGTATTCTCACATTTTCCAGTTGATCTGCAAGCAGGGACATACCGAAAACCTGAGTGGAAGGCGTGCTGCTGATCGTAACACCTCTGCACTTATTGTCAGTGCAGTCCTCCTAACCAGCTCATTTCCTCAGCTCTCCCAAGTCTCAGATACTGAGGAACTCCCCTGCAGGGGGACGTCACCCATCCCACGCTTCACTCTGCTCCATTCTTACTTGTCTTGCATAGGTTTCATATAGTCCGTGTCCTGCAAAGGGAATGTCATACGTGCACACCAAGGATGGTACACAGAATCCTATCAGTCTTCAATATGACCTTCAGACTCATGAACAATTTCTCTGCTTGCTTCACCTCTCCTGTATCACCTAGTTCTACAGTCCACTTTACACCAGCACTGTCAGCTACATGCTTAAAAAATTCTGCAGTCCATAAGTCCTTCAGAAATTGTTTCACTACGAAACCTCATTACAAACAAGTAGCACTGTTAGCAGAAAGAATAGACAGCCCTGCAAAACTGAGTCCCGGTCTTGGATGTTAACTCACAAGAAGCAGAGCTATAGCACCATCTGCTAGAGTGCTTCCTTTTGCTGTACACTGATGAAAGACAGAGAGATCTTTTTATTCTCTCTGAGCAAACAGCAAATAACCACATTTGCATAGCATATAGCCTTGCATGTCTTACACAAATAGAAGAAATATTCTTGTTTTCTTCATATCTGATTACACACAAGCTTTCAAGGAAATGTAGCTACTTGGAACATTTCAAGGGCTGGCACTGAGTGGTAGTGGCCATGGTGAAGTCAGTCCATTTATAAAAGTACAGCAGTAAGGCCAAAAACAGCTCTAAAACCTGGATAGGTTAGCTGCCTTGAAACTTGTCATAAAGGCTCATCTCAGCCTTTGAAAAAAAATGAGCCATTTCTAAACTCAGTCAGTCCTGGGAGCTACAGCTGTGACAATATTGCTACTAATAATAGTTTTATAAAAGAACACAGTTGCAATCCCAATTATGGAAAAAGCAACCAACTCGCCATCTACGTCTAAAATGAAGAATTCTGGATGCTTCCATAAATAAACTTCAAATGTTCTTGTAAAATATTAAACTTTATGTTATTGTGAAAGAACAGCTGAGCATAGGAGTAAGCACCAAGTTCAAGCCTACTAAGAGTTAAGCAATTAATCTCGGACTCGGTTTCCAAGCTTGTAGGGAAGATCTTGCTTTCATGAAGCTCCCAAATTGTAAGAGCATTTTGGTACTCCCTCAATGCTTTAACTCACCCTCCCCAAATGTGCTGCAAGTCAGCTGTGATGGATAATGTCTCAACATTCCCCATGCCTAAAATGGATGCAGACTCATTTTCAGCCTGGGATAATGATGACCTTTTGTTTGTCCCCAGCACGGCTATCTGCAAGATGTCACTCCAGCATGTGCTTTGCTGCATCACAGGGGTGTCTCTTCATGGCTACTGTGTATGTCCAGCACCATTAATCATGGATCACCATGCCCTGACATTGGGTCTCAATAGCCAGGATCTGCCACAAAACCAAAAGGGCTCTTCAAAACTGGCTAGGGAGGGCTACTGCAAGGCTTTGTTCAGTCAACTCAGGGAAACAAAACACAGAAAGCTGGCTTCAGGTATTCTATTGCTTGGCTCATTGGAGGACAATAAAGAATAGATTTGTATCTTGAGGCAAGGAGTCTGGTGTTGTCCACCAGCTCTGCAGGACAGTGTGATCTTGTAGAGCTGCTTCTTAGCACAGAATGTGAGTAAAAATCTTAATTTGATATTAGTCTTTCTTTAGGAAAAAAAAAAAAAAAACAGTAACTGCAAAAGGAAATCAACTAGAAAAGCTCTTGCTTCATTTTAAATTAAAGCTAAGTTATGGTAAGTTTTAATGTGTACATTTTAAGAAGCCCACGAATACTGAGGCCTGGGAGAGCAAAGGCCTATTCAAGTACATTACCAGCGTATGTGCAGGGATGTAACAATTCCCAGGAGAGGATCTAAAACCAACAAGATTTGGATAGACAATCCACGTAACAAAGGGCATTTAAAACCTAGTTAGAACAAGAAATTTGAAAATATTTGGAATTTTTTATTTTCTCCTTATGAAACGTCACTGTCCAGACACATAAGACAGTAATTTGTGTCTTTCTCCTCCAGCTTATTTTCCTTGTGGTAGGAGCAGCAAGCAAATCTCCTCCACATCGATGCCAGAACTTGTTATCTGTCTTTTAAAGTAGATTCATATCAGTGAAGATTAAAACCACTCTTATAAGAACTTTGCTCTGATCTCTCAGAAAATCTTGCCTAAGGAATGAAATGAGCAAGAGGGTCTTACCACTGACCTTAAGTAATGAAAAAACCTCTCGCCCTTTGGCACAATGGCATCGCTTACTGGAAGAGCAGGGGAGCTATGGCCGGAATGGGGCATGGTATGTTTCTGAAATAGAATATCAATAGACACATGCTCCCATGTGAGTGTATGTGTGATGAAGATCTAGGAAGTTTAGATGAAAGTTATCAAAGCTTTTGCAAACAATACATATCCTTGAATTCACGGAGTCTTATGTCTCATTTTCTGAAAGCACCAAATTGAGACCATGAGATCTTTTATTTTCAAAAAAATGGAGCACAGTGTTAGCACCCTTCTTTGAATTCAACCTTATTTTCTACCACGGCTAAAAAGTCCTTATTGTGTCCTTGTAGACACAACACACGTAAAGAAAATTTGTGATTATTCCCTTTAGTAAGTGGTGATATTAAGAAAATAAAAAAATAAATAACTTAGAAATGCAGGAGAAAAAGGGTTGCTGCAGACTTTACTCATAATCCCAGATGTGAGTGGGCACTGGAGCTTGCAGGCAGTGAACTGGGCTGAGAATTTAGGAGATCTGCATTTTATTCTCTACTTTGTCAGTTACATTGATATCAGGCTCTACTTTTTCAGTAATTTTCAGTTCCTGAGAAATCATTTTGCTGTACTGTAAGTCTCCTCATTTATAAAATGGGGATAATTCCAGCAATCTACTTTTGAAAGAGGCCTGAAGTGTATGGGAGGAAATTAGTAGATATTATGATTACACTGTAATACACAAATGGATTCTATTCTTCTTTGTAGCACTGAGGATTAGCAGTGAACTGCTGGTTCATACTGTGGTTATGCAAAACAGACAAATTAGAGAAAAGACAGATTAGGCTAATTGGCTAGGCAATTCCATGCCTTTTCTCCATCCTATGAGGGGTATGATACCATCTAGTTTTAGCCTGAAACTGCTTTAATCACAGAACTTGCAGGGAGCTGTCAAGGCAGTTCCTTTGAGGAGGCACTTGCAGCTCCCAAGACTCAGTTTCACACTGACCTGCTAGACTATGTAGCTTTTCTTGTAGTCGTATTTTTGTACTGTCCAGGGCTATTCATTATCTACATTGCAACGTGATTTATCCTTTCCTTTTTAACTGAATGGTAGACATTTGAAAAGGAATGTCGTGGATTTATTTAATATCTGTATCTGTTAAAAAATGAAAAAAAAAAAAGAAAAAGCCTACTAACTTAGTCATGGATTTGCTGTGCCTAAGCTGCTTGACCCAGACTCTTCCTGCATGACTTTACCTCTACAGCCATGCCTGTATGCCTGTGCTGGTATGAAACATGCTCCAGGACAAATGCCTCACAAGGAACGGTTCATGCTTCTGCCGTACATCTGGAACAGTCCTTGGAATATTTTAAATTGTAAGTCCTGAACAATGCTAGAAAAGTCATGCCAGCAATCAAATCAAGACTTTGGCAGTATAGGTGGGGATTGTTTCTGGGCACTCAATAATTTACCAATGAAACTGTAACCTGTACACTAATTATGAAGTAACTGCTAAACAGTAGTACTAAACATTGTCACCATGCTCTGCAAGTTTGTAATGAAGAAAAGGGAGACGAAGAGGGATGGCAAGGTGAAATAGTTAGGGTCTTGTTAAATCTTAGCCCAGTTAGCTGGTAAACTAACTTTCTTGCCTTAATGTAAAAATCTGTACCTTCCTATTCTTAAAGTTCCTCAAGCATAGAGTTGAAATCAAGAAACACCTAGATGTGGCACCTAGGGACATGGTTTAGTGGGCACAGTGGTGTTGAGTTGACAGTTGGACTAGATGATCTTGGAGGTCTTTTCTAATCTTCATGATTCTATGAAGAAGTGCAAAATACTGTTTTGATTACTCTCAGAACTAGAAATTGATTCAGAAAAGGTTAATATTGGAATCTGGCTAATCTTCATTTTTAGTGAAAATCTCAAGCCAGAAATATTCATTTACTTTATCAACAGCTTCATCTTCTATTTTAAAATATCTTTGTTGTTATTATTGTTTTGTTTTTGTTTTCTTTTGTTTTCAGTTGTTCCAGTTTATCAGTTAATTCTTAACAAAAATTATAATTCCAACTAGTCCTCTTTCAAGGTACTGTGGAAGGGTGGAGTCCTACCTTTCAGGTGGAGTGTCCACTTTCACCACCAGTGTGATTAAAGTACAACGGTAGAGAAAGCAGAGAGGGGAGAAAGACTGCTAAAGAACATGTAAAAAGAGCGGGTAATCTGAGGGTGAAGTTCATTGCCTGCAGCACAATATAAAATATCCTTTAAGGCCTGGTGACACAGATCTTTCTATCAGACAGAGATGATGAAGAGGTGTTACTTCTTTGAGGACAGACAAGGAGAGAATATGGACGAGAAAGGTAAAGTGAGAACATGCATAAAACAGAGGATGATAAACATTGGTGGCTACATCAGTGTCAGGGCAGCAGAAAATGGCAGAAATACAAACAAGTCCAAAACAGCTGTTGTCAGGGCACGAACAGGCAAGGGTGCAGGCACGTGGCTACCGTAAAAATGATGGAAGTAGAGCAGCTGACCACTGAATGGGGTCCAAAATTGCAGAAACAGATCAATATACAGTTGAGTGATAACAAATACAGGTGAAGATCTCTCAGCAAAACCAATGCAATCAGAAGGATAATGAAGTGAATCAGAGCAGTGGAAAGAAGTCAGATGGTGGGCAGATATTGAGAAGGCTGGAGAAAAGGCCAGAAAAAAATCAGAGGAATGCTAGAAGGCTCTAAATAGCAGTGAAAATTTCTCATGTGATTTATTGCCTGGAAGCAAATGCAAGTAGTTGACAAATATGGACTGCACAGTTGGCACTCTTTTGTGATTTTCTTGGAAGTTTTATGGTGTATACTGTTGTCATTTTTGCTGTGCTTTTTCCACATGAAAGCCTCCGCTTCTGGAGTCATGGAGTGAAAGAACCTAAAATGTTGTTAAAAATTAAGCAAGCCAACAACGAAGATTAATTTCTAACCCTTAAAAATGCAAAAACCATTTTTTTTATGTTAAATGCCTTTCATCCTAAAGCCTCAGGAACCAAAAAGCAAATGCAAAGTACCAAGTACATTACTGTGTGAAATCTCACAGTCATTTGGCACCTGATTCAAGATTTTTGTATCTAACAATGTGAGAAAGACAGAGGACAAATATGACCTGCATCTTGAAAAAATGACAGTTGTATATACTTACTTCTGGTGTCTTGGGAAAAAATAGCTGTTAGTATTAGGGATGTAATTCCTCTGTCAGGCACGTCAACAGAAGGAAATGTCAGATAATTCCAGAAGGTTGCCAGACTTATTCAGTAAACACTAACTCGACCCAGCATGAATAATTTCCTGCATTTTTTTTATTTTATTAGGTTTTGGGTTTTTGACATACACTCATAATTTTGCTTTCAGATGGAACATTTATTATTAAACACAAATCCCTTTCTGCTTTTATGAATTTTGTCTCCTCATCATTCATGCATCCACCCGCCCTTCAGAGAATCTGTCTTGTCAAGTGATACACATAGTACATATCATTTCATTATTATTTCCTAGTTTCCTTACACTCTTTTCTGTTCATTCGGAAAAGAGAGGTAGTGGAGGGGAAGAGAAGACAGAGCCAAAAGCATTGAACAAGTCTATCATGGGACAGTGAGCCAGGGAGATACTGATGATGAATATAACCCCTGTGCTACAGAGAGGGAAGGGGAAGGGGACGGGGATGAGGACGGGGAAGGGGAAGGCAAGGAAGCTAACAAAATGCCATTAAACTTCCAGCTCAGTGAACATCAGTTTCTGGTGAGGTCTGATACGTTGCTGAATATTGTCTCCCGGAGATGCACTGAAGTCTTTCAACAGGTGACAGAACAAAGCATGGACTTCTAGGGGAATTTACTGCACAAGTAAGGGGGAGCAGAGGGACAGGTGCTGATCTCTGCTCTCTGGGGACAGCCACAGAACCTGAGAGAATGGCATGGAGCTGTGTCAGGAGAGGGTCAGGCTGGGTGTTAGGAAAAGGCTCTGCCCCAGAAGGTGGTGGGCGTGGAACAGGCTCCCCAGTGCAGTAGGCACGGCCCCAAGCTGCCGGAGCTCAAGGAGCGTTTGGACACCGCACTTAGACACAGGACAGGGTTTGGGTGGTGCTGTGTGGGGTCAGGAGTTAGACTCGATAGTCCTTGTGGGTCCCTTCCAACTCAGGATATTCTCTGGTTCTATAGAATCCCCTTGTTACGTCCTGAATCAATAAAGTCTTTCGGTTCAATTCTCCAGAGACATTCTACTGCACTGGAAAAATCTTGTTTTGCTTAATGTTGGTATAACAGAACAAAATGAGACTTTCAAGCTGCTTGCGCTATGCTATCATTTGTTTCACATGGATGTGACAGCAGCAGGCATTTACTGCCCTTATCATTAACTTTCATCTTTTAAGAAACAACAGACCTACCCCAGGAATATTTGACAGCACAAAAGATGAATCCAGTCACACAAGTTATTCTGCACATAAAACACCTTTCACCTCAAAATGTCTAGGATGCTAACTGCCTCAGAAAAAAAAATCTCACACTAATTTGAATCCAAGTAAAAAAAAAAAAAAAAAAAAAAAAAAAAAAAAAGTATTTAAGCTCATTAGCAGAATAATTGAAAGCCCACACAATATTTCTGTTAGTAAATGTGAAGCTTAAGTATTTATGGAAATAATGTATAGCCATATTAATAAATTCACTCTTTGTCATTTTAATTAATAATGTTAGAGAGCTATCATAATTCACAGCAATGTTTCAAAAGGCCAGTCTGTAAGTTAGGGATTAATCAAAAATATCTAAAGTCACTAGGCTGTTCTACTGGGAGTCACAACACCACATTACAACTAAGGCATTCCTAAGGATAGGAAGAGGTAAAAGTTATCCAAGCAAGGTATGTTCAAGTCTTCAAGAAGAGTATGGTACTCGGGACACTTTCTTCCCACATTTTTGTAGACAGATGGACTATCCGCTTGGCTGAGGCCTCATGCTTATTCTCTCTGACTCAAATAATTTTGAACTCTTTTATATAGAATAGGACAGTTACACCAGAAAAGGTCATCCTACCATACTAGCAGAGGTTCCTAGAAGAGAAATAACTTTATAAGCAATGAGTACATTTAGAAATTCAGAGGAAATTCATATGCGAAAGGGATTCTACTATTTTCCTGGCAGCACACAGCTGCATGATTCGGCCACATGATGCCCTTTCTTGTGAGTTACAGTTGGAACTTTCCACTTATTTTCGGGCAGTGAAATCTGTGCAAGTGATGATAATTTGGTTGAGAGCTGCCCATCCCCTTTCTCTGTAAGAGATCATGTGAGATGAGGTGAAGGGGAGGAAAGGGATTGTCAGTGACTACTTTTATGCTTACTATGCAGAGAACTTATGCTAGGCTGTAACTCAAGTATCTTGCAGAAACTCTGTGTCCTACAGCACAGGCTAATTTTATTTCCGGAGAGTTGTGCTGGAATGACAAAAATGCCAAACGCTGCTCAAAGTCATGCTCTTGCATGCTTTGTACTTGGCTGATCAAAGCAAACACCAACATGCTGTTTCAGGCGGTTCTGCCACAAAATCTTTGTGCTCTGGTCAGGGAAATGTGGTGCCAGCTCACAACTGACAGGACTGTTTTAACCATTCCACTCAAGTGAAAGAATCTCACAGAGTGAATTGGAGGTCTCACTACACATAGTAATAGTGTATAAACTGATATATGGTTTCATATTTTAAAAAATGGTTTCAACATCTGTTTAAGATGCAGTTTAATCACATATCATTTAAGTGTTCTGATAAATTTCCCTTGGGCTCTGCTAATATTTCTGTGACTAAACTGTTGTGGTTAAAATCAAGAGATTGGGAATGGTCATGTCCCAGAATCTTGAGCTTCTCTCTCACTGATACATTGAAAAAACGATTGAGTTGAATTACTAGTTGAGGGGACAGAAGAACTACATTTGCCAGTTCCCCAAAAATAACCTAAAAAGAAATCAACTCATAAAGATACACTTAGAGTATACCTATATCCAGAGAAGAACATAGGCACAATGTAGAAACATGAAAAGGGGGTTATGTGAAGAGATTGTAATAATCACAGGCTGCTTGAAAATCAAGGAGAGATCACAGGAAAACCAAAGATTGAGGATCCAAGCATCTAGTCTCTTGGCAAACATTGGAAATATCTTTTGCAATATAAACTGTACACAGTAGAATTGCTTAATTCTTGTAAACTAAATAAAAATAAACTGGAAAACAACAATGGAAAGTTTGAACAACAAACTTTTTATGACAACCATCAAGATTTTATTTTCTGAGTTAGAAGAGATTTGAATGTTAGCAATCCAGAATCCCAAGCTGTGCATCCCAATCATGAATCTATTACAAAGAGGTTTAGCATGAGCAGCCATTATTGGATTTTCTTCTTCCAGGTATTAGCCATATACTTCTGCAAATAGATATTTGACCCTCCTCATGTTACTTCTTACTCACAGAAAGTACAAAGAGGGTTTGGAAGTAATTTGAAAGGAAATAAATCCGAATACTAAGCAAGGTGACTTATTAAAAGATAAGGTTACAAATAGAAGACTACTGAAACTTGGTATCATAATCGGAGTATCGTAATTAACCTGTTTAGGGTTTGGTGGTGTAACGTTAAGAAAAGACTAGAATTTCTTCTCCTGATTCAACTTCTCCAGTTGCCTGAAGTTTTATGGGGGTCCTAAGAATTTGGTGATTCACTGCTTAAGTTGTACAGTTCTGCTGAATACGGTTTTAGGATCAACTGGACTCAGAGAGCAAACAGTTGATCAGCATATAAATAAGCTTTTACTTGAAAACCAACTAGAAAAAATAAGTATGCCATTAGTCTGTTGATATAGCTATATCCAGATCTGCTAGGATATTACTTGTTTCCAGTGAATAACTAGTCATCATATCTGATCGTTTTTTCAGTCACAAGTATTTCATTATCCACCAGTAGAATGAAAGTCAAAGGAGATTCTATACATTACTGGCATCCTTTTGAAGTCACTACTGATAACAGAAAACAGCTTTTGAATAATTTCATTGGGAAAAAAAAAAAAAAAAAAAAAGTTTGAATAGTGTAGAATCAAAAGGGTAAGAACTCCAAGTACTGTTGAAAGTGAAATGAAATAATGGATATTTTTTAATCTTTCCTTGAAAAATGTTCAAAGCAGTCAGTAATGAAGGAAGAGACTGGCAGATTGCTCTGCTCTGCAGAGTTTCAATACTAAAGCCTGCAAAAGTCTCTCTTCTTCACTCTAAAATTGTCTCTGAGCTCTGTTGCTGTAAAATCTGTAAAGCTCCTTCTGTAACTCCAGATAGCACAAGAAAGTAGGATGTGCAAAAATGACCCTGAGAGCTAAAAAAGGAGAGTATGGTATAAAATGTAAATCAAGTACACAATGATACTAAACCCACAATTTTTGCCCACTTGGAGAATACAGAATCATTTGTCACCTCCACTGTTAAACAAGGGTACATTGTCATCCTGCCAAGATGAGCAGTAGCAGAAATTTCCCAAATGCTCAGTAATACTTAGGAGCAAAAAAGATGGACTGAACCTTGATTCATAACAAGCAGCATGAAAACCTCAGTGTGACTCCTTGAAAATCACTCCTAGAAAAGAGGGGAGAATAAATACTCTAAAAAAATAATTACATAGAAACATAGGATTTCCCCCTTCTTGGAGAGCACATCCAGCACTGTAAGTGAGGATACATTAGTTCCATGATGGATTTCCCATGCATATACTTGTCATGAGTGTTATCAGTACGTGCATTTGACTCACCATTTCTAATAGCTAATGTAATCTTTCAGAGGAAACTCAACAACTAAGAGGGTTACTTACCTCTACAGTCAAGAAAGAATGAACTTCTGTTGCCCTTACTGTAGCATTTTCTCCTTTTTTTCTCAATAAAAAATCACTACAGAAGTATTTGAGTGCAGCTCACTGTATGAGCAAGGAAATAAAGTAGACAAGAACTTTATTCTCTTGTGAAGCCTTCTGAAGCAGTGCTCCACATAGCAGAACTGCTGATTTTGGCTTCCCTGCAGTGGGTTGGGATGGGAGAAATCCTAAACTTGCCTCTGCACCACTTGATACACAGCTGCTTGTCTTTTAGTTCTCTTCTCTAAATCATTGAGCCTTCTTTCTAGGTCACATCACGACAGTGCTGTCTGCATAATGTGTGCAGTTTGGATAGGCACTGCCCTCAGCCTGTGGCAGGACTTCAGCAAGACACAGTGAATGTCTTTTTGCTTGATGATGGAACTAGGGCAAAATTTGAGCAAAGCCTCTCACTGTGACCTTTCCTAATTTCTTGCTGGAAAACTCCTTCAGTTTTGGAGTGTGGTGATTTATTTTCTGGAAAGTTTATTTTCTTTCCATATTTCTCTACTTCTCCCAAATTCCAGAAGGAGGAATAGTCACCAGCAGAAGAAATGAACCTATAAGCCCGCTGAACAGCAACGCTGGCTAAACAGGACAGAAGATGAGGCCTGTTCCCAGGTGCCTATAAAAGGAATACCTATGCTTCTCCCAAGAGGTGTAGCAAAAGAAGTAAAATGGGAATGGTTTAACAGTTCTTTTCTCCTTCAAGTCTGCTTGGGAGCAGCCTTTGTTCCCACAGTCCCTGGAGATGGCTCAAAGAGAACACATGCCTCTTTTTGTCCTGATGCTGGCTCCAGAAGATCACATAGGCCAGGAAAATCCTGTGTCCAAACACCACAAAACCTTTGCATTCATTTTAGGGTTCAGGGTTCTTTTCATGAGAGATTTATGGCGCAGTACTTTCCTGGACATGTATGTGTTGTCTTTGCAGGTGTGTATTTGTGCTGTTCCCCCATTCAGTGAGAAAGTTTATCCTATACCTGATCTGGGAGATATTGTCCCTACTGTGACACAACCACAAATTTGGTATTTGAAAAGTGCTACATTCAGGGATGAAATGAAGATAGTTGTGGCACGGCAGTAAACTTACAAGCCACTGTCTTTTACATAAACTAAGGAAGTTACTATCTAATGTGTCTCACGGGCAGATTAAAATTAATTTATCACAGCCAACAGAAACTACAGAGAAAGACAAAATTATCCCCCACAATACGTGTATTTCTCTCCTTCACATTAGACTGACTATAAGCAACGTGACAAACATAGAGTCTGCTCCTAAATTTATGTGGCTGTATATACCTATACCTAATGAAGGTATAATTCTGACTCACAGTGATTAAATTTCAGTGAAATATTAAAGGATGCTTAATTGGTTTTAGCACCTCAGCAATATAAAAGATTTTATTCTGTCATGAATAAACTTCATAACGATGTTTCAGAAAATTAGTTACTTTTTAATGACCATGCTGGCAACTTTTTGCAGTGCCACAGAAAAAGAGGAATGGATGGAAATATTCTTATAACTGCCAGTGCAGTTTCTCATTCCATTGTGAAAATGCAATGTGACCTGCCACGAGGTTCGCCTAGGTCTTGTTTTCTTTTGTGTACTCTAGGTTTGCCTGCAGATACTGGCCAGTTTATTCTGTCAAGCGTCCCAGAACATTCACAGACGTATTTGTGAAGCCACTGTTACGTGGATTGATGTTTTTTAATCTTTTTTTCTACCTTGCTCTAGAGTGAATCATTCCATTCTCCCTCTGGCATGAAGACAAACATGGCTGCTGCTCCTGAACATATGGTGTAGCCTAAAAAAGGGTTATCTTGTAGGAGTGTGTCTGTATCTTATCACATAGTCACCAAGGGAGGATTTAGGGAGGTAGCAGCTCTTTTTCTTTCTCAAACTTCTTGTTAAACATTTTCTTGCCTACTGCTTTCCAACAAGATCATGATTCCTCGAGAGAGGAAAGCCCACTTCCATTGCAGCTGGCCTTTTATGTATTGCTTAGCAAACTTGGATCCATTCTACTGCCAGAAACTAGTTGCATAAGCTGCAAAAGCAAACATACAAAAGTTATTCTCCTTTCTGAGTTCATTGTCATAGACTTATCTAGATTCTTTCCCCATAAGAACAAAATTCAGAACCTGGAGTATTTGGTGAAATATGCCAAATATGAAAATGTGTGAAATATGAAAAGAGAAGCCTACAATCACTTGAGAAAAGAGATTTTCA